>WBMV01002643.1:61842-315025 GCA_013396655.1 Campylorhamphus procurvoides
GGGAATGACATGAAAGGGACGCCTTTCAGATTAATTTACTCTGCATGTTTTGAAGCGGTGGTGCTTGGAAAAGAGCTCACATGGTATTCTTGAGGCCATGAGTTCATCCTAGCACTGGTCTTTTCTATCTGTTACTTATCAACACGTGTGGTACTCTTTTATACTTTTTATACTTTATATACTCCTTTATATTCTGTACCCCAAAACCCTGTAAGTAAAAGAACTCTTCTCTGCTTTACCCACATAAAGTTGTCTTGGAAAGTTTTTTCCCCTTCCTTAAGGCAACAGTTTGAATCAGATCAAATCCATTTATAATCCAAAATAGAATGAATTTTTATTTTTGCAGAATTTCTGAAGAAGGTGGGAGTGGTAGCAGTTGATAATTAAAATACACACAAAGACTTACCCTAATCTTTGCCTTCTGTCATCTTTTGCCTTTCACACTCTGAGAAGTTTCTTTGAAACCAAGTCTTTAGAAGTAGCCCTGGCACTTACTGGATCCTGATCTCATAAACTGTGTTTAGAAGACATAGGAACACAGCTGGGATTTTTTTAGCTTCTGAGTGTGCAAATGCTTTGCTGAATTAAGGCGTTACAGGCAAGTCTTCCCTTCCTGTGCTTACAGACTGCACTGTGTAAGTCAATAGCTGTTTGTTGTGTGTTTGTTCTTTGGTGCTCCAACAGATGAATGATTTAGAGGGGATCTATAAACTCTAAAAAATTAATTTAAGAGTCATTTTTATGAAGTGAATGAAAAAATAAGTAAAAGGTCTGTTTTTCTGTTCAGCTACAGGTCCTGCTTCATCTCCTCTTACATTAAAAAAGTCTGTTACCAAATGCTTTATATCTGGCATGAGAGAAAAAGAAAAAAGATGTCTCCTTTGTATTATGTTAATCCTTCTCAAGAGGTCCATTTATAGACTACAGAGATACAGGGAATGACCAGCAGGCCTTACTTTCTTAATTAGAAACATAATTAAGCATGCATATAACTCTCTCAACCCCAGTGTAACACTGGTTATTTTGAGTCTCCAGCTGTTAAGAGACTTGATCCACAGGTACATATGCAAGTCCAAAAATAATGTTTCACATTTCTTTAAATTGATGTAGCAAATGTGTACTCATGGTTAGTTTGACAATAAATTATTAATTCTGGTTTACTATTTCAAGGACAGACCCATAGTGTCAATTGTTCCAAACAGAATTAATATTTTAGTTTGGTCTTTTGAAGAAATAGCTGCAGTTGCCAAAACATGCTCTACAGAAATGAATCTCTTGCAATCATCACCCAATTAAATATAGGAAGCTTTTTTTGAAAAGCTTTTTTAAAAGTATGAAGCCAAATCATGCTGCTAAAAAGTGTGTGGTAAAAATGATGTGATATTAAAATTCTGAATCAAAATCTTTTCCTATGATTCAGACCCCAGATAATTTGTGATGAGGACCTAATTGCAGCCATCCAGTACCTGAAGAAGCGTGGAGATGAAGCAAGATGGAGAAGGATTATTTACAAAAGCATGTAGTGACAGGATAAGGGGAAGTGGCTTCAAACTGAAGGAGAGTAGGTTTAGATTAGGTATTAGGAAAAAATTCTTTACTGTGAAGGCGCCGAGGCACTGGAACAGGTTGCCACAAGAAGTTGTGAATGTCCCATTTCTGGAAGTGTTTGAGGCCAGGTCTGATGGAGCTTTGAGCAACCTGATCTAGTGGAAGATGTCCCTGCCCACAGCATGAGGTCAGGAACTAGGTGATCCTTAAGGTCCCTTCCAGCCCACACCACTCTATGATTCTATGATATGAGTCTCCATCTTTTACAGTTGACCGGAAATATCTACCTTCAATTTTTTCTGTTTTCTACTACATCCTCTCCCATCTTTCTTATTACATAAGCAGAGCAATGTACTGAATCTGCAGATTTGCTTTCTCCTCCCATGATGCAGGCAGCTATGACTGCTTCTTATTCTGAAATTTATAGGAGAAACATTATTATTATTATATATACTGCATAAAATTAAAAAAATGTAGTGAATGAACTTAATAAAATACAGGGGTTTTTTTAGGGAGTTTCACATACAGTAAATGCTGATCTTTTTTTTCTTTAGGGTTTACCATTTATTGCTTTCCTTAGTCTACCAGATATACAATATGTGTTATTATCTATAGATAGATATTCAGATACAGTAATTTTAATTCAAATTTATAATTAAAACATTGCATTCATTGCACTGAAGTATATTAATATCAAGAATATCTAGAATAATTTATAAATTAGCTTCCAAAAGTACTTCAAGTGTAGTGAAAAATATGTTATTCAATATCAGGACTGTATAGAATGTTTGCCTAATACATGTGCAGGAATATATTTCAAATGTATCCTGGCGATCTATTAAAGAATGGTATAGTCTATAACTAAAAACAGATGAAAGTATTCTACATGTGTAGGATAAGAATACAGAAATAACCCTTCTATATAAACTTAAGTTACTTTTTTCATGTGGGCTTCAGTGAGAAAGGGCTTATGATAGATAATTGTTATGATAGATAATTATTTGTTGTCTGGACTTTTGTTTAGAAACTGGTCTTCTCCATGTTTCAGCTATAAATTTTTATCATATTTTGTAGCAATAGGGCAAATTTTCACTTTAGTTTATACTATTTGTAGAATGTAGCACAGCACTGAAATTCAGGAGTTCCATACTACACTGAATTATTAATTCATCTAGTATCATTTACTGACTCTGGAAATAGTATGCGGTGTTTTATAAAATTATGAGAGGAAAAATAAGGGCAAATAATATTCCTGCATAAGTGAAAAAATTAATATGATTGAGGAGAGAATGTTTCTTTCACACATAAGTTATCAGTGTATACCATGAAATACAGCATCAAATGACCCTTCATAATAGCATAGAAGGATATGTTATGCATTTCCATTCAGCATGCCTAATTAATTTTTGCAAATCTATTTGTGCAAGGATTTCTTGTTGCATTGTATCAGGAAATCTCATTAGGAAAAGAAAAAAAAGCAAACAAAAAAACCCCAACTCTTTTGCATGCTTGGAATATTTTTATCTATGGGTTAAAAGTATGGGAGGAGTACTGCAGGCAAATATTAGAAGAGATTCCTGATACCAGAAAGAAAATCTAAGAATAGATAAGAATTGTAGCAAAGTTCTGACAGGTGATACCAGTCTAACAAGTTTCCATATCCTGAGTTAGATTTATTTCTTTAATTTTCTCTAAGTTAAAGAAAAGGGTTTATAGACTTCAAGGAAGCGTCATTGCATTAAGACTTAAATATGAGGCAGGAGAAACTGGGAGTTCTTCCATACACCGTGACATATTTGTGATAGTTGGTTCTTTTATTTCTGTGAATGATTTGCGATGTATGCTCTCATTTTAATTTTAAATGTAGAAAGGCCATTTATTATATGTTGGATTTGCCATTAAGAAGTGTCATTAAGAAGATACATGTGCTTCTGGACTGATATGAGTGTATCTGAGTGATTGGAAATGTTAGCAATGATTCTGTCAACTTTTGGCATCTTAGGATAAAAACAAAAATGCTGAGAGACTACAGATAGAATCATAATTTTTTGTTGCTTATTCTTTAATACTTCAGAAAGTGTGGGTGTTGATTGCTGTAGTCATTAGTTGGATCTTTGAGCTTCTTGTAGTGTTTGTTTTTTGAAGATTGGGTTTTTTTAAAGTAGAACTTTATTTCTGTCCTATTTAATAATTTATTCTCAGTTCAGAGAGGTTGTGTTATTTAGTCTGGACAATTTCTGACCCTTTAGATGGCTGTTCTTTATGTACCTGCACAGTACTTGGTGTGGGCCTGACCTGGAGATGCTAAATTCTGTGAATGACAGGCATGTCTCTGACGTTTGAGGAAGCTCAGACATAAAGACAGGGGAAACTTCACTTTTTTCCATGGACTGCCATTGACATCACCACAGGTGAATTCACTCCTGTATTGTGCCTTTCTGCAAGAGAGGCTGTCAGGCCTCGCTGGCCAGCCCAGGGGCAATCAGTCTTCTCATTTAGCTGATATAAGCCTGAAATAGGGTGTTGTGAATACTGCTTCAATGTATGCATCATCATATTTTTGTAAGAATGAGCTCAAGCTGCTTGCTTAGCCTGGCAGCGGTTGTGTATCACTGCAGTGTATAGCGAAACAGTTGAATGAGTGATTGAACATGAGCTGGCAACATGTGCTTGCAGCCCAGAAAACCAGCCTCATCCTGAGCTGCATCAAAAGCAGTGTGGGCAGCAGGTTGAGAGAGGTGATCCTGCCCCTCTGCTCTGCTCTCATGAAACCCCACCTGGGGTATTGTGCGCTTCCCAATATAAGAAAGACATGGATGTGATAGAGTGGGTCCAGAGGAGGTGAGGAGGCTGGAGCCCTCTCTTGTGGAGACAGACTGAGAGAGTTGGGGTTGTTCAGCCTGGAGAAGAGAAGGATCTGGGAAGATTTTATTGTGGCTTTTCTATAAATAAAGGAGGCTTACAGAAAGAGAAATACTTTTTACCTGAGCCTGTAGTGAGTCAACAGGGGACAGTGCCTTTAAACTGAACAAGGGCAGGTTTAGATTGGAGGTGAGCCACTGAACCAGGTTGCCTGCAGACATTGTGGATGTCCTATCCCTGGAGGTGTTCAAGGCCAGGCTGGGTGGGGCTTTGAGCAACGTGGTCAAGTGGAAGGTGTCCCTGCCCCATAGCAGGGGTGTTGGAACTAGAAGATCTTTAAAGGTCCCTTCTGACCCAAATCATTCTATTATTCTATTTTATATATATTCTATATAAAAATGCAGATTTAATTTGAAAAGGCATAAAAGTACCTGGGCATGCAACTGCCAGCCTGAATATTTATGTCTATCTTAAAGGATAGTGAGAGCATAAAGCTTGAATTTGAATTCAAACCCATATTTAAATAAAGTCCAGATATGGTCAGATAGCTTCTTCAGTGACTTTGGAAGGGACTGAGTAGAAGAAGTCTCAAATGCCACATATTTGCATTCTGCTTTTATTCCTCAAATAGATATTGATGTAAAAGTTCTCTATTGTCTCAGATTTTCTGTCTGATAAAAAATCAGCAGTAGAGTTTTCAGTGCTGCACATGATTCTTACATAATTACATAATCATTTTATTATTTCCAGGATATTATCCTGCTCTTTGTCCTTTGACATGGTTTTTAATGTATTCATATGCATACCAAAATCTCATTAAGAGGTTTGAGTGGGATTAATTTTTGACAGACTGTAGCGTCATCTTTACAGAAAAATTCTTTATTGAGCCTGACAAAGACATGAATTTTGTACAACAAAAAGTAAATTTTTCCTACCTTAATCAGACATTAAGATCAGTGTTACCAAGATAAGTAAGAATGATAGTCCTGAAGTACTGATTACTGTTTATAATTTTCTAAATTTTCGTAATTAAAAAAAAAAAAATCAGGCTGCTTGGCTCTTAGTAATTATGTTCATGTACAAAAGAACATAATAAATCTCACATTGCAATTATTATATAATTATATATCATTATCTTATTATATCCTTGTTTAACTTCTAAATGTCTTAGGCAACGAAATATGTCCTGCCTTTATTTTTCTATTGTTCTTCTTCCAAAATCCTGTGAATATGGAGATAATTTCAGAAGTGGTTGGATCGTTCTTCTCAGCCATTTGTAAACATGTTTCTGGCACACTGTTAGTTTCAGTGGTCAGTCCTTCAGTACTACATTTCAGCTCAGTTTTGGTACGGATAGAAAAGACTTGTTAAGTAGCTTTTGTTAAAATGACACCAAGTATTTTGTGCAACATAATATACAGAGAACATTGAAATATAAAGTTACACTTTCCTAGTGGATATGCAGAGTGAAATATGGTATAAAATATTTTGCGGAACAGCATATAACTCCCTTTTGAATTTTTATAAGAACTCTGAAACCAAAAATGTTGCTGAAAATAGAAAATAATATTTTTAATAACATCATTTTTCCAAGATAAACTTTTGTGAAAAAAATAAGTATCATGACCAACATATTTAACCACAGTAAAAAGAAACAATTTAATTAATATAGATACAGTGTTATCTCTGATATGGTACAACAGAGAACACAGGGGTTTAGAAAAATTAAATGAAGCTAGTAAATGTACATGGATTTCATCCAAGAACAAGAATACTTTCTACTAGAAATTGAATTATGTATAATTTGGGAAAAAATAAACAACCCTCTACCTACCAAAGGCATGCAAGCCTTCGCAATGATTTTTATATCAGGTTCCTGCTCTACTGTCACTTCTGCAGTCCATCTTCTGCACTGCCACTGACCAAACTAAAGTTTGGCTATCTCATCTAAATTCATGCTGTGAATAAATACAGCTCCTGATTCAGGTCCATAAATGTATGTGGTTACATGGAAAGTGCATAAACTCCTTTTGGAATAGGTGGAGATTTAATGAGCACTATCACTGGGTTGCAATGATCTCTTCATCTGGCAAAATACAAATGTCTATGTTAAGGCAAGCTCAACTGCTGCCTGATCAGTGTTGAGTATTGATTTGCTTAAAGATGAGTGTATATTGTCGTTTAAAGGGCCTGAGGGTATCTCATGTGCCCTGTACTGTGAGCTTTGACCTTAGCATCCCACACACTTCCCTCCCACCTTTTATGTTTGTTAAACTTAGCACATGCACTGGTGTGTCCTGGCACACTCTATAGTATATGGCTCATACTGCCTGCCTTCTCTGTAAATATGACTTTTGGCATGTGAGTAGGATTGTGGACTGAGTATTTTATCAAAATTGAAGGGTGTTAATGTTATGGCTGTGACTACTGCTAATTTCTTAAATTCTTTTTAATTTCTTCATTTTTTTCCCCAGTTCCTCTTTCCTGGACATAGCTCTGTTCCATATAATGTCCTGACTCAGGAATTTCTAAATCCTTCATGTACCTCTGATATCTGCTGTGAATGCCAGTTTCATCATGTATGTGTATTTAAACAGAGTTGCTTTAATATCTGATGCTTCAGTTTCTCACTGTTTTCAGTCCTCAGTTCTGCCACTAGACTGAACTTCTCAGTCTTGTAGACGTTTTGCCAACTGTACAGCAGTACTCATTTCAGGCCACTAGCATTGCTACTGTGTACACAGCAGTTGTCTTACTTGCTGCGTCCTTTCTTGTTGTGCTTGAAAGCCCTTTTCTCTAATCGCTGGCCTGAGGCTTAGAAGAGCAGGCATGGTGCCAAGTTCTCAGAAGCTGTCGGTCTTGATTTCCAGAGGGTGCTGTGGATAGCACGGCCAGTGTTAGGAAGCACAGCTCAGTGGTTTTGCACATACGCACAGTATTCACATTACCAAAACCCAGCGCTGGTACCTGTGATGTCAGGAAAAGCATAGACACAGGTCACTGGGGATTGGCAGCAGCCACTGAGTCATTCTTGTGCCACCTGTCCTCAGCCTGGCCTGAGGACACTTCCAAAGCACATGCGAGAAGACATGGCTCTGCCTAGTTTACAGAGGTTGTGCTTCCACTGAGGAAGTAGATGTATTTAAAGTTGCCTTTTAAAGTGTAGTATTCCACATGAGAATCCAGATTTTCCTCCAACAATTTGGAGAAAAGAAGTACAGAGTGGCACTAACTTCCTTGGTGAAGAAGGGAAAGCCAGTTCGACCATTGCCTGCAGCTTTCTGACCAGTCTGCAGTGCCATAAAATTCCCACTGGGAAATTCCGGAAATCGTAGAAAGATAAAAGTGGCAGAGGGTGGCTTGAAGTGATGAAATTCAGGCATGAGGCACTGTTCCACAAAACCAGGTTATAAAAATAAACATCAAAGCCTTGTCATAAGTGTCTTGTGACATGGGCCAGTCCCACAGATGAGCTCTTCCATATTTTGAGTTTCAGTTTCTCAAGAGACAGAAAGCATTTACTGGTTCCTGGCCACACATGCATTCCAGAAACTTCTAAGCTATTACCGAATGCTTAATTAATTTATTTTTACTGTTATGGAATAACTGCAAAGAGCTAAAAAAGAATATCCTCAATGCCTGTGGTCAGGAAAACATAACACTTGCTTGGGAGCATGGCTGATAACCTGGTTTTGTGAATTAAACATTTTTCTGTTTGCTAGTTTTGGACAATTCTTCTTGAGCATGCATCAGGTATTATACTGTCTTTCCAGTCTGAGTGATACAGATAAAACCATTATTTTCTCTCAATAAGTTGGAGTATTCATCTGAATAATCATCCTTAATGATTTTTGCTATTCCCTTTAAACAGGTGGTGGTGAAAGAGGTTTTTAATGGCTGCTGATATATACTGAGATGTATTTCCCTCTGAGGGAAACTTTCATGTCGTGATATCCAGTATTTATAGTCAAAGTGGTCTGGTATGCTATGTCTCTGCAGCTATGGTGTAAGGTCATAGGAAAGACTCAGGCCTCTTCTCCTGGCCCTCCTTTTCTGGTGGTTTGAAATGGGTTGTAATAAAGGGATAACTTGGGAGAAATCTCCTCTCAAACAACAGGCATGCATGAGTCGGAAGATCCTGTTCTTTTTTTTGCACCTGGTCATTGATTTTCTTCTATTGCAAATTGCCATGTGGACATTAGCCCTGTCATCCCCTTCCATCCACAGATCATTCAACAGGCTTATTGTCCATTGCAGTGCCTATTCTGTTATTTCCCTTGCATTTTCTATAATGCTTCATGTTACATTTTTAAGTAAAATTTGGATTAATTAAGGAAAATAAAGTGTGGGGTATGAGAAATAGTGGTTCAAAGCCTAGAAATGAGTATGATAAAAATGCTTGCATAATGTTAAAAGAGGGGTTTAGCTTTTAAAAATAAGTAATTAGAACATAACTTAAACAGAGAAAAATTAATGACCATAGACCACATTCACATAATTTCCAGAAAGCTGATGTCATTCCAGTAGTGTCAAGGGGAACTAAGAGTTTTGATGTCTCCATGAGAACACGTGGATTTAGAGAACCAGAGTACAAGACAAGGTGCTGGAGAAAAATAGGCTGAATATTTATTTAAAAAGTGTGGTTTAACCCCAGCTGACAAGTCAGCATCACCCAACTACTCACTCACGTCCCGACTGGTGGGACGGAGTGAGAGAACTGAAATGATAAAAATGAAAAAACTCATGCATTTGAAAAAAGACAATTTAGTAAGTAAAGCAAAAGCTTTAGCTCAGTTTGCTTTGCACATTCAAGCAAAGCAAACTGAGGAATTAGTTCACCAGTTCCCATGGCCAGTCAGGTGTTCAACCATCCCCAGGAAACAAGGCTCCATCACTCATAACAATTACCTGGGAAGAGGCTGGAGAGGGACTTCTTGAAAGGCCATGTAGTGATAGGACAAGGAAGAACGGCTTTAAACTGAAAGAGAGTTGGTTTAGATTGGATGTTAGGAAGAAATCCTTTATTGTGAGTTTTGTAAGACAATGCCCAGGGAAATCATGGATTCTCCATCCCTGAAAGTGTTCAAGGCCAGGTTAGATAAGGCTTTGAGCAACCTAATCTAGTGGTAGGTGTTGCTGCCCATGACAGAGCGATTGAAACGAGATGATCTTTAAGGTCCCTTCCAACCCACACCATTCTATAAAGACAAACACCATCATTTCAAACGAGTCCTTTCCCCTTCCTTCTTCTACCACCAACTTTATATGCTGAGCATGACACCATATGGTATGGAGTGTCCCTTGGGTCAGCTGGGATCTGCTGTCCCAGCTGTTTCCCCTCCCAACTCTATGTGCATCTTTAGCATCCTCACTGGTGGGGTGGGGTGAGGAGCAGAAAAGGCCTTGATGCACTGCTCAACAATAGCATAAACAGCTTGGTATTATCAACACTGTTTCTAGCACAACCCAAAATTTGATGGATAGGCACAGGATGAGCTAACAGGCCTTCTGTATTCATCCCATTTTTCGGAGCTTCTTTAGTATTTGAGCAATCAAGTTTTGCTAGAAAATTTTAGAATCACATTCAGAAGTACTCTTGATAGTCCACTTTTGCTAATTCCCTGTGCCTAAAATGCTCATTCACTCAGGAAAGGGAAATAACATTGCAGTCAATAAACACTAGGGGAATTCAGCTCCCTGGCTCATCCCATGTAAAAGGTGTTGACATCAAAGAATCTGCTGCTAGGTGCTTTGGGAGAAAAAAGCAAAGGTCAATATTCAGTAAGTTAAATACTCATTGCAGATTATTTACATAGCTCTATTTCATGCCCATAAATTAGAGACCTTTAAACAAAAATCTATGCCATTGCTACTGTGTTAACATATCTGTGTATGCAACTTAATTTGAGCAGTAAGACCCTTTATTAAAAAAGGATTGCTTCAGACAAGACTGCAAATATTTTCCTTTTTTAGAATGATCTGGAAAACGGAAAGTTGTTAAGCCCTGTGGCATTTAAAAGAGGCTTTTTCTTTGTCCAGCCTGCTCATTGTCAACCCAGGAACATAGTATTTTTGTTGAAAATTGCTGCATGTGAGATTCATTAATTCCTGCGTGTACAGCTCAGTATGTTGTTTCCTATTTCCTTATACTTCTTGTGACCAGAAAGCTTTCAGGCAATTTAAGAAATCACTTAAGAAAGGTTAGCCATTTAAGCAGAGTTTTGTTATTCTTTAGGTATTTAAATTGCTGCGACCTTCTCAGCAGTTGAACTTTCCTAAGTGCTTAGACAGTAAATTGGTTTAAAGAAAAAGAGGGATATTAATTTCAAAACCTATCAAGTATGGATCCATTCACTTCTCAAAGGGAAGAAAAACTAATCAAGAAGGAATTAATGGCATTTATCCTTTGGAAAAGAGCATTATGAAATGATGTCACTCAGGTGACAAAACCCAGAGTGTGTAAGCCCACACAGTGTGCTGTGACATTGAGACTTTTCCTGTTGTGTTTGTACATAGTTCAGCTTTGACACTGTGACATTGCATCCAACTTAGACTAGGTCCAGACCTACACCAGCCAGGTCTGCACTGCACCAGGTGGTCCCGTGAAGTGTTAGCAGTTCCTGTCATTGTCATCTTGTAGTTCCTTCATCCAAGGAATTTATTTCCACAGTACACTTATTCTATGGGATCTAGGGTAAAATAAAAGGGAAAGGAGAGGAGAGGAGTTGGACTGGGGTTGCTTCCTTTCACATCCATTCCATAGGAAGGATCTTGAGATACCCAGGACTCTGGGACACAGCAACTGTGCAAGGTCCATGGGACATCCCCTCAGTGGCATTTCACGACCCCAGAGCAATTTGGTTGCATTCAGATGAGAAGAATCAAGGGTAGAGGTAGTCTGTGGACTGGTTTTTAAGTCCACAGAGGATCAGTGCTGTGGATGGTACTGTTGTCATCCTGATACGTATTTTCCTCACCAGCCCTTCCAGTTTTTCTCCCCAAAGAACTCTGTGGTTTAATGTGGGAGTGAGGCTAACATACAGGGTTGTTTTAATGCACGGTTGTCCACCCCCTACAGCTGCAAAGTGTTCCTTCTACCTCCTCAGAACAGGCACTGCCTTCATTGCCAGTCTTCCAGCTGGAGCTGGAGGGCTCTGTGGGCTGTGCTGGCATCTGTGCCTGGCCCTAAACAACGCTCCACTTCCTATGGGCTCAAAAGGTAAGAGTCCAGGAAGAAGTAATAATTGAATGCATGACTAATTGTTACAAGATCAATAACTGATGTATTTAGGACTGCTCTATTTCGTTAATTTTCAGTGCAGAGGTTTGGCGATATTCAGCAGTTCTGTGAACCTTTCAAATAAGCTGTCAGGGATACCCTTTTCTTCTAATAACCTCTGGAAAAGAGTGTCTCAGCCAAGCCATACCCAGTACTAACCAGGTTCTGCACTGGCATGGGGAAACTCACATGTTTTCATTACTGAATGCAAATACTTTGTAAGAAAGGCTTTTTAAAAGAAACAAGCATGCATTATCTTAATATACATAATGTAAAGAATAATTTGGGGCTTTTGGAAAGCACTGAGACTGTAGCACCTCTTTGAGGCATCACGATATAGAAAATAACTCTGCAGTGAAAAATGCTACTGGCTATTCCTTGTCACTCTGTATTTCTGGCGCTTTCCTTGTCTGCCACTGGCCACTGTTCTTGCTGGTTTTCACTCCACAGACAGCCCTCAGACCACCCCCAAACAAATCTGAAAGCTCTCCTGAGAATGGAGATGGATCCCTCCTGCAGCTGGTCTCACTTAGAGCACTGCTCCGATTCATTTTGCCTCGTTTAAAGATTAAATGTGTAAGCATTGTGTGCTACACGGTATTTTTGTAGGCAGTGTCTGCTTTCAAGGTCCACTATGTTTTGTTTCTTCACATACAAGCAGAAAATTTTCCCATTACCTTTCAACAAAAGACAGACTGTGCAACAGCAGTTTTCTTTCCCTTAAGGATTGCAGCCTGTCATCTCTATTAATCTTCCACACATTATCATCACCTGCATGCTTTGTTCCAGCACGATGAATTTTTATACCAAATATAGAAAACCAGTGGCAGTTGAGAGAAAGTGATCCCCCTGACAGAACGCTGCAGACAGAAAGAAGGATGGGGATAGGGTTAAATTTGTGCCATATGGTGAGTCCTATAGTCTTTTTTGGTTTTCTTCTCTATTTTGATTATTGGGGGATTTCTGAATCTCAGTAGCAAAGTTCCAGGGAATATTTCCGTGTTTCTTTCTTTTTGCTGAAGGTGATTTTATGTACTTTATAAAGTCATCCTATGAACTTCCAGGGGATGTTAGTCCATTTAAAATTGTAAACATTCTTTGGAGTCCATATTACGGAGACCATTCTTAGCACAGCATCCAATGCTTTTAATCCAAGTGGTAGCTCTGAGCATCATGAGAACGTAAGAGAGTAGAAAAGGATGAACAGTGGGTGTTCCCATCCACCTTGCTATTTTCTGTTCACAGTTTGTTTGGGTTTTTTTTTTCCATTACTTTCAGTTGACAAAGGTCTTGATTGGTTTTGTTTATATTGTTGAAGTTTGCTGGAGGTTTGCAGTGATGCATAGCAACATACTTTATTGTGCATTACAGCACTATGTGCCACAGCCTGGAGACCCTGTTATTGGTTCAAGATATTTTGTGAGATGCTGGCAATGCCATTTAAACAATGTTTATGTGGGTTATGGAGTCAATTGTCCTTGCATTTATATTAGAACTGCCTCTAACTGAAAGCAGTGTTAATTATCAAAATTAAGAGGAAGGATAAAAGCTTCTTTTCACAGTAAGTTGTTCACTATTAAATGTAACTATTGACCCCATCAAGTATTCTAAAGTATTTTCCTACTTTTTTCTCCCATCCTGGTCTTCTACCTGTCATTGTTAAAAATGTGGTTTGGTCAGTATGATTTTTGCTGAGATTTCAGTTAGAGTGCCCTACTGACTTTTTTAATTGCTGAAATTGAGCTCAATGCCTATATTCCAAGGTTGTGCACAGATATTTCTTGTAAGTGTCATTCTCTATAAAAATGCAGTGTTTTCTTGGATATTTTGCAATCTGCTGCTTTAATAGCAAGTTACAGAATTCTTGCTCCTCTGTTCCAAGCTGAAATAAACCTGTGTTAAAACCAGTGAAATATAAATGGTCAGTTATACCTCCTTGCAGTACTGCAAACTTGGAAACTTTGGATCAAAATTATTTCTTTCAAAGATGTAAAGGTTTTTGTACAGGCTATTGTTACAGAACCAGGTAGAGAGACCAGTAGAGTATTTGTAAAGAAGGAACCCTTAAAATGGCCAGTGCAAGGAAAATTATTAGCTTTCATATTAATTAAGCATTAAAATTTATTTTTTGGTAATATGCAGATATAAAATTATCCTCCATACTCCTCGTTTTCCTTCCACACCATCTAATCCATCTAATTCCTTAGAGATTAGAAATCTGGTGGAAACCTCCGAGGAAAAACAACATTAGCAGTTGTACATTCTCACTCTGGAGACGTAGAGCTGTCCTAGCCCTGAAATGTGTGGTCCAGGAGGGAGGGTCCCTCTCCATGTCTGGGCAGAGCATTCCTCAGGGTGATGCTCAAATGAATCAAAACCACATGTATTGTGGGTAGCATCAAGGCATTTCCTTGTTGGAATGGAAAATAGGGAAGGAAATTGGCCCTTAGAAGTAGTCTCTGAGACAGCTCTTCTTGGAGCCCTCCTGTTGGCAGAGCAGCTTATGGTGCGCACTGTGTTTATACTGACAAAATCCATCACCTCCTGCTAAATCACTAGTTCAGGACCACAGAGGGAGTTCATATCACAGATGACCTTAGAGTACACAGGCTCTTAGGTATTTGTCCTATGCTCTAGGTCTGTAAAATGGTAGGAAAACCCCCCCAAACAATCCTACAACACAACTATTTTTAGCACATTCACCTCTTCAATAAATGAAGTGAAATGAAGTCAAGCAAACAAGAGAATATAACACGTTTTCACATAAAATTCATTAGAACAGATAAGAAAACAAGGAGAATAAACCATATACATGTATAAATATAATTGATTTTTTTTACATATAATACAAAATAATGTTATGAATAAAATATTTCACTTTCATCTGAGGAAAGACTGTGGGAGCTCACGCTAAGTAGAGTTACTTTGACAGCTAAATGTGATTAAATAAAATTGGAGTACGATAAAATGTGCTCAGTTCAAATACACTTTTAAAATTTATGCCATATTTTTCTAATATTTTCATGGAAATCAAAATGAACTTAGAGGCACTTGAGTCTTTTGGTTCTTGCCAATTTCAATTGCTGGCAGCCAGTGCCTCTTTTGTCAGCCTGGTGAGTGGAGAAAAATTAAAAGAAGTAGCAAAATTAAATGGTTGGATTGTTTATTTTTTAAAATTAACGTAGCCTTAATTTTAAGACTGAGCTTTTACTATATAGAGAGTCTAGTTTTTTTGATCGTTCTGTACAAAGCTGAGCTAAGATTAAATGCATGCTATAACATGTATTTATGTAATATGTAACCCCTCTAAATGAACAAAAGTAGCATTATGCAAACCACATTCTAATTTTCATTCTCTTTATTTTCTGACTATGAGTACTTTATATAAGTAAAAAGGAAATTAAAATATAAAGCATATAATGCGACTCATATCCTGTATGTCCTAATAAAATACACTTGAAAATCTGGTTACTTGCTTTGTTTCATGTTGGGAAAGGAGAAGTGTATTCAGCACAGGTCTAGTCATAAATTTGTCACTGCTTCGTTCTGCAAACAAAGCAAATGCTCTGGTTTTAGTTAGCCATCATGCTGTAAATCCTTATTCCTGCCAGTTTTGTTGGTCTAAACAATTATGAAGGACAATGACAAAATTTGCAGATTACAGAAGTGGCCTCATAGCATATTGGCATTCTACATAAAATAGAAGTATTTTTGTTTGTTCTGATAATAGGATAATTACTGTAGTCTTCTAATTGAAAGTCATTCTTCAATGCCAAAAGCTGTCAGCTTTGCCTAATGAGGAAAACATAGAAAGTCAAAATGGATATTTGGAAAATTCAGAAGCAAAAAAATTGTTGCAAAATCATAATTTAACGAAGCACTAATCACCATGTGCGTAATCTGTTGACATGTCTGTTATGTCATAATTATAGAATATTCAGAGTTGGAATGTCTATTTTATGTTTGGCACTTAGGCTTTACAGATTTATTGAGAGTGAGATGTGAGACTAAGCTGCACTAAGATGCCCAGTGGTTTGCTTTAAATCAGAGCCCACCCATGGCCACTGACAGGGGTAAACAGAGAGAACCAACATGGGCTGGCACAGGGTGGGATGTGGTGCTCAGGCAGACGCTGACCGTGACAGTGATGTCAGTTTTATTCTGGATGTGTCACAAAGTTGTTCTGCACAGGCTGTCAGACAGCTCATGGGCGGGAAGGGTTTGGTTACAGGAGGAGAACAGGAAATACAGGCAGGCTCTTGGTGGTCCTGTGGTGAACAGTACAAATTGATTACATAGCAGCATCTTCCATTTTTCTCTTTTCTTCAAACTGATAAAAAATTGCAGAGTAAAAAGAAATTATATATATATATATATATATATATATGCATATGCATATAGGTTTTTTTTTCTCTGTGTTTTGTCGAAAGTACAAAGAGAGGAGGAAATAAAAATACAAATATTTTGGAAAAATGCAAACCAAATCAGTGTCTGGCCTTTATTTTTTCTCCTAACAAAAATATTTCATATTTAAGCAGTTCACCTGTCAGTACACTAATCAAGTTACTTACCAGCACTCTGGCAATGCACTGCTTCTACAAAAAAAAAGATACAGCAGCTTTCTCATACATTACCCTGAAGCTTCATACACTCTCTGACTGACTATCCTGGTAGGCCATAGAGATTGTAAATATTCAGAGAAATCAGTGAAGCTTCAGCATACGTTTAATGCTGAAATGTTAACTAAGGAAGGATAAAGTTAGGACTGAGCATAACAACTCTGTGTCAGAATATCACACTTCCCTGCTCTAGAGGGGGACTTGCTGCTCCTGCTCTCTCTGTAATCATATTACATGGCCATTTTAATGACCTTATTACACTCATTGTAAGAGTTTTGGTCCCGTTACTGTCATCTGACAGCTGTCTCTAGACAAAAGTAGACTCCAGTAGCTGGAAATGTAGTCCTGCAGTTTCTTTTTTTTTTCTAATTTTTTTTTCTTTTTTTAGAGAAAACAGGTGTCCCTTGGCTTTGGCTAAGCAAAAAGCTCAAGCTATTTGAATTTCATCTCCTGAAAGATACTCCCAGTATTTCTGGGTATCCCAGTAATTTGTCTTTGTACTTATTCCAACTTGAATCCTAAGTATATCCATGCTGCATTGGCCACAGTAGCTGTTTTCAAGGAAAGAGTTTTGATCAGTATATCTCACTCTGCAACAAACAAAATTCATTATAAGGAGTCCAACGACCAACTAATTTCATTTATTGCTTGGCTTAGAAACATAAAGTGGAGTTATAGCAACATTTACACACACAACATTTTCCAAGGATAAAAGTAAATGATTTAGTGCTCTGCCAGGAAAATTACAAAAGAGAATCTACATAAAAATATTTATTTTTCAGTGCTGTATGATTTACATAGAATATAACAATAGACAGACAGGAATTCAGAATTAAATACAAAATACTATATTTAATAATGCATAATGTTTCTGGGAGTGCCAGTATTTCTAAGCTATAAATCTATAAATGCACTATATCTAGTAAAATATTGTGTATCTTTTTTGACATTGATATTTTCTGAGGCCACTAGCAGCTTTACTGTTGTGTTGATTTTGTAGATATGCTTTCAGAGATGCAATGTCTATGAAAAGAGGGATTTGGGTGAGAAAAGAAGTGTACTGATCTTATCTATGTAAGCCTAGTAAAGCATTGCATAAGTCCTTTTAGTCTTGAAATAGTGTAAGCAGATGCTTTCAGGGACTGGCTGGGAAGAAATTAATACATTAGACACTGTGATCCTGAGCCCTCCAGCTGCTGTGTTGGTGAATAATGCAGAGGATATAGTACATTTTGCTTCTGGCCTTTGTGATTTCTCTCTGATGTCTCTGTATTTAGATCTTTTTGGTTTAGAAATCTTTTTTTCATTTAATTAAACCTTAGCACAAGTGGCATATTCAAAATAAAAGCACTTCAAGCTGTGGTAGAACCTGAAATGTAACTGTTATTATTCACTATCCTGAATGTCTTTACTGATTCATACCCAATTCTCTGCCATGATATAGCCATAGCCAGTTGCTTGGATGGTTCTGTTGAAGCCACTTTCCTCTCACTCCTTAATCTCACTCTCTTCTCCCAGATGGGCTGAATTGGTAGTGACAGTGTAAGTCTATTTTCAGAGTCTGCTTTTAAGGAACATACCATGTTTTGTTTCTTTTGAAAAGTAGTCATCCAGTCACAGCAGGGGGATTGAGTGCCCTTGACTCAGGAGCTTTATATATAATTAATGGAGAAGGCAGGACAGGCCTCCAGAAGAAAATGAAGATAACCTAATGTGCTCTGTATTTTTCTGCTCTCAGTGTTGGAATGGATGGGTCATGGTACTGTGCCTAAAGCCAAGCAGGCGGTGACAGTGGGCACACTGCAATTTCTGAATTTGGATCTGAATTTATGTCAGATGTTGGGTTTCACAGCTGATGCTTCTACCAATTGAGTTTAGAAGCTGCACTATCTTTGGAGGAGTCAGTACACCCCTGAATGAAAAGAGTTGTGACCTTTGGGAAGTATGGATGTGATTTGACTTTGACAAATAAACTGGCAGCTGTGCTTTTTAGAAAAGTCATGTACCCATGAACTGGAAGAAGGATATGCTTGAGGAGCTTTGCAAAGTAAAGAGGAAAAAGAACTTTTCCACTTATTTTGAGTCATTCTGAAAGAAGGGATGCTCTAATATGCCATGAGAGAGACAAAATAAGAGAAAGCGAGACTAATTGTGGCTGTGGGGCTTATTTCATTTTTTTTTGAAAGCAGGAAGCCAGCCCTGCTCCATTAGTGGAAGTGAACTGTGAATGGAAACCATGGGTGCTGTGCAGAGCCTGAGATAATGTATCCACTTTCCAGCAGACAGAATTAGTGTGGGGGCTCTGCTGTGCTTGTTGCAGCTGTGCAGCACCGGCTTTCAGCTGAGGTATCTTTCATCTCAAACTGTGGGCGCAGCACACCATTTAAACATGTTCTCCCAAGCCAAGTGAAAAGGTGACTGCAGGGAGGATGAGTTGTGCCTTCTGGTCACTCTGAAAAGAAGTTTCTGTTTATCCTAGTTATTTCAGATGCCTTCAGAAACCACAGCTGGTGCAGCCCAGTCTGCTCTTTAAGACCTTTGGCATTCAGCATAGCTCATCGTGTCCTTCCTGCCTTTCGTTTTCGTATAATGACAACATTAATGACACACGAGCTTAAAACATGATTTTTGAGATGTAAAGCACAAAGACAAATGTATGGGTATAGCTGTCAAACACAGTTACACATATATGAAGATCCATGTCATATTCAGTGGGATTATGCTAGACTACAAAGGGCAGGAAACCATATTCAAATAGAAAATAATTCTTAAAATCCTTTTAAACTTTCTAAAGTCGTGATTTTGAAGTCAGGCTGTGATTCTTTTTTCAATATTGTATTGCTGTTTCTTAAATTCATCTTTTAATGTCTAGCCTTGCACCAACAATGCAAACTCTCTTAGTACTTCTAGAACTTGTTACTTATACACCTTGGTTGGATAATACCCTTTCTACTTCTTTTAGAGGAAGAAATGGGTACTGTTTTTCCAGTTTGTTCACAGATAATGTGCACCACATGCCCTTTACCTGAATATAATACGAAATAGCAAACAGGCAGTTTCCTTGTTCAGAAACCCAAGTTTTCCTTTAAAGATCCTACTTACAAACTTGGCTTCCTCCTGTGAAAATTTTCACGACTCCTTTCGCTCTGTTTTGCTTTTGTGCAGAGTCAAACAAACCTGTAGGTGCAGCCAAATGGCTACTGGGTCTCTTCTGGCTTGCAGGAAAAATAACATACTGGATTGTCTCATTTTTCTATTCTGGAGTCTTGCAGGCCTGTTAATTTTAATGTCTTGTTAGTCAACGTGGTAATTGCATATTTGCTCAGGTAGCCCAGATGAGTGATGTCCAGCATGACCACCAGATCTGATAGCCAGTGGTGAAACATACAGGCCCTGGCCAGTGTGGGCTGTATCCAGCACAGACTGTGTTTTGGTGAACAACTCTCATAGCTGTTCTAGCAAGTTTGGTTGGCAGTGCTAGTGATGGCATGGGTATGTCCATCAGCACTTTGGTCTCTAGCTCTCTCCCCGAAGTTGCCACAGAGGCTCTGCCCAGGTGCTTCTGTGGACACCAAACAGCCTGCACAAAACCAGCTGCCCCTCAGCAAAACAGCTCCACACAACCTGATGGCTGTGCCTGATCAATGTCTTATGGTTTTCAATTTGTCAGAAACCAGAGCAGAACAGAGTTCTCAGATCAAGCAACAGGGAGGTAGCTGCAGCTATCTCCGCAAAAAAAAAAACAAAACCTCAAAAAGATGTGAGAAAATCTGGTACTGTGCTCTAAAACCACCATTATCTGATACACGGAGCACAGTCACATCCCTTTCCTAATCCACTAGGAGCAGAAAATCAGCAATTAAGATCTTAAAGCCTTCAGTTAGCCTATAGAAATCTAAGTAAACAATGTACCAAAAAAGAAAAACTTACTATTTCCTGCCTTAATTACTGCATTTTACGTACCCTTTCCTTCTAGACCTCTCTTTTTCTCCTGAAAATGAAAGCTCAATTTCTGTGAGCAGGAAAGAAAAGGATTCTGTTTCCAAGTCACCTGGGTTTTGTTTTGTTTGTTTGTTTGTTTGTTTTTTTTATGAATACACCTGGGAAGCAGCTAAAACGATTCCCCAAAGAGTATATGCAAATATGTTTGACCCATCTGGGTAGAAAATGAATGGAAATAATAGAAATAAAATACCAAGCAGTCTACTGAAAATAGACAAGTCAAAACTCACACTATTTAGATGAGCACTGTAATGAGCTATACTGAAGATACTAAAACAGACTGCTGTGCTTAAACCATTTGTCAATCATAATGTTGACCAAAAGCTGTTACAAACTTAAAGGATGCAGATTTTCAAATGCAAAACCAGAATGCTTTGATTTTCCAGTGCAGAAGACCAAGTCTGAATTAAAACAGTTGCATGCTGTGCTTAGATTCAGACAGTGATAGAAACAGTGGGTGGCTGGCTCAAAAGATGCAGCATGGATTGATTACAAAACTAGTCAGCAGTCATAAGCCTCGTGTACTGGCAAATGTGATCATTTATTTCATCTTGGACATTGTTACTCCCTGACCCTTTGTGCTCTGGCCTGAAAGTAAAAGGTGCACAAAATTATGCTTTTAGGTTTTTTAACAGTGTGTTTCATAGTAGTGTGTTATAAGGGGGGGCGGGGGATGGTGGTGATAAAGCAAAGGAAAATCCTTAGGATTTAAGATCAATGTATAGCACTTCGTAGCAATCCACCGAACTCCTGTGTTCACAAATTAAAATAAAACATACAAAACCAACCTGTCACTTGAGCTGGTACTCCAAAGGCTTCCTTTGGCTCTCAGGGAATCTCAGGGAGCCCTATCTGTTGAGGTACTGTTGGACTGACTGGGTCTGGCAGGCAGCCTGTCTGTTTCTCCCCTTCACTCTGATGGGACTTTTTCTGACACAGTCTCGTGGGTTTTTTGGTTTTCTTTTTTTCCCTGGATACATCTTAAGCAGTAGCATGCAAAATATTGTGTAGTAATAGCAATAACATTATCTAGCTCTACATTAATTTCAGAAAATAGATATCATCGCAGTTTCTTAACCTCTTCAATCTTTCCTTGCTGTTGTTGCCAATTTGGCTTCATAAAGTAAGCAAGAAGAAAGGAGACTGGGCCTCCTCTAAGTTAAAGTATTTCAATCACATGTGCTGATGTAGGGAAAAGGACTCTGAACTTTACAGCTAAACCCATTGCATTTCTGCGTTCCTATCAATACTCACATAAATCTAAAAAATCAGCTTTTTCTGCTTTCTGTGCAAAGGAAATTTGGGGGACCTCAGTTTGGTAACCTCTGTTTCCTACTCATTGTCCAGAGACTGTACCACCCTATGTCATAAAAGACACTAGCAACTCTTACCCAAATATATTCTCACTGTAGGAATGAAAGAAGAGCAATTCCTAAGCACAGAACTAAGCACAGAACCAACAGGTTTGGGCCTTTAATTCTGTCAGCAGTCTGAAGTTGTTTTTAGAGAGTCCAGGATCATTGCTGCACTATATGCAGATTACATTTATTTTGCATATCATTCACCTTGAGAGCAGCATTTAATTTCTCTTCCTACGCAGCAGGATGCTACAGTTGCCAATCTGCATTTCTACAGGCACAGAAGGATCGCATCTCCTGTCTCTATGGCAAACATGATGCTTTTTCTTACTTGTCACCCTCCCCTGTGTCTGAGGAGATGGTGGTATAAGGATTGAAAACGAACATGTGAGTGGATTAGAGGGTTTGCGGGCAGCAGACTCTCAGGGGCCTTGTGCCCCAGGGAGAGATGCTCTGTTGCCCTTGAGTCTCTCTTACCGAGTGCTTGCCAGCCTTGCTGCTTGTGTGCTGCTGGCAGCAGGGCCAGGCAGAGGCAAAGGAAAAGGCAGAGGCAGATACTGGTGAGTACAGTCTGCCAAAACAGCAGCAGCAAGGAATGGTTGACAAGAGGATTTTTTTGCTGCTGAACATTTCTAGGAGAGAAGCACCCTCTAACAGAATGGAATTCAGATAAGTACTGAGAAATAGCAACATTTAATTAAAAAAAAGCCACAGAAGAAACACAAAACACGGCATCTTTCCTTCCTTGTTACCCATTTTATACCTGAGTCCCAGCAGGTGGAAGGCTCTCCTGTGAGTATGAAGGAAGGACATGCCAAGGAAATGCACGTGCAGTCTGGTGCCAGAGGAGGCATTGTAGCCAAAGGGCAGGTAGCAAAAGGACCAAGGAAGGGGTAGCAGGAGATCTGGAAGCAAACGAGCCAAGCAGTCCCCTTCATGGCCAGGGGTTGAGGAGCACTGTTAATGGAAATCTGTCACGCTCTGGTTACCAGAGAGGCCTCTCATGCACTTCTTTCAGACTGCTTCATGCATCTCAGGTACATACAGTAATATAACATGGTGGCCCTGGTGCCGCTGTTGAGACTGCAGAGGGGCAGAACCTGTCCTTGCATAACAGATGTACTGGTGGTGAAAGGAAATAATTGGTAAACAACAGCTGAGAGAGGGTTAATTAATCAGATGCTGTGGTGCAGCAGAATTCCTACAGGTCTCTGAAGCCTGAGCACTGCGTGGCTTTTCTGCTGGGGAACTCCATGACTGTCAAACCCCTCTGGAACTTACATAAAATGAAAATAGAACAAATGGAGTTTCTCATAATTAGGTATATCATCCCTCTTAAATCATACCAGAATCTGCTGGCCAGCATTTCTTTTGCAATCACTGTTTTAGAGTGAAATAAGAATTACACTGTGCAGCAGAATAAATAGGTATGAAGCTGGTAATAGTAACATCTCAGCCAATACTTGCCTGTTTGCCTGGGTTTTCAGCTCCTTCTTTGCTCTTCTTGTCACCAGCAGCAATACATCTAGGTCAGTTGTAAAATACTGCAATTTTCACCCAGCATTCTTAGTGAAAACCTGTAATACTTAAATATGTGTTTGAAGAAGAAAATTGATATATACAATGTTTCATGTTTATGCTGGATAAGTTATCTTTTCCTGAATAGTTAAAATTATGTCTGCAATCCTTTAGCCAGCTTCCAAAGTGTTGCCAGCAATCTTTAAACTTGTCCAACATTGTTCTGGTACTATTTATTTTTTCCTTCATACTACTGAATTTTATAAAAGAATCTAACCAGTGCTAGGTTTTTGCTGAATTTTTTTGTCGGAGAACACTGTCTCAAAGGGTGCCAAAACAACCAGGCAGAAACGGACAACTACATCAAAACTCAGAAATTCATGTTTTAAGGGATGTTTCGTAGCATAGATAGAGATTTATTGTATTAGATAGATAGTCATTCCCCTTGTATTTGTATGCTGTATTCTGATTGGTGGTGGTTACCCGGTTACCGGTTTCCCATTGGCTGTGTATTCCCTATTTTCTCATTGGCTGGCTTGTGATGTAACCCAGTGTCATCATGTGAAGCTGGCCACGCCCCATCTGTATTCCCCTCCTTCCCTCTTAGCCCTTCGCCTCCTTGCTGCATTATGCCCCCAAACTCCTCCTACTTTCCAAGCTCCTCCCTGAACCTATATAAGTCCCATGCTCCCATGAATAAATGAGTTCTAGCCTTCACCCTACCATCAGCTGGGACGTTCTCCTTTCTTTCCTTACGGCACGTGGCATTTGTCAACATTTCCATAGTTAAACTAATTGTATTTTGATTTCTTCTTTAATAGCATGATTTGGGCAGATCCAAAAAGATACATCCTTAAACTGATTTATTCACCTAAACTCACAAATCATCTGGAACACCAGCCTAAGCTTGAGTTGAGTCACCTGGGAAAGTGTCTGTTTCTTGCCATTGAGTGCTTCATGTGACTACCTTAGTCTTAAATATCTGACTACCATATGCCTAAGCCAAGACAAACGAATCCCACTCAGAGGACACAAATAATTGTTCATCTGTCCTATAACTATCTTTTCAAACTGGGACCTTTGTCTCAGATCCAGCACATCAGCAAAGACCTGGGAGTTGAACACAGCCTGGGGAGGGAGATTATGATGTCCTCAAAGAACTGGAGTAATTTGGTCTTTGCACATTTTGACTCAAGAACTCCGACATTCAGATGGAAAATGTAACACAAGGAGCTAAATCTGTTAGGAGCTGAAGCTTTGCTGTGTTTCTGTGGTACGCATAGTGCTGATAGAGGAAATATTTTTGTTTTCCCCTTTTTTCAATTTAGGAGGAAAGGGAAGAAAGAGCAAGAAATGTAGGGGGAGGGGCTTCAGCATTTGATATTAATCAGAGAATTTGAAAATGTTCACACAACAATAAAAATATCCTCATCTTTTGTCTCAAACCTGTGGAGAAAGTCTGCCATAACAGGGCTGTTGTTCAATTTTAGTTTACATTCATTTGTACTGCTATGGAAAATGAGCAACAAGGGAGACCACAGGTGCTAAAGCACTAAAGAATTGAGTAACAAATAAAATGCTTAATTTTCAGCCAGAGGCAAGTTTCAGTGTTACCTGGGAAAACATGTTTAATAGAAGGAAATTTTGCAGTAAACTGATGGTGACGATAAGCAGAAATTATTATAATCGATTAATGTAATTGCATATTTTGTGATTATCTGAGATATGGCCACCATGTAATGAAAATTTTGCAATACTCAAAGCCTGTGCACAAGGTTATTTCTTCTTCCATAAATCTGAGCATATAAAGGGGGTTAGAGAAGTGCTTTAAATTGCCAAGGATGATCTGGATGATAAAACTTAAGTGCAAAATGAATATTAATTTTTACTGCAGTAAAATTAGCTGACTCTTTGAAGATTGCAGGTACTTAACCTTTTCTGGAGTACAGTTTTCTGTTTCAAGCTGAATTTTTTAATTGTTTTACTCTTGCAATTTTATGTTTGTTCGGTGTGTTGGTGATAGTCCACTCTGGTTTGGGTGGCATAGGAGCACTCATGTGAGATGGGAAGCCCAGGGTGGAGGAGCAGGAGCAGCATGTTTTGAGCTTTTAGAGGGAATGCCCTGGCTGCACTTGGGCACTGGCATCCTGCCCTGGCCAGTTTAGTACCAGTGTCCTCTTTAGCCAGGGGTAAGCTCCTCTGAAGTGAATATGTACCTGGTATTTTCTCTGGGGCACTACAAAGAACAGCATGAAATTTTGAATGTTGGACTTTCCAGAGGAAAGCCCTTGCCATCCTTAGAGCTACTTTCTTTGTGATACTAGGATTTGTGTCTACCTTGCCAAAGGAGTCAGTCTGCCTTCCAGTGAGAATGTATCTTTGTTTTTCTTAGGTAGATAATTATTCTAAAAATGTGCAGTGTGGAAGCTGCCATCATCCTACCCCAAAAGTTACCTCAAGATAAACAAACTTGACAGAATTAATTTTGACTTCCTTTTCTTTTATGAGGGGTAGCTTCTTAAATGACTCTCATGATACAGAGTTCAGGTCAGGTCCTGACTACACAGCTAAGGAGCTGCTGTTACCTGAATTGTATGTGATCTGAGTACTTTGCACATTCCATGAGAATGACCCTTCTAGTAAATTGTTATTAGAATTGCTATAATCACTACTCATGAAGAAAATCAGGTTTTTTGGTCAAACTCATTTACAGCTTATAATGGACTAATGTCCTTACAGATTTCCATTATGAGAAGATTAGAAAAGGTGTTCTTCCATCTTTGCAGAGCAAATTCCCATCATAGGTGAGATAACTGAGAATCTATTTGCAAGCTGTTGTATTTGCATTCAGTAAATCTGTCAGACATATAGTCATGATAGTCCCCAGCACAGGAAGGACATCAACCTGTTGGAGCAAGTCCAGAGGAGGGCCACAAAGATGATTAGAGCGGTGGAGCACCTCTCCTGTGAGGAAAGGCTGAGAAAACTGGGTTTGTTTAGCCTGGAAACAAGGCATCTTAGGGTGGCCTAATTGTGGCCTTTCAGTATCTGAAGGGAGCCTACAAGAAAGATGGAGAGGGACTTTTTACAAGAGTATGTGGTGACAGGATAACGGGGAATGGATCCAGACTGAGAGTAGGTTTAGATTAGGTATTAGGAAAACACTGTTACTGTGAGGCAGTGGAACAGGCTGCCCAGAGAAGTAGTGGCTGCCCCTCTGGAAGTGTTCAAGGTCAGGTTGGATGGGGCTCTGAGCAACCTGGTCTAGCAGAAGGTATCCCTGCCCATGGGTTTGGAACCTCTAAGGTCCCTTCCAACCCAGGCTATTCTATGGTTCATCCTTTTATTTTATAATGCATGTAATGCTGTATCATACTCATCTGTGAACTATTTCTGACACTTTTATGAGAAATCACCCAAGAACTTGAAACCTCATTAATATTTACTTGTCTAAATGAATATAATGTGAATAGTTAGATTTTCTAGATAGTAGAGGAACAAGTAATTTTGCCATTGAAATGTGTGTTTGTATTCTTTGTGATGCAAAACCTAATTTTACAAAAAAAAAGTGAAACCCACAAAATCACATGTGACTGTCACATGTGAAAGAAAATACGTCATTGGCAAGACATTAACATTCTGGTTCAGAAAAAAGGATATGTTTGTGCAAAACAGTGACACACTAGTTGATTTTTCAGTTATTTATCTGTTATTTGAAATACTATTTCAGAAGATCATGTGTTTTTTAAGTCAGTTCAGGTATTGAAACATTTTCATCTGTGTAAATGCCATGAGGGATAGAGTGTTTGCCAATTACTTATGAACTTCCTTTTCCTCCTCCATTCCCGAGAGTTCAGTTTGTCTCTGCCATTGTGGCTTCCCTCCACTGATGCGGTTTCCACATCACTGGATGAGAATCAAGGGGATATAAGAAAATAGTGGTCTCTTCTAAATTTGTGGTAGGATGCTCAAATCCATTTACTGCTTTTGTTTGCAATGTTGTGGTTAATCAAAGGACAGCCTTTAGGAAATAATTATTGACAATCAGCCAGGAAAATGAACTTTATAGTACAGTTCATCAGAGATATTTTTGAGTGGCTGAAAGCCAGACAATCCCAGTTACCGTGCCTGGGCCAATACGGCACTCAGAGAGAAGTCCCTTCCTTTATATCAACTGTTTAGGGAAGGACCTTTCCTATCACAGCTTCCATTGCAGGGTTCCAATCATGAAGATGAAAACCTGCTTAATGGTGGAGACTCACTAGAAAAAGCAATGAGGAGTTAAATGAGCTTTTAAACCTTGGCTTGCAGGTTGAACTTGAATGGGTTGATCAGAGACACAACAACATTGTCCTTTGAAAAGTCCTGCTGCATGGAAGGGGTAGAGGAGGCTGCCAACCTCAGGAGTTGAGGTGAGGAGGGGAAGGCAGCAGGCGTTTCTCCACACATCTTGCAGCAGGCATGATCCTGAATTTGCAGCTGAAAATGGCTGTAAATCTCCCTCCTCTGCACTCTCTCAGCTCTGATTGTAATGAGCAATCAGAGTGGCTCAAGTGTTGCCTTGCTTTCTAGATTAAGCACCTGTAATACTACTTTGAGCTCATCTGAATGCTAATTAGTTACAAGATCTTTAACATCAGAAGTGAGTTCCATATTTGACATATAACCACCTAAAGCATACACATCTATGTAATACATGATAAAAGATACACCTAGCATATCAGCAAGCAATTGCAAGTGTCATAGGACAGAAACATATTAAATCTATATGGGTTTTTTCTCTGTATGTATGCAACACATCATGCCCCATATTCATGCAACTTCTGTGAAAGGTTAAAAAGTTTGGATAAGAACATAAGAACTAGTGAAAATGGAGAAGCTTTCCAATAATTAGTTGTTTAAGGACATTCTGAACTGCAGGAATATCAAGATTCCCAAGACTTTGGTATTTAACCTGTCATATGAAAATACTTCAATACTTGTAATCATCCTTTTCATCTTGATCTGTTTTGTTTCTATGCTGTTTTTATTTGTGGCACCAGAATGGTCTAGCACAGGTTTTGCAGTTTCATTTCTTTTCCTTTCTCAAAAATTACCTAGTAGACAGTGCCCTTTTAATTGATATTGGACACTGAACAAGTCCTTTCTGTAGATCTTAATATAATGCCTTCAAGATCTTTCTCCTGAAATAACGTTATCTAGAGTCTGTGCACACAGGTAGAGCTCAAGTGTCTTTATCACTGGAGAATTTTTATTACTGTTCAGCTCATTTTCTGGATCACTTATGAATAGCTTAACAGAACACATCCCCAAATGGTTCTTGTGGGACTCATCTAGCAACTTCTCTAAAATGAACACCTTTTTCCTAACTTTTGTAATGTGTAGTGTGATGAGCTCTCCAACTGGTACCTCATTAAGGAAAAGGGCAGCAGCGCCAGTCTTCTATTCAATAGGAGTGTATTTGGAACACCTGTCTTACTTACTCCTTTGCTTTCTTACTTACCTCCTTGCTACTTTATGGGTCCCAGAGAAGATTAAGCATGAAATAATTATCAGATCTCGTTCACCCTCGTGTGGTGTTGCTGTCCAGACATTTCAGTCTGAGGAGTATTACTGTGGACAGCTCTGGCATCTGTGAGTTTCAGGAACAGGAAATGAGATGACCACAATCTGCTGTTGAGGATCAAAATCGTTTCTAAATTTTGGGTGTTTAAGTTCTTTTTGCAGCTATAAGTGACTAGGTTATACAGTTAGATCTGGAAAGGCTTGGAGAGCCCTCTGTGTAGGCACCTCCAGTAGCAATTAGGTGTTGAAATAATACCTTTGTGCATGTGTGTATTTATTCTCTAGGCTGATATATGGGGAAGCACCCTTCAATACATGGGTAGTTAGTTAAGCAAGTATTTACCTTCAAATGTGTTCTTGGAGCCTTCATCATGAAATTGTCTTTAAATATACAAATGGATGAATTGCCAAAGAGAAGCTTCAAGTTCCTTTATAGTCAAAGATGAGTGCACACGTTAGACCTCTTCTGATTGACTCTCAAAATACAAGTTTTTCATTTTGCTTATGCATAAAATAGCTTAGGCATAGTTTTAGGCAGAATTTTCTCTATATTCTATATATAGTAGAAATATTCTTTCTACTATTTCCTTCAGGTGACCAAAACCAAAGCATTTAAAGTACTTGACTGTTATACAACTGGAGTTTACTTCTATTTCAGTTCAATAGTGTGTAGCAAAATAATTCATTCAGAACCTGGAGAACTCCAGAACATTTCTTTTCATGCAAGCCCCTATACTTAAAGACAGAATGCCCTTTGTGAATCTTGTGATACATGTATTCTATATATTGTTTGAACAAAAAACTATGTTCTTGTGGGACTGATATAATAATCATAAATCTTAATGACAGAGCAGGAGTAAAAAGATGATAAAGATATTTAATTTCAATTTTCCTGTTTGAGTTTTTTAAATTAAAAATATTCTTTTTTATTAAACACAGCTTTTAAAAGCACTTTATACTTCAGAGCTATCAAGATGAATGCTTCCTGAATAATAAGAATTGTTGATAAATAAATTGTGGTCAGTTTATGGAATTCTGAGCATAAATATAGTTAACCTTCTTTTCAAATGACTGATAATTTGTCATCAGCTAGCTTTATGAATTATTCGAAACATTAGTAGTATCTATATAGTATATCTATTATTCGAAACATTTCTAGTATCTATAACATTTGTATCAAGGTGACTGTTCACCTTCTCTGTCTCTAAAAAAAGTAAAAGTTATAAAACTGACATCACTTGGCTTGAAACATAATGAAATAAATAGAGCTAGAATGATGTAGTAGAACTAGTAAAATGATTTTCAGCAAGTAAGAATGACACCAGAGGAAAAGAAAGTACATTTTCCTCCAACCAGTTATGTCTCCTGTGCTGAAAGGATCTGTTTCTCTTGTGACACAGGCTTGTTGCTTTATTTTTGACACAGTAAGCTCTTAAAGTTCTTACAGTGCCATCAGCCAGTATAATATCTCTCTGCATTTCATTTTTTAAAATCACTAAATAACTGTATTTATCCTTCTGAATGCATTGTTTTGACATTGGCTGTCAACAGCCTGGTGTAGCTGAGCAAAACCCTGTATCACAGTGAGGAGCCCTTCCTAAAGGAGTGGTTTGGGAATGCAGTCTGTGCTCATTAGTGTTGATCCCTTTGCGCAGCAGTAGTTGTAGCCACCACAGCTTACACTGTGGCAGAGCCCAAATGGTTGTGTTTATACCCTGGGATGGTCCCCTGTATAATCTAATGTTGGTTGAACTAGGAAGTGCATTGAAGGCAGCAGGCCTCATCAGGTGAAGGATTTTGGTTGAAAGTTACACATTTGTAGATGAAAAAAAATCTCCACATCCCAAGAGTGTTTTTCAGACCTGGTTGGCAAAGGCAATTAGTTACTTACATTGCCTTTTGACTGACACTGGTAGCCCTGTCTCAGTAAGGATGGTGTTGCCATCACTTGTAGGCTGCAGTCTTTGTACTAAAGCTGGGACCTGCAGCCTTGCCCTCGGCTGGCCAGGGTCTGCCCCCAGCTCCCTTTGAGCTTACTGACCTCTGACAGCAGTTGTCTAATGGCCAGGTGATTCTTAGCTATGCTGCTTTACCTTTTGTACTATAGGTTTTGTACTAGGTTTGTACTGTATCTGTAATTAATAGATAGTGATAGTAAGTCATTTTTCTGTGTGGAGCGTGCTGCTATGGCCCTGGAATAAAACAGCAGCACAGGAGAGTACAGGGATGGGATGGAGGCCTTGAAAACAAATGTGTGGGATGATAAGGAAGGATCCAAGGCTGTAAACAGGAATGTGGTATCAAGGTCAGTTACAGGTCATTAAAGGGGTGAAACCTGGGGATCTGGATAAAATCACTTCATGAGTAACAAAGAAAACATGCACAGCATATGTAAAACTTCCCATATCTAGTGAATTTGGATGGGGAATGAGTTGGTAAACAGTGAAGAAAGAACAATGTCTATATCTTGTTTAGAAACCTAAAAATGACCCCAAATGCTTCATGGAGAGAAGAGGAAGAAACTATTGCCATCGATATTATACATCTTGCAGCAAAGGCCTCAAGTACTGCAACTCATATGGATGTCACCCACCACAAGCTGAGGCCATGAACCTTAGGGACCCCCAGGACAGTGGAGGGGTAAGCATAACACCAGGGAAAGGTCAGACACTATAAAGTTTGTGTAAGTTACCTGCATGGAATTTGAGCTGCAAGTGTCAGTATGGAACAAGACTACTAGTAATTCTTTGATTAGGAAAAAAAAAAAAGACTTCTTAAAAGGTAGATTTTTGCTCATAGTTAAAGTTGGGAGTTCAAACGACCTACACTGTACCTTGGTTGCAACAAATTGCTAATTAGCCTCTCAAAAATAAATGCATGATGTTTTCTACTCTAATTAATTAAGGCAAAGTCTTCTTCCTGAATCTGAAAGTACCCTGACTGCAGTGGCCCCTAGTTGTGACCATAAATTTTAAGATGAACATAGTCCTACAAAACATCTTTAGGTAAGGTAATTGTGCATTTATTAAGGATCTTTAATTTCCTATATTAGTTTTGCAAACCTGCAGTTCATTGGCTTTGGCTTGTTTAGTTCTAACAGCAGTTGTCTGATGCCTGGTTCTTACCTGTGCTGTTTTAGCTTCTGCTTAGATTTGTACACGTGTAGAAACATTTGTAGGTTTGTGAACTCTATTCCTGATCTTAGTTTTCTGGCAAGGAATTTATGCATAGAGCTGTTGGTCACAGTGGTCACCAGCTGTTGCCTCATATTTATCATATGCCACTTTAATCTGTTAACCTTTCTCCTAAATATTTTTTTTCCCTAGAATTTGTATTTTTTTCTACATTTAACCTTCACCCCTGGTTTTAGGTTTCTTTCAATAGTGATTCAGTGGTTGTGTTACCAGCACATTCTTCTGCTGATTTATCTTTGTTTTCCTTTTCACCTCTCTAAACAAAAATATGATCTAGGTAGGGCTTAGTACCTCTTAGCCATTTCAGTATGAAAAGCATCAGGAAATAAAGCACCCTTGAACTGAAGGGCCTGTTTCCCCAAGGCAATACTCAATATACACAATTCTCTGCTTCATTTCACCAAAGTAACTATGAAAATTTTAATTATGCATCAAATATAGAAGAAATAATTGTTGTCACCTGTATCTTTGGTGATTTCCTCTCTTGTAAGCAATGTTTTTCTACATGCCTGTATTTCATTATGGGGTCTCTGGCTGACTGCAGGTGTTGTACACCCACTCCACTCTTTTGCTCTGCTGTGTGAGCTCCCCTTGTGTACTCACCACCTCCATCTTTATCATTCTTCCTGGAGTGAGAATAACAGATTTAAAAACAAGAGTCAAGGAATAGCTAAGGTTTTTTAGCTTCGCTCTGTACTCTGCTGGGTACCATTCCAATGCCTCATCCGTTACCAATTTTTTCCTCTCTTTTTTGCTCTGTTCCTTCACTGATAGGACCTAGGACCTGAAAGTTTTCTAACTCCAAACCAGTGCCACCAATAAATTATACCTATTCTGATTTATTTTTTATCATATCACCGTTACTTTTACTGCAGTGTGGCAGACAACATCTTGATTTTTTCATTTATGTCCAGATTAAAAATCAATAGGTTTGCATGTGTCAAACTGCATGTTCATTAATTTTATTCCGTAGCATTGCACATTGATCTTATGAATAATGCCTGTGTAGCAGCAGCACTGTGATTATCATCTTTGTGTAGTCTGCGCTATGCTTTTCTTTGCAAATTCTTGCAAGGTATGAAATCCACTGCAATTCTCATATTGTTCTTCAGTATTGTTATTCAAGTGTATGTTTCTTTTCATAACTGTTTTTGTTACATTATAGGAAGTTCTTTGTATTGTATTGATGAAATTTATCTCTGAGATCTACACAATTCCTGCTGCATGTTCCTTTTCTGTTTTTCTTTGATATCTTGTTATTTTAATGTTATGAGGACATTTTTTATTCATCAATCTGGACTGTGTAACTTTGTTTGCTGAGCAAACTCTATTACTTCTTTCAACTTCAGTCCAGTATTTTAATTCAAGCATTTTGGCCAGTATTCTTGACAGAAAGTAGTTCTCCGTCAACACACATCTTTTTAAAATGGTAAGGCTGCTTTCACATCCAGAGATATTTCATCATTTTTCTTGGCCTTTATGTTCTTATCACTCACATGTTTCACTTCTGCGGAGGTCAGTATTCCTGATTATAGTTTTATAATTCGTTTTCCTTGCTTTCGTCAACTGGAAATTATGAAACACAACAGTTGTTTCAAAATACCTGTTATGTTTTATGAGAGAGTGGCTTATGGAGCTATGCATCAGGTGGAGGGTGGATAGACTTCAGCACCATGTGGCAGACATGCTGTATGACCGCAAATAAGGGTGAAGGAAACCTGAAGCACTTAGTATGGGGGAGCTGGTTCTGTCAGTCTTGAGAAATAAAAGGAATTGGCATTCAGGAGGGAGTGGAAGAGGATCAGGATGAGGAGGCAGTTGTCTCTGGAGGGTGATGTACTCAACCCACACTGAAATTAAACTTCAGCACCATGAACTAAATAAGAATCATACTATTACCCTGAGAGTCAGTACTAAGAGAGATTGCCATTACTGATCAAGAAGCCTGGGAAATTTATTCCATTCATTTTATAAATCAGAAATTAGGTTCCAGGTTTGTTGTTTTTCTACCGTAAGATCCAGTGTCTAAGACTTAACTGCATTTTGATTGTTTTTAGGGTAATTCTTCTCCACAGTCTTTCAATGCACATCACCTTTCACTGTGATTTGGTTCATGTCATGAGCAGGCTTAAGCAGTTGCAGTTTCCATACTCAGGCTGTGGGCAAAGAGCTTGACTGCTGGGTAGACTCTGGCCAAGGCTATGCAAGCTGAAGAGAGTCTAGAAAACTGCTGGAATGATGTGGGGAATCATAGAACATAGAAAGCTGTGAGAATCTGACAAAAGTTACAGACAGCACCGTGGAGAATACCTGGACTTCACAGGCGGTTAAGGCAAAATTATATGAGAAACAGCCAGAGTCTGCAGGTAATTGCACTGGTGCAGTAGACACTCTCAGGGCGTTGCAAAGCCATCAGCATCCAGATAACCTTATAAAGAACATGGTATAAAATAGTTTTACGATGATCTCACCTATTTTGCCTTAATGTACCGGGTACTAGAAAGTCTCAGAACCCATCTCAGTCCTTACCTGTGCTACATGGGGTTTTTATTCACTAGTGTTTTAGTTTGACTCAGAAACACAGTTTAGAGGAGAGTCTCCTGATCATTCCCAATTCCCATTACTTAAAGTGAGAAGAGCTCACAGGGTACTGATATGTCTCCTCTCCTTGGAAACTAAACCAAAGCTGGACTCCAGGAAGGGTCTTTGCCTTCTAATGGAAACTTAATCTGTGCAACAGGGCTGCAGCTAGCAGGAACCAAACCTGCCACAGTGCTAGAGGAGGGGCGGTACTTTTATCCTAAATAGTAGTAGTTTGAATGTCAGGTACACAGCACTGACCATTTTTCTGTGCAGTTGGGATATGCTGCTTGCTAATGGGGATTTGCAAAGGTGCTGTCCAACTTAACGTGCTCCTGGGAGAGCCCATTCATCTGTACTGCACTTGGGAAGCTGTAATACCTGCCAGGAGGTACAGCCTTCCATATCAAGGAGCGAGACTGTGAGTTATGTATTAATTTTTTGCTTGTCAGATGTCTCTCACCTGACATACTATTAAATGTTAGGCTGCATTCAGTCCCGAAATACTCAGTCATGTTCACTGGCTTTGGGAAGCAAAGCTTGGTACAGTGCTCACGTGGTCTGTGAGTTCCTATCTTCCATGGTTCTCTGTATGTGAGTTAAATTTCTTTGTATCCGGACACATACTTGCAGTGAAAGAAGCATTATTCTGACATTTTACCCTATTGTGGAAAGAGGTACTGTGGGAAAATTCAGTGTGTTTAACCCCATGTGTTCTACAGGAAGAAACCTCATTAGATATCCTCATAAAGAAATGGTGAGGATCTCACGACCCCAGCCTGCTGTTTGTAAGTGAGTGCCAAGTAGAGACAGGAAGCATGTGCTGAACCTGAGAGGCAGGTTATAAAATTATATGTTTTAAGAATTCCTGGATTTGTTGAGGGAATAAAAGAGAAACATAATTACCATTGTTACCACTGTAGAAGCATGTATCTAACTCTATAACATAGGGCTGCATTATAAAGTCATGTTACTGATCAATTTTTTCCAGAAAACCAAAAAAGTACTGTAACATCCCATGATGGACTATGCTGTGGTTCTTATGGACATTTCAATGAGATTTCAATGATAAACTAAAAGCCACAGATACTTTAACTGTAAAAATAAAAATACTCTGCCATCTGTGCTGCTTATCTCAATTTTTAAGTTTCAGTTGAAAACAATTATGTCAAATTTCAACTTTTAAAAAAAAATCATAGATCACATTTATTATGATTTTATTGACATCTGCAAAATGTTGACTTGGCATAGAGTCAGGTATAGGGCTCTGAAACTAAAGGGTGTAACCCCTGTGTATTCTGTGAAAAATCAGAAAATCCTCAAGGCTGGATCTTCTACTGTCGATAAAAAGAACTTGTATGGCTATTGTTAGAAGCATAGCTTCATGCAAATATTTTTGGTGTCAAGCAATGATGTAAACTAGTCAAAGCTAAAATAAGTTCACACAGAATTAAATAGGCTAAGTCAATAAGAATTGTAATCTGTTGAAATTTTTCTATCTTAGCTAAATAATCATAAACTATTATTTTAGTATATACTAAAAGCTGTAACTTCTTCACCAATTTCAAGCAAATTAGTTTACTTATTTTTCTGTGATTATGTTTTCTAAATACACATATTTTCTTCTAAATTACATTTCTCAAAATATTTTTGAAGACTGAGATTTCAACTCATCATATCTTTAGCTTTGTTTATGTCTATCTTGTGTAATAATGGCATCTTTTTTTCATTATGTTGTCGTAGCCAGTGCCATTAACATGATCACTCTTTTATATATCTTTGCTTTTTATGCAGTGGTTACTACTATGAATGTGTGTTGCAATTTACATTTGCTATCTCAAAGCTTTGTGTAAGAAAGTGAATTGACATTTCTGAATATTACTCTTAACACCAAGTAGGATTATTAGGCTTATTTTATAGCGGGAAAACTGGGACCCAACGGTGGTTGAGATAACTCTTGATGAGGTGATTTACCATCTTCACTGGTGTACACTGGGTACTGGTCTGCGTAGGAAGCCTGTATCAGAACTGGGACGGAAACTCAAATATCATTGAGTACTGAGTGCAGCTTTGGGGTTCCCACATAAGAAGCACATGGACCTGTTGGAGCAAATCCAGAGGAGGACCACAAAGATGATCAGTACTGGTGAACTCTGCTATGACGAGAGTTTGGGTTGTTCAGCCGGGAGAAGAGAAGGCTCAGGATAAACTTATGGCAGCCTTCCAGTATCTAAAGGAGGCTGCAAGGAAGCCAGAGAGGGACTTTTTAAAAGGGCATATAGTCATAGGAGAAGGAATAGTGGTTTTAAACTTAAAGAGAGTAGGTTTACGATAGATATTTAGGGAAAGGTTCTTCACTATTAGGATGATGAGACACTGGAACTGATTGCTCCAAGAAGTTGTTCCCCATCCCTGAAAGTATTCAAGACCCAGATGGATGGGATCATGAGCAACTTGGTCTAGTGGAAGTTGTCCTTGTCCATGGCAGAGGAGCTGGAAATAGCTGGTCTGTTTTTCGGATAGAACAGGGCATATTTTCCTTTGATGTACATTTCCTAAAATGTACAGGCTGCAGAAATTCATTAAAGAATCTAAAAACATTACTAAACAATAGCATTTTTTAAAGTGTTCAAAAATGGTTAAATGGATCTCTATTTTATATTTTTTGTTAGGAGCTAAGATTCAGGCAGATGAATGCAGTTTTTCCATTATGGATTTAATATGTCACTACTTGCTTCCAGAGTATTTAGCATTTTTTCACTGTGCTGATTAAAATCTGTTGTAGATGATAATTATGCTGGTTTTATCATTCAAACACTCAAAATTGATTTTTAAATCTTTAAGTGGCTTGTACTAAACTTTCATTTCTCAAAGGGTTTAAAGGCTGCTTATATTATGTCCTTCTGTCATGTTCTCTGTAAATGCTAAATCACTGCAAAATTGGTAGATTTCCAGTTCTAAAAACCAAACCAACCCTTTTTTCATAGGAGGAAGAACTAAGGAAAAGTGGAGAAGCCAAATATGCACACTTGAGTGATGAACTCCACGTATTAATTGAAGTGTTTGCTCCACCTGGGGAAGCATATTCTCGTATGAGTCATGCCTTGGAAGAGATAAAAAAATTCCTGATTCCTGTAAGTAACTTGTAACATTTTTCTGTGACTGGTTATGGTTTTGATGCACTGAATTTGTGCCTTCTTTAGGCACCTTTAGATCAAGATAAAAAATGAAGTTCGTTGAACTTCCATTCTTTGGTCTCAGGGAGATGTCAAACAGGCCATTAATTGCCACAGCTGATAGCCTGATATATTTTGTAGATATTTTATTATTTTCATCTGTCAATGTTTTTTGCTTTCTTGGTTTCTGGAGGGAATGGTGGATTACTTTTTTTTTCCTGATAGCAGATGTTAGTCATTAATATGAGAGTACACTTTCAGGATTTTTGAGTATTTAAGTCTGTAAAAACATTTTAATACATGTAACAATTTATCTAAGTATCTTGCTAATGAAGATAATGAACTTCTTGTGGAGCAAACAGCATGAGGAAATCATTCCTAAGACATTTTTGTTAAGACAACTTATGACTCAGACCGCAGTTCAGCAATGCTCCGTCAGCTAGGAGAGCACAGCAACATGTTCTAAAGTTGGGAACCTTTTCAATTTGATTTATACTAAATATATAACTCTGAAGTATTTACCTTCTTGTATATTGATTTTCCTCATATTCTCTGAAATGTATTTTTTCCACATTTATACAGTTGTTCCATTTTCTTACTTAAATTTGTCCTAGAATTGAAGTATATGCATATTAGATATTAAGCTCAGTTCTACTAGAGTTACATGAGTTGTCATCTGAGGTCTATCCTGAGCGTTTTTAGCATTCTAAAATCTTCCAGAACTTACATTGCTTAAAAGGAATATGATACCAGCTTGTTTCTATTTGTGATTAAAAAATTAAGTGTGGTAACTGTTCGTGTCTCATGATAATAACAGAAGGATTCAATGACTGCCTTTTTGTTATGAGTAATATGAAGCCAAGATAAGAGATGTTCACATGAGGCATATGCATATTTGCATGGCAGAATTTTGATTCTTTATTCGAGGTGGGCTTCTTGGTGGAAAAAGAAGAGAATACATTACAAGTAAAATACTGAAGTAGAGTATTTAAAATGTTCAAAGTTTTTAGAGCAAAAAGAACTTTTTTAAGAATACAAACTTACTAACTGAAGATTGTTGAAAATATACATCTGGATATTTGTTTTAAATAAAAAAGTTTATTGGCACTGAGTGCCCAGAAACAAGCTACATTTTAAACAAGTTAAATCAGTCTTTCTGATTCTCCCTTTTCATCCCCTTATTATGCTTCCAGTCTGGGAACACTGGTAATAAAATACTATTTAAAATTCTTTGAAATAACTATGAGACAAGAACACATTTTGTTTTCATAATTTCTGACCTTATGTTGATGATACAATAGGAGGGACAAATTAGGTCAATGTTGTAATGTGGCAGCATACGGTGGACATTTTGACTGCAAGTTAATGGTGAAGATCTTCCAAGCTATTGCACTGAAAGAAAATTTATCATTAAGTAATATGTTCCTGAAAAGTCTGGAGTGTTAAAACTAAAAATGGTAATGGGGCCAATTATAAAATTTGCCAGTCTTTGTCCTTTGGATAACCCTATTTCGTGTTGTTTGTGACTTTGCCGAACTTTAATCTGTTTCTGTAAGATCTTCCTCTTTAAAGTTGTCTTTTTATGTCCTTTTTATTTGGGAAGAGAGCTCCTGCATTCTAGCATGATGCAATGATGATGGCACCTGTTCGTGTGCCACCTGGATTTTTAGCATCCATTATGTATTCTGTCCAGCCTGAAAAATTCTGTTCTGGGTGAATAAGGGAAAGAGATCAGTGGATGTTGAGGGTCATATTAAAATTTGTTGCAAATATTCACCATCTGTGCAAGTATATATTTTGTGTGACATTTATTTATAAGGATTATATGTATTTTCTAGCACAAGTCTAAGAGCTGCACTGGAGGAAATATAAAAACAGGTTATTTGTTATGAGATTTTGAACATGGTTTACAGTGGCAATAATAGACCCTGTCACAGAAGGCCACCAAATTTGTCAGACACGATTTGCCCGTAGTGAAGCCATGTTAGCTGTCACCATTCACCTGCCTATTTTCCATGTGCCTTAGCAAAGTTTCCAGGAGGGTCTGCTCCCTGATCTTACTGGGACCTGAGGTGAGACTGAGAGACCTGTAGTCCCCTGTATCTTCCTTATTTCTCTTTTTTAAAGAGGGACTTGTGTCTTTTCTGGTCAGTGGGAACTTCAGTGGACTGCCATGACTTCTCAAATGTGATGGATAGTGGCTTAGCCACTTCCCCGGCCAGTTCACTCAGAATGAGGTGATGAATCTCATCAGGTCCCCCAGGCTTGTGCACCTTCAGGTTCCTTAGATGTTCTCGAACCTGATCTTCTCCCGCAGCAGGTGATTCTTCATTTTCCCAGTCCTGGGCAGGGTGGCAGGAGCACTCCCCGGTGAAGAGCAAGACAAAGATGTTGTTAATTACTTCAGCCTTCCTTATGTCTGTGGTGACCAGGTCTTCTTTTTCATTCTGGAGAGGGTCCACATTTTCCCTATAGTCTTTCCTTTATCACTGATGTACTTTTTCTTTCTTTTGCCCTTGATATCCCTGTCCAGTTTTAATTTTGTTGGGGGTTTAGCTTTCCTAACCTGATCCCTGGCTGCTTGGACAATCTCTCTGTATTCCTCCCAGGCTACCTGTTCTTGTGTCCATCCTCTGTTGGCTTCTTTTTTGTGTTTGAGTTTGTCCAGGAGTTCCTTGTTCATCCAGGTATGCCTGTTGATTTTGCCTGACTTCCTCTTCATTTTGATGCATCACTCCTGAGCTTGTAGGAGGCGATCCTTGAACATTAACCAGCTTTCTTGTGCCCCTCTTCCCTCCAGGGAATCATAATCACACCAAACAAGTAACAATTGTACTTTATGACTTGTTAGTTTTATCCCCTCTGCTTCATTTCAGATTTACAAAGCAATTATTAACTGGCTGGTTGCAACATGTTCCAAGGGGTTTGCACTCAAAAAGATTGCACTAGATAATTTCCTTTCTGTTCTCTATTTACAGCATCTCTTGAATTTGTTTTATGATGCTTTGTTGTTTATAAGACCTCATTTATTGCAGCAATGAATATTGGAATTGCATGACAGGGATGGAAACAGTAGAATGTAACAGTTTTATTTATACCAAATCAAGGATGTAATAAACTATTCAAATGAGTTTTCTCATTGCTTATGAATTTTGTGACTTAACATGAAATGTTGCCCTCAGAAATTACACTGTGTCAGTAAAATGGAATAATGTTTTTATATCTTATCTATAAGTTTTAATGAGACTGAATTTTAAAATAAGTGCCTAGAAAACATAATAAGAGAAAAAGAGAAAAATGTAGAATAGGACTAAGAAAAAAAAGAAATGAACATTTATTAACTGAAGCAAAGTCTTAATGAACATGAAATGTGATTACTTAATTTTCACCTTTATCCTTAACCAAGAATAGTTTTCAAAATTGTTACTAGTGAAGATTTTCCTTCCAAGTCAGAGTTAGAAACTAAGTACTGGTATTTACACTGGCAGTTCCACAAGTTAACACATTCCAAAGCTGCTGGCAGCTCGGTCTCAGGTGGTGTCTTGGGATCCCTCCAACAGGCATTTCAGTGCACAACTGAACCCCCAGTGTCTGCAGCGCTCAGTGGTTTGCCAGCTGATGCATTTTCAAAGCCAAGCTGCCTCATTTATTGTCTGCTGCTCCCATCTTGCAAATGGCTTGAGGTCTGCGTGGGACCTGCCATTGGGTGTTGCCAAGTGGTTGCTAAGATTCATTTTGTAACTGACTTTGGTAGTTCTTTGGTGGTTTTTTTATGCAAAATTTTGGCTTTGAGGAGTGTCATATCCACTTACTAGCCATGTACTGTGATCCATTTTGTTTTAATGTTTACTCTCAGTATGAAAATTTGAATATAATTGAAACATGACAGATCAAAAGACTCATGATTAAGTAAATAGGATTAATCTTGGGAGTTTTGAAACACAACTTGTTCCATTATTTTTCTGTCAACCTAGTAAAAATGACAGCCAGAATGTGCTCCCCCAAGTCAAGGTTTTACATTAAAGATCACATTTGGAACTCATGTTAATATAATGTAAATTATCCCATATTAACTATGTGGGAAGTACAGAGAGTAGGAATGCTGAGGAGGAGGACACATGTTTTGCAGATTCATCTTCATAGTCAACACAGACTCAGTAAAACTCATAGGTGTGTGGCTGCCAAGTAGTTCTGACCCCAAACTGCCAGCAACCTGTGTCTGAGTGAGGAACCTCAGGCTGATGTGAGATCTCAGTGCCTCAGAATGGGATGCAGGGTCAGCAGATTAAAAGGGGAGATGGGGGACGGGGGAGAGAGCTTAGAAGCTTTTCAAGCTTTAAAATGTGCAGTGAAATCTTTTCACTATTAATGAGCATTGAAATTCTACATCACTCTTACTATATGTGACTACATAATTTTGATTTACATCCAAACATAGAAATATATTTTCTGAATGATCTCTTGTTTTCATATAGTAAGGGTCTATACTGTCTTCAGGAGTTCTGTGCTAACACATGCACAATCGTTTTCTGATTCCCATTTTTATCCCTGCAAGGAAGGCATTTTTATTTGACACAGTTAGCATCCCTTGGGAGAATGAGGGAAGTAGATACTGATAATTCATTTTATGTGTGAGTGCTCTGTAATAAGGAGCTATTATGTAGAGGACAGGTCGCAGCTGTGGTGACATGACTACTTTAAAAAGATTGTTTACAACTGTGCGGTCAGATGATCAGAAATTGAACCAATTACCACTTCAAAAGCTGTGGTTCATTTGCATACATTTTTCTAGCCACTTGTATCTGTTTTAAATGGAGGCATATTGACACCACTCATGGGCTGGGAATAAACACGTGATCATTTAATGCAGTCGAGTGGATGGACAACCACTGGTGAGCCTCTGCCTGCATAGTTTTCTGAGTGTTTATCAGATCAGCTCAGATAGATTCCACTCTTAGGAATCAGTGTGATGAGGCAGCAGGTGAATGCAGGAGTTTATGTTGTTGTGAATTCAGGCTACAGTATCTTCCAGACTTCCTTGTAGGTACCTAAATACCTTACTGACTAGTCAACTTCAGTCCTTTTATCTCACCTTGCTCTGATTAAAATAAGGTTCTTACTAGTCATGTAAGAACACTAAGTGTTCTCATGGATCCAGCTAATTAAAGATGAAAAATTACCAAGAAGAGTCTTTGAGTGAAGTAAAAATTTGCAAATTTCAGACTGGAAAGTTAATTTATGAAACTATTATGAACTATTTATGAAAAAATTGAGATTTGTGGGAAATTGAAAACAAACTTCAGTACCAGTTTGTGTCAGTGGTACCAATTAAATAAAGTAGGGTTTTATCCCTTCAAGGTATTTCTCCATCTCATATTGGAAAAGAAATTCTTTTACCTCAAATACACATTTACATCATATATAGTAACTCATACACAGCACAGACTAAAATTACAGGTTATCTGTATGTACAGAACACGGTAACAACTTTGACAGTTATAAACTGGGTTTGACTGGTTTGTTACAAGTATACGTAGGTGTGTGACATGTGTTTTGACCTTTATTGACCATCTAAATTTCTTCCATGTACACTATAATATAAAAGCTCTACTTACATACCATTTCACTCTGTGTGGTTTTTAAACTTATGGGGTTTTTTCTAAATATAGTGTGGGTGTAGGTGGGGGGATGTCAGTCTTTTTTTCCTCTTTCAGAGAAACTCAACAGGCAAAATACTTCCTTAAATATGACACTGAGCAGTGGCACAGCTACATCTCTAAAATGCATCTTTTATACCTGTCAAATAATTTATACTTGCAGATTCTGCAAAAATACTTGTGGTAATAAATAATTAGTGCAGTAATTATTTTAAAACTGTAATAAGGAAATTTTTTAGCATCTGTTTCAATTCTGCTGAGTTCTGGTTTTCCCAGTGTGCAGCATCTCTGGTAATTTCACACACAAGTTTAGATAATCAAGGAAAAAAATTCAGAGATTCTGTCAAGGCCTAAAATGTAATGGCACTTTACATCTTCACAGCTCTCTTTCCTAAACATACCTTATCAAATCAAATTATTATAAATATATTCAAATGCTAGTGTGCTCAAGAGAGTCATCATAACTTGTGGACTGTGGTTCTTGACTTTTTACAGATGCTGGCATTTGTTCTAACCACAGTATTGGCTGATTGAGCAGCAACATTAGGGTTGTTTAAATTACTCGGTTTAAGTCTGATGGAAATAATCCTAAATCTTTCCCTCAAAGCAGAGGTTTGGGGTTGGAGATATGCACTAAAATAGCATTTTTAATTGAAAATTACACTGCAGTATTGTTCAACTGAATTTTTTATGTGCTTACTGATACACAGTATAGACTGCTTGTTCTTTCTGCTGTAAGGCTATAAAATGGGTAGCAATACAAAGAGCACATAATTCCTCAAATGTCTTAATATTTGACTCATGAAGAGTGGGTTGTCTGTTGACAGGCCAGACTAACAAGTACCTTTTCCCTAGGCTTAACTCCCCAGCTGCTTCAACGCGATAGAGACACTTGGCAGCCTCTTGTGTGCTTTAAGGGTTGCTACTCGCACTCTGAGTGGATTAAGACCTTTTTAGATATGCTGAGATGTATTCAGTCTGTGAAAGCCATCCTGTGGTGATCTCTTTCTGACACTCAGAGGAATCAATATAAAATGCATGGCCTTACTGACAGAGTCAGCCCTTTCAGATCAACCAGAGACATTAACCTCGTCGAGATTTTACACTGACCATTAATCTGAGCGTGGCATTGAGAAGTGGCTGTAGTTTAAAAAAAATATTTACAACTTGCTTGGCAAGTCTATATTCATCAGCAATTTTTGGATTGTCTTGCTTCTTCCTCTTCCGGGGATGGAGGTTTTTCACCAGTGGCAGATAGGAAGAAATTATTTGGGTGCAGGTGATAAAATTCATGCAGAAGAATTTGAGTCCTACTGTATTGCTCCTGGTTTCTTAATTACAGGACTGTAATATGTAGAAGGAGGTTGGCTGTGTTACTGCACATTAGATTGTACAAACCCCTTTGTCTCATTGAGAGCACTGGACTCTCCTACACATCTGGCATTTCATTTAAGAGCTTCGTGTGTGAGTATAAATTTGGCCAATGAACTCATCAGTAAAGGTTGGGTGTTTGACCCAGTGAAGAAGCTGCATCTGAAATGGTCTGAAAATAAAATTCCATATGATTCTATATGAAAGTAGATATAAGAAGTGCATCTAAAACTATTCTTCATGAAAAGGCATTCTTTGTAATAATAATGGAAAAAAAAGGTGTGCAAGATGTCATGTTTCCATTACATATACAGTATCTTTTTTTTTTCCCATCCAATAATATGAGGAAAGACAAGGACAATATTTGATTATAAAAATAAGACTGAAAGCAAGGAGATCAGAGATATTTATTTTTACTCTTTCAAGGAATTGATTATTGGCTTAGCCATGTTACTTTATCTCTGTTTCCCTTATACCAGCAAAATTACAATGGGATTTTTAACGTTTATTTCATTTGTGGAGGTACATCTAAATAAATTATTTTCCTTCTGTCATTCACAACGAAAAGCATACTGCAGATTCTCCCCAGATGGTGTGCTGGGGCTTGGTGTTTGGTTTACTTTTTTTTCCTTTGTTTGTTAAAAAAAAGAAGATGATTTTGGTGGTATTTTTAAACATTTTTTTTTTGTAGTGTAGCGAAGGTCATTGTAGTCAGTTCTGAGGATGCTGAGTTATGCTTGCTTAGGAAAATGAAAGAGAAAGCAGAAATGCAGAGTAATCTTTCCTCAGTTGTGTTCTTCCAGCTTCCAGCAGTCAAAAATTGGATGTTTTCAAGGCTGTATCCAGACCTTTTTGCCTCATACCCTGCAGTAGCTGTTACTTCTCTTCCCTGAGTTTGTCAAAGGCTTTTTCTGAACCTAAGTTAAGCTTTTGGCCTCAGAAAAACTTCAGGTTGCATGACTTCGATAGTTCAGTTATGCACTGAGAGTAAAAGCAAAAATAAACCCTCAAATCCCACTTCCTCTTTGCGGTTTTAAAGCAGCTGCTTAACAATTTATGAGTGCCCTTGTCTTCATGCCTGGTTAAGAGCAGAGGATAATTTCACACCAGTCCTCACTCCTGCATTACTCTGGATTTTCTTTTCTAGCCCCCATCTTTTATTGTCCAGAAGCAGAGGTAGCTCTGTTTTTCTGTGTGACATACCTCAGACTATCCTGTGTCTTCCTTAGCTTTCTTATATTCCTGTTGGGATGGGGTGGCCAGGATGGCATGCAGTAGCCTTAGCTTGGTAGTTCAAGAAACAGTCTAGTAATGGAATGGATCTTCTGTTATTTTATGGGTTAGTGACAGGATTTTTTCTAGTACTAGTTACCATTCTTCATGCTTGCACTGATTTGATTTTTTTTAAATGGCATATGTAAAAAAATAGAGGGCATCTTTCTTGTATGATAATAAGTAATTAAGAGCTATTTACTTTCAGGATTTTAATGTTTATCAGTACTTCAGTTTACTTATTTTCACATGTATTACTTTGCATTTATCACTGCTCATTTTTTTCCTGCCAGTTTTTTTCTAATAAGAGAGTATAATGAAAGCTTTCAGCAGTTCTTCACAATAACCTTTAGATTTTATTCCTTTGAATAATTTAAATGAAAAACTATCACTTCACTAGTCAAAATTTTGTAATGAAATTTATAAATATGATGAGTAGGCCAGATTGTTTGAATCACTCAATAAACTTTTCTCCTCAGAAAATGGAAAATTATAAAAACAGTCGAGCTATTTTTAGTATTCTTTCTACTGTAACCAAGAGAAAATTAATTCTCAAGGTGCTCTGTTTTAGCTTTTGACGACTTTTGCTCTTCGCCAAGCCATATGACATAAACCTGTTCAGAAATCATCTTCATTAAGGATAAAGATCCATTCATCCACAGACTGGGCTTCTACAACATAGTAAAAACAGTCTGAATACATTCAGTATGGGCAAAAATGAGGGTTTAGTAAGTAAAGAATATATATTTGTATATATTTCTGATTTTTTGACAGGTTTTAAGTCTCCTAGTGACAAGGAATAATATGACAAAACTTTGTTGGCATGAGAGATTTTTAGAAGAAAAATTAAATTTAAATATCAAGTTGAAAATAAAGGATTGGTGGTTGACTATGAAAACAGCTTTCAACATTGAAAATGTTTTAAATGGTTTTGGCTCAGCCTTAGTGATGAAGGAATTGCAAAAACTTGCAAAGAATCACTGCACAAAAGTCAGGAAAGATGCAAAAGATAGATTAATGGCAATCAAATTTATAAAATGAAAATTCCATATTTAATTGAATAGTTGTGAAGGAAATATGTGGCCAGCAATGCAGTGATAATATAAATGAGTTCAAGGAACATTAGAAATAAAAAGAATCCTAAAAAAATACAGACTTCAATCCCTGGAGATGGTGCATTATCAATAACATTAATGATGCAGAAAAAACATAATGTTTCCATAAATATCAGTTGTACAGCTGGAAAAATAAAGTGTGGTATACTTGTATTTTACCAATATGATGCAATACTTTGCAGTTTCTAGTACAGGGATGTTAATTTTATGAAAAACTGTGTAAAAAAAAATCCAGCAATGTGGAGAAGAGTCATAGTGTGTTGGTCTGAGAGCAGTTCTGTGAGCTGCAGCACAAGTGAACGCTGATTTCTGATGCATTGTGTCTCATGTTTGGATTTTGGGGGCTCAGGTAAGGGGAGTGTTCTCAGTCTTATACTTTAATGTATACCAGACATTCACAACTTTGTATGTGGGTTTTTTTAGTTCACCTTATGTATTTTCTCTTCAGTAAGGGCATAAACAGTATCTTGCTCACCCTGTGGATGAACCCTTTCATGAAACTGGGAAGGGCTGACTTTTTTAGAACTAGAGGGAGTCTGTCAGATACAGCTGGAGTAGACCAGTGAGTTAGAAATTGATTGGGTTGGAATAACAAACAGCGGAATAAAAATGTGGCCAGTGAAAGAAAGCTTGAAATTAGTGGTGATTGTGCCATGACCAGCCTGACAGGTATCCTTCGCTGAATAGTTAGGAAAGATTGCAACCTATAAAAAAAATTGAGAAAATAATCTAACCACTGCCTTGATGTTTTTCTGTCATGATAAAAAATAATTTGTCAACAAATCTCATTTCCTATTCAATGAGAAAGTTTTTTGATAAAATTGTGTTAGTGGCATTACATTCCATTAATAATCTATCCACATGTATGGTGTGACAGGTCTCAAACCCTCTTAATAGGAACATATAGCTGAATGTATGTATCTGTAGTAATTTTCTTAAGCAGTTGATACATGAAACACCTTTGTCTGTGGTGTGATACACAAACCTTTGTAACGTGTCTGTTCATAATGGATACCAGAGCCTGAGCCGGTCAGTACAAGAAGGAACTCAAAACAATGCAACGTCTTTACTTTTCAAATTGTCCTTTTGATTGTTTATTCACTTTTATAAACTTAAAATTCAAAAATAGGATACTGAACAGTAACTAAACCTGAGCTCTTCATTATGCTCTAAGATTAGGATTAAAAGACTGTTCAAGAGTTGTCAATGGAAAAACTATAAGGAATACACAGGCAGAAGGTGATTTTTTTCCAACCAGTGAGGGCTTCAAAAGGTCATGGAGAACTTTGCAGAGAAAAAAAAATCACTTTTAGAATAAGATTTCATAGTTGTTAGTTGTTCTCATTATTTTCTTTACGTCATCGATGCTTTTGAGGAAGTGAACAAATAGTGCCTTATTATAAGACATTATTTCTGAGTTGGCTTAATCTGGCCGCAAGTCCCTAGCCTGCAGGGTTTCCTTAGCTGCCAAACACACATGGGCCACCGAGTTAAAACAGATGGAGAAAAGCAATGAAGATCTGTAAAACAGCCGTAGTTACAGCAGGTTCGGGAAAACAGAGCTATCAGCTCAGAGGGGCTGAGAAAATCCCTTCAATGTCAAAAAGGGCAGTTGTGTGTGTAACATGGTGCCAAATGACACGACAAACAGCTATAATCTCTGCCCAGCCATTACCCTTACACTGATTGGTTCAAAATAGGTGAAAGAATCCAATGCTAAATTAAACAAAGATTTTCCTCTGATTTGGATTGAGATTTCTTTTCTGCCTATAAACACATCAGAAAGACAGATTGTGCCTTAGCTATTGGCACAATTGGTCTACACTTGTATTTTGCTTTATAAAGCACTTAATAGATTTACGTCAGTCTGTATAACGAGCTGCATCCAGAAGAAGCTTGTATACCACACTGAAAGCAGGTGCAGTTAAAGACAGAGGTGATACAAAGCTCTGAAAAACATTTGTGCGATGGGAATCCTGACAGGCTGCTTTGCTGTCCCATCTTTTGTGGTACAGTGGGTGATTCCTGTCATAAATCCTGGACATGCTATTGTAAACCTGCACTCCATCTTCTGCCCAAAACAGTATGAATATGTTCCAGTATGTTTAATGAGATCTCTTCTTTAATTTGGTTAATCAGTCTTCACTCAGAGCTCAACTTTTCGCATGATCAGAAATCATACTTTCTGCCGGAATGCAAAGACCTGTTTTGTTTTGTAGTGCAACCGTGTACTGCAATATCATTTAAAAAAGTCATTTCTCCTGTGTCGCATTTCAGACTAGACAGCGGTCTGAGTCATATCCATAATATTAAAATGGGAAGCAAACAAAATCTGAATGTATCTCATTTTCTGCCGAACCCTAGTCTTTCTATATAAATTACTGTATCCAGCCATAGTTGAGAGCCATTTATATAGTATATCAATTAAATCTCAACTTGTACTTCGGCTCTTTAATCAGTTTTGAGCTAGAAGAGATTTTACGGAGTTTAAGGCCAGAGGGAACAGAGAATCTACATTGAGTTTGTGTATATTATTATATATTATTATTGTGTATGTATTGTGTTCCATCTAATGATATGTATCACTATATTTACTAAAAAGTATATTACTATAATATACTTTATTATAGTATAATACAATAAATATAATATAATATAGTGTGGTCAATTACTATATGATATTAGCTTGTTAGATTTCATCCAGCTACTCTTACACCAAGACCACCAAATTTAGTTGTGTATCCTGCTCTTAGGTCATCCAGCTGCTCTGCTGCTGCTCTGCTACCAGAGACCACAGCAGCACCCACAGCAGGTGAGGAAAGCAACCTGAATGAGCAGCCGGAAAAATCAGTCTTTCCAACCAGTCTGATCAGAAACTGAGAATCAGGAAGGGAGGGACAGTCACTTTCGGTTACTCAACCTGGCAGTTTTCCTTTTGTGTACAGGGATAAAGTATTAAGTGATACACCTGAGAGGTTTTTCTCTATTGGTATAAACTGATTTGTGTCCTGTCTCTAAGGCTAGCAGGTTTCTTGTGACTCACAAGTATTTCTAGGAAAATAGTTCTAAGGATAGGAAAGAATACATCTGCCTGATACTGTATTGGAGTCAGAAAAGCTTCTTGATCCTTCTAAGCAACTTACACACATCTTCTTAAGGTATATATTGAGCATGATGGGAATAATTCAGGCAGTTCTGTATCCCCAGAAGTTTTAAAGAGAAAATCAAGAGGGAGCTTTTAAATTCACAGATTTTGAAAATGAGAAGTTTGACTGTTTCCTTCGAGTCACAGCCCACACAAGCGATAGTGTTTCTCCTAAAAACTGTTCAGAAAGATATCAAATCTCACTTCAAGTCCTCCAGATGATTTGGAGTTTATCATCTTCCTGCTAAGCTTTAGTTATCCTTACTAGTAGGAAACTGACTATTTCTAAAGCTGATGGTTTTTCTCACTGTATTCAGGATCCAGTCAGTAGTTCTGTGTGTTTTCCACATTAAAAGGCACCTCCTCTTTCCAGCTATTGATTCTCCGTTTGGGTCACCAGAGGAAGAGTGTCAGAGAAATCAACTGTTTCCTCAAACATGTTCTTTGGTAAACAGAATGTTGTTTCACAAGACCTTTTTTTTCCCCACTTTTACTGCCCTCCTATGTCAGCTCTTGAATCTTGACCCCTTAGATAGTCAGAAGAGCCACACAGATTTGTGACAGTAATTTAGCCCTCACATTTTTACACCCACTAGTTTTGAAAGCAGTACCAAAAAAGGATTTGATATAATTGTCAAAATAGTTAGTAAGAATATTTAATGTTGTTGAGCCAGGAAGTGTTTTATGAGGAGATTGCTCTGCATTTTGATTTCCCTCAACAAACAATAATATAACTATACAACAATACAAGTTTGCAAAGCATTCAGTGTAATCCATGGTAATTTAATATCGGTTTTAAATTAAGACATTAATTGATAAAATTCATCTGTGGTGCTTGATCTGGAAATGATTGCATACAGCAGAAAGAGTCTCATGTCCCTTTCTGTTAGAGAAGTAGAGCTTTCTATGCACATCAGGTGGGATAAATAAAACCTCAATTTTCAAAGCAAATACAGAGCTGGAACGTGACTTAAATACCTGTCTCACTGTTTTCTGTAGCAGTCTTTACAATTTCATCCAGAAACATAACCCTGGACTGCTTTTTGGAGTGGGGTGGAGGAGAAGTAAAAGGAGTAGTCCAAGTGTATTGCCAAGTGCCTGTAGGTTGCCCTAATTGTACGGAACACTCTCATTTCACTGATGTCTTTTGCTTCCATTATCAGTCACCTACATCACAAAATACTTCAGTGTCCTTCTTACTAACATTTTTACATTGTTATTATTCTGAATAAGGCATTTAACTGAAATATCTTATTGATCAGTGCAGCTTTTTTAACAATTTTGGCATTTGAGTTATGCGGACAGCCCATTACAGTTTTGTTGCAGTTACCTATTATGATCTCCAGCAGATATCCCCAAGAGAAAGTCAATCCCATTATACATTTTTTCTCCCTGTGCAGTAAAAACAGAACTTACAGGAATATATTGTTTTCTTGCACAGATGAAGGCTGTTAGATGTGCACACCTATACTCCATCCTTTCCTGAAGAAAGCTCTAACTCCTGGTATCCAAGACCATGAATCTACTTTTGCGAACGTTGTCCTTTCAGTAAATGACCATCTTCCATCTCCTCTTTCCCATTAGATAGGGCTTAAAAAAGGATCTTTTCTGCACTTTATTTTGGATATATTTGCATACTGTGTGCTAGTTGCTAGGTGCCACCAGTGAGCTTCTCTTTCAGATCCTCTAAACTGGTGTTTGTCCCATCTGGAGATGAGACCACATATAAAGTAGAAAAGAATGGAGAAATTAAAAATAACAAAATTGAAAAGTTAAGAAAACCAAGGGGAATAAATAAGGAAAATTAATTTCATTAACAAAAGATTATGAATAACAGTAGAAAGATACTATCTGTAGTTGGAGCATCTATGAGAGATTTAGGTGCCTTGAATTTTGTTTAATTTTTCAGGAAAACTAGCTTTTAAATGAAGTGCAGCAAGAATATTTGTATTCTTTCAGTTACGAAAAATTAATTCTGAAGTGTATAAGAAAAAATACTTCTTTTTAATTGCTTATTTTTATAGTTTTCATTTTAAGTGTGATGGAAGCATATTCTGGGAGGGCATATGCAATAACTGGTAAATGCCATGTAAAAATTACACATTGCCATTAATATATTGATTTGCATGTTCTTTATTTCAAAGAGAAATTGCTATTAATTATTACAGCATGCTCACACTTTTGCTAAAATATTAATAGCTTTAGTTTCATTGAGATTGACAGATAAACTAGAGTTTGATTTTCTATTTGAATTCTTGCTCAGTGCTATCAAAAAACCTATGTAAAATGTCACAATACCTGCAAAGATGTTGTAAGAAGATGTTGCATGACAACATCGCCTTTTCATGCATGTTGGTTGAGAAATAACTGGCCCTAGCAGTAAAATTTCCAGATTAAAATAAAAAATATGCGGTAGTTGCCATATTTTTCTTGAGTGAAGTCAGGGGGGAAGGGTTAGAACAGCAGGGATGGTGAAGAGCGAAGAACAAGCACAGCTGGCAGGAAAGATCAAACACACAATAGAAAATACTAGATGACAGAGAAAAAGACACAAAATGGCTTTTTTTATTTCTTTCCGAAGACATCAATATTAAATGATTTTGGAGAACAAAAGATGACCCTCTCTTGTGAGTTAGTGTGCCTGCCTTGGTCAGTCTGCTGGGACTGCTTCAGCTGGGACTTCTTCTCCTCCTGGGAATTATAGTTAGATTGCAAGGTCTTTTCAGAAGTTCTCTGATCGTCTTTGTTGTGTTTTCATATATATTTATTCTTACCTAGTTCTTCCATAGGGGTATTTCTCTTTTATGAAGAAAAAGGAAGGATTTGAACGACTTCTCAAACTAGGCACTCACTGCATTTTTGCAACAGTAATTCTGACTTCTTTTGTTGAGTCGGGGAGAAAATAGCAAGAAAATTAGGCAATTCGAAGCAACAGAATGCAGTTTAAAGCTACACGGTGATAACTTGTAGTTTGTGGGAAGTAAGTTAAACTGGACAAGAAGAAAAATGACTAAATTACACTTTTACCTAGGATCATACCGAAGTTTCTTTTGCAATTGGTGAGTGCAGAGTTCCACTGAGTACAAATTCCTTCAGTAACAGTGTCGACTCAGACCATGGGATTATGTTGCAAGGAAATACAAGACTTGCTTTCATTTGTGTTGGATCTTTTCCATGAGCTGTGTGTAGCAGGAAAATGTTTCCATGTGTATAAATAAAGGGTAAAGGTGTGTGTCCGTGAGCAGATGTCATGGCAGTGATAAGCAGCCCAGAAGTCAGGGCTGTATTACAATAATTTCTTCATGCTTTGAAGAGCTCTCACTGCTTTCAGAGGAGTAGTCAACACTACAAAGAACAGATCTGCCGATGGAGACAAGATCTCCTGCAAGCCTTTAGATATCTTAGGGCTGAGATATTTTAGTGGAGAGTTACTTGTTGAATTAAAATCAGAGAAGCAATTTATTTTTTTGTGAAGTTAAGTTAGAAAAGATAGAGCTTGATATTGCCATAATGCACTGATATTAATAAAAAGCATTATTTTTTTCTCATTACTTTAATAGGGTTTGCTTAGGTATATTCTCCTTTTGTAAAATGGCTAGTTGAATTTATACATTATAAGGCCATAAATATAAATTACTGAACAACTGAACAGTCTCTTTTCCACTTAAAAAGCATGATTGGAGATTATATCCTCAGGAAATTTCTGAGAGTGCTGCTAATGTCATTTCATTTTCATGAAGTTCATGTGCCTGGGGCTCAGAAAACGCTCTTATTTCCTCCCTTCCTGAAACGGCCCCTGCAGAGAAATAAGGTATTTTATAGGAAAGCAAGTGTAAACCCCTGCCCACATACACATCTCCCAAAACTCCCCAGTACTCTATATGATTCCTTTTTAAAAATACTTAAATCTTGAACTGGCAGAGCCAGACAGTGGCATACTAATGCACTGGCTCAAATTGTAGGACTGCACTTCCCAAAGGGGTGTAGGAAATGTCTTGTAGATAATGATTGTCCAATACAGGATTGTCTAACAGAGAATTGGCCAAATTAAACAAATGAATATTGTAAAAATAACATTTCCCTTCATGTACAGGGATGTTTACTGTTCTCAATATTTTAAAATTTTGTATCGGCAGCAGGTTATTAGTGAATCAAATAAGAGTTAAAGATTGTTTGCTTAACTAGAGTCTAACACATTAAATATTGAACATTTACTCTTAATAATTTCATTATTCTCTTCAGTGTGATAAATGCACATTGCAGTGTATTAATGTTCAGATATTTGGTCATGGCTTTACCATTTTCCTCTCTGACTCTGTTATTAGTTCCTAAGCTCCAGGAAAAGTTGGAGTTTATGCTAATGCTTGCCTAACTTTCTTTTTTTACTTTTTTTTTTATTTTAAATTAAGCATTCTGCAATGATATACTCAGGGGAAATAGTAACAAATGTATTTTTCAACTGTTTTCTTAAATGAGGCTAATGCATCTATCTGTCAGAAAATTTGAAATAAAAAATATTCCAATTGGTGGAGTACAGACTAAAGATGTTATCTTAAAGCTATGTGAAAACTCATTTCTTGGTCAAGGGGACCCTCAAAATTTTATCTTCATCAAGGAAAAGCAAATTGTTTAACTTTTTGAGATAAACATTCCAGTTTGGGCATTTTAGCTTTCCCATATAACATCCTGTTCCTATCTGGGAATCTGATGGCTGAGAGAAACTTTGGTGGCAAAATAATCCAGCACCAGGGAAAAATTTTGGTTATTTATTTCTTTACTCTTGAGTTGAAACATGGAAAAATTTAGCACTACCAAGTTCCTTAAAAGTCCTATGATGGTGACCTCTGGAAGAGTGTGAACTTTGGAGCAATGCTTAATGTGTACCTGGGGGCATTAAAACCATTTTGGTTTACTGATTTTGGATGGGCACAGGTCTGTTGAGGAAAGAAAGGCTATTATTGGCCTCTGAGACTCACAGACCACTTAACTGCCTGCAGGCATACCAATTAAGTGGAATTATCATCCCAATTAACCATTGTCCCTTGCCAGTCAAAACTCATTTGGTTTAATTCAGCTTCCTAGGAAAAGTCCCAATTAACCAGATTTCCTAATTATCTGTGCCCTGATTAAGTGAAGTGTACTAGTACAGCCTTCATTAATAAAGGATCATTTTCATGTCATTATTAAATAATTTTCCAAAATTTTGGTTTATGGGTAGCATTCTTAGATAATGAATGTCCTAGGTCGGGTGTTTGTTCTAGGAGGTACAGACTTAAAAGGCAGCTCAGCCACCAAAATAAGTAATTTCTGCAGGATTTTCTAAAAAATTGTTACGTATAAAAAAGGCAACAAAGGTGTTTGTATGAAGGCTGAAGATTTCATTCAGGTGTGATGCATTTATGAGGTTAGTACTTTAGTGAAATCTGCCATTGCTCCTTGATCTCAAAAAATCTTTGCAGATTCTTGTGACCTTTGGTGCGGGGCCAGATTTCTGAATATATTTTCAACACAGAGTTATGCAGAGTTATGTCCAAAAAAGTGCGGTCTCTGCCACACAAAAACACATTCAGATTATATTCAGCACTTAATCACTATGCTGTTTGCTCCAAGTTATGATTTAGTTTGTTGACAGAGGACTTCTCAGATGCTCCTGGGTCTGTGACCTGCTAATAAACATGAAGCTGAGTTGCCTCCCAGTAGTGCATGACCCTAATACTTCACATCACATAAATTAAACAAGATGATAGAAGTTGTTGGGGGTGGGGAAATACTTGAAATTAAAACCCTAAGATAGCTCATTTGATTAGATTATACTATGAGTAAAGTTGCCTTTGTAATGTTATGTAGCCAAGTCTACTAATTATAAAGTTATAATAGGTTATAATTATTTTCATCCAGGAATCTCAAATCTTGACTACACAGGAATATTTGGGAAAGGAGGTAGCGGTGAATCAATACAGGTATAGAGCAAAGTTCTTCTCTACATTTCTTCTAAATCAAGACTAAAATATCTGAATACAGTTCTGCACTCAGACATTTCCTGTGCCTTGTCATGACATCTTAAATGATTTGCCTGAACTTGCCTACACTTCCTTGTCAAAAAATGCCAAGTCCGTTTCTGAAGCCGTGTATGACCTCACTTACTTACTTGACACAGGCTTAAAATCAAGCAAACTTGGTCTTCAGTTCTGAACAGGTCATTGCAGGAATTCATCCCACGCCCTGTTTTGGCAGAGGAATGACCTAAATCTGCCAGCACATAACAAATATGTATAGATGGAGCCTTTCTGTGATATAGAGGTTTTCATACTGGCTGTTCATAACCACATGTGTTGTTCTTATGTTATTCACAGCACCCAGGTTTCCAAAATAGTCTTAGGATATAGCACATAGACCCACAGCTTTCATTCCCAGATGGGTGTGTATTATGATCAGGTTCTTAAAAGTATTAGAGAGATGCTGCTGCCTGAATGAAGGTGTAACCCAGACCATATGCTGAAGTCAATAGTACAGATTTTTTTTTAACAGTAAATGTGAGGTAGACACAGATAGAAAGAAATAGGGAAAAGACAGAGGCTGAAGAGAGAAAGAGACTGACAGAGAGACAAATTAAGTAGAATAAATATTGCCATTCCATGGATCCTGACAGTGTCCACTTTATCCTCTTCTTATGATCTTCTCAGTGGTGAGAGTCCCAGTCTTGTCATAGTGGTTGTTGCAGTCTGGATCTGCCGAGGAATGCCCAGGGTGATGAGAGAAGAAGCCTATGTGTTGAGGGAAGTCCATAGGAGGTTTATTATAGTTAGGCTAGGTAGAAATCCCCAGTACCTCCTCTGGGACAGGGAGTTTTACACTGGATGATGTAATACTGGATCAGGGGATATTTCAGGAGTCTGACACCTTCTGAGCCCTTAGAGCTGCCTGTTAGGTGAGCCCAGTTGAGTTCACTAGGGCCCATTATGTCCCATCAGCAGAGATGAGACTTCCTGTCAGTGCTCAGGTACCTCCCTGGAGGGGAGGGAAGTTACCACAGCTGAGTCACTTGTGTAAGGCCTTGCAGGATTTACCTCTTTCCTTATCCTGTTCAACACCCAGCTTGTAGCCTGAGGTGGCAGGTGAGCACACCCTCAGCACCTGGGTGGTTACTTTGCACATCCTCAGCTTGCACCTTGACTGTCTGAGCCATTGGCATTCCAGTCACTCACACTTGTGGATACATTCTTTTCCTAGGATAACTGGAACAATATACCACCTTTATCTTACCTCAAGTTCCAGTCACAGTCCAAATTACTGGGCATACTGGGGAGGGGTGGGCTTCGGTGAGCAGTTGCTTCTTCGCACAGTTTGCTACAGTGGACAAAAGTCCTTGAGTGATTTTAACACTGTTTAAGCCATGAACCATTTCAGTCTCTCACAGTGTGATGGGTACCAGGCGGCCTTGGCTGGCAGAAAGGAGCTCTCCTGAATGCCTGACTGAACTCTGTGCCTTTCAGCAACTCTATTCAACTATTTGTATGAATGTTTTTTTGCATCTTTTATGGCAATCTGTCCGTGACCCAGCTGAGTCAAGTCAGTACTAGGAGCCCCATATACAAGGAATAATCCTCACAGTAACCCAGAAAAAGCCAATCTATTAATTTTAAAATATTAAAATCATACAACAAAGATACTTATTGGTCAAAACTAATAACCAAAACAATCAGGAAGTACGCAGGCTCATAAAAGAAAAATAAAGACGAGCCTTTTTTATCTTCTCTGGGTGGTGTAAGTATCTCTATTTATGTTTTAATCAGATAAAGCTGTAGTGAAAGAGGAAAGAAAATGTCAGTGGCTTGATCGCTTTTACAGTTTTTACTGTGGGAGATATTAAAAACATTAACAATAGATAGTATCATAAATGGTTTCTGATAACTTATAATTCTCTCCAGTCAGCTGGGAATAAAAAGGCTTGAAAATGTTTCCCAAGTGAAAAATTCCTCTGTCACAATGAAATTTTCATTTTCCATCTTCTATGCTGTGACTTTTCTGTCAGACCCATTTGGGATGTGTTGAGTAAGGCAATATTAGAAAAATAATAATTCTCTAGAGTACTCCTTCTGCACTGTCACATAATTTGAAAACAGCTGAACCACACTCTTGTCACTCTCTTCAAGCTGAGATGAAGTATTTTCATCAAAACGTGTTTGTTCTTGAGGTTTCCCAGCTCCTCAAGATTTGCTTGAATTTTTTTTCAGTTCCTCAAACCCTCAGTAACACACAAAATCCAAATTGGAAATCAGCACACTTTGGTCAAGGATTGTGGATTTTACATGTATCATCTCCTCAAAAGTGAGGGATCGATGTTCAGCTCATATTTGCATTTGTATATTTTGAAGATTGATTAAGCAAAATACATTTTTCTTAATTTTCTCTTGACTGAATGTGTTGTACAGTTATACTGATGACAATGTATGAAGGTCTGAATACCAAAAGATGAACCTGCAAAGCCAGAATTTCAGTAATTAACCTGGCAAAGGTTAGCCAGATACCCATATCCTTTTAGACAGAGTTTCTGCAAGCAAAACATGTAATATAATTTAAAATGGAAATGTTTCTTTTAGCTGTGTGCACATAATTTATCAATGGAAAAAAACTAACTCAAATTTTACTTACTGTTTTTTTTTTTTCAGGGCCACTGCAAATTAAACTTTTCTCCATTTTCAAGAAAAGTGGAGAAATAAGGCATTTTGCAATTTTTTTCTTTCTTTTCACTGCTATATAGGCTGTTAGAACACACTGATGTTCAAAAGTCCTGCCTCTTCCAAGCAATTGAGATGATTGCAAAAGAAATTGAGGGAAATAGTAGAAAAGCATTTAAAAGATAAAGCAGAATGGTTGCAATGTAAACTTCGAAGTCATGATAGAGGAGTTCCAGTGCTCAAGAAAGAAAGCCTTATGGAAAGCTGGAGTTTTTCCTGATTTGAATTGCTCTGAATTTTTTTTTCCTTTGAGTAATACCATCCATAGAAAAACACTCATCATGTAAACATGCTAATTAGAACTCTGTGTTATTTAAAGATGGAAGAGAGTAATGCAGGTAATCTCTGTCCCCCGGCCAGTGCTGACTGTTCTTTTTAAAAGAATCTGTTTGCCTTGTAAAAGGACCATAAAGCTAGTATATGGAAAACCCCAAACTAGACATATTAAATTTGTTATATTGTTTTTGTCTGTAGCTTGTGAAATAAAGTAGCAGAAGAACTGCAAGTTAAAAATCATTGCCGTGTTCAGTTACACGCAGTAGTTTTGAATTTTCGTCAGCATCCTGAAAGAAATTAGCCAGTCTGGATTTCAGCAGAGAATTATTAATGGCAACTCCAAATTTTAGCAGTTGATTATGACCGTATCCCATTTTTAATCTGCACATAGCCCATGCCTCTATGTGTCTCTGTGAAAACAAGTTCTAGAAATCCCCTACCTGTTGTGTAAAATATTTTCTTCCGCCTGTTAAACATTGCTCTTTCTAGCTCAGTGGACAGCCCTCTGCTACTTGAGGGTTTGGGCAGGGGGAGGATAGAGATTTGGTGTCTTACAGTTCTTTATTCAGTTTATACATGGTCAGATTTTGTCATGATTTTTAATCCTCAGTCTCATCCTCTTCAGGTTTTACTGTGTGTTTTATTTAATATATATTTGTTTTAGAAATTTTAGACTGATGTAGAATTCTTACATCTACCATTTAAGACTACAGAGAACATATGGAAGTCATCCTGTACTTTTTTATTTGCAGTGTTGTCAAAACACTGCTGGCAGCTGTGAAATCCCTTTGGGAGAGCTGTGTCAAGTAATTTTAAGAATGAACTGCAGGGGTATGCAGTTCTTTGTGTCAGTGAGTACCTTCTCCACTTTGTTTTCTGACAATTTTAAATGAATTTTAATTCATTGAACATAGTCATAATTATGAAACTATTTAGAGTAAATTAAAAGAAGTCTAACTTTTCTTTTGTTATTTTAGTATGATGTTAACTCGTACTTGTGTTCTGTAGACCTGACATTTTGGGACTGCTTCACCCCCGTTGCTTGTAGAGGGCTATGAGAGTTGTGTAGTAGTTCAGAAATACAGACAGGTATTTCATTATTATACTTGCTATATTTCGAGCTTAGAGAAATTGAAAATATTCCCCAAATGAAAAGAAAAGGAAGCTCTAACAGAATCACGAAGCCAGGAGTGTTGGTAGGCTGATCCTTCCACTCTGGCCTCATTATTGAATATAGATACATAAAAAATCCTGAAGGCATAAACCGGAGTACAAGAATTTTCTGGTCAAAGGAATTTTAATAAATTCTAGTTGACAAGGGTAAAAGTTAACTTATAGCTAAGTTGCTAAACATTAAATCCTAAGGATGTTAAAACATCTCCCAAGAGTAGTCCTCAGCTTAGGGACTTTTATATTCTTAAATTCTGACATGCAGATTGTATTAGCACAACAGAAATAGTGGGATGTGCCTTTACTCCTCTCATCTCCTGCTGTATGGGTTGATAATTCATGTACACATCTAGGAAACCATGAACTGTGGTGCTGAATTCCATCAAGCAAAACTGTTCTCATGCTCCCAAGGCAGAAGCTCCAGCAGGGAAGCTGTTGCATCAGCTGTGATGTTTCCTCTTGATGCTTTTTGCAATTTGAAGAGAGCAACACCAATAGGGGCATTTTATGAGACACCTGATGCTGTAATGGTGTAGTGGGCATTTGTGGTATATAATGCAGAGCCTTTCATGGCACATTCAGTTGTAATTTCAGAGCTAACTCTGACTTCCTCTCAGTTTTGGTGTCTATGGCTTTCAGTGTTCTAGAAAGCTGAAGGGAAAAGGGCAGACTTTATCTTACATGTAGAAAAGTCTTGTTTTATTATCTACAGTTTTTAAGAGAAGGCAGACATTTTAATATGCAAGTGTAGGTAAAAAAATATGCTGTGAAATTTCCCAATATTACAAAGAAACTGTTTTGATCAGTATTTCAATTTTACTTGGATAGGATCGGGTAGAGATCTCAGCAGATGGCTGTCATAAACTCCATAGCTCATTTTGGAAGTGGCATTCAAATCTATCTAGCTTGGCACTAACTACACAGCCTAATTTTCCTGCATATTTGTGCCAAAAAAAATATGGCTTGGAGAGTATTTTCTCTAATTATTTTCAGAATTTATTAACCAACACCAGACCTGCTTAACCTGTGGTTGCTCTATCCATAAATCTGTATGTTTCGTAGTTTTATGAGAAAAATGACAGTTATTATATAGCAGTGACCTAAATGACTAATTGTTAGCATTATTGGGCAACTTAATTAAAGTAATCTGTACATTCTCTTGCTGTTGCCCAGTAGTGAGTCTGAGTGAAATCACTCTGCCTGAATTACAAGGTTTTTGAGAAGAGAGAAATGTAGAAGACGTAAAGACAAAATTGTCATTGCTAAAATTATTTTAATAAAACCTCTTCTGATTTTTATAGACCTTTTGATTCTTTTTTTAATGGAGGAACAGTTCCTCACTGTATATTTGTGTGAGGGGAAGAAAAGCAGTATTGTAAGCAGAAACTCTTCCCCATCCACTGTCCACCTCATCCATCGGCTGGGTGTGTACAGTATTGTGTTGACAGGATTGACCCTGGCTGGACATCAGGTGCCCACAAAAACTGCTCTATCATCCCACTCCTCAGCTAGACAGGGGAGACAAAATGTAACAAGAGGCTCATGGGTCAGGATAAGGACAGAGAGAGAACACTCACCAGTTACCATCACAGGCAAAACAGGCTCAATTTGGGGAAATTGGTTTAATTTATTACCAGTCAAATCAGAGTAGGATAGAGAGAAATAAAAACTAAATCTTAAACACACACACACACACATCCTTTTTCCTCGGCTCAGCTTCACTCCCAAATTCTCTTCCTCCTCCACCCAGTGGTGGGGGGCACAAGGAATGGGGGTCGTGGTCAGTTCGTCATTAAGGGAATGGTAATGGTGTTGTTGGTTTAACTCTCTTAGTCCTGATATCTAAATATGTTCTTCATAAAGAAAAGCCAAACCACCTCCCCATGGACTTGTAGGTACATACCCAGATGCCCATGAACTTGTAGTCAAACGCTGTGAAAGGGTAGGAATTCCTGGTTTTGATTCACTGTATAAACTTACAGACTATATTTAACATTGATTCCACTTGCTACCTAATTAGGAAAATGAACATAATCATACTTAATTACTGTGCCTATTTTGTAGGGAGGTTGAAGATAAATTAGGTATAAGAGCTTGAAATATAAAAAGCCTTATAAGTGGGTCATGTGATCCACTTGTTCAGTCTGTTGACCTCAACTGATAATGAAGAAGCTGCAACAAATAAATGTATGAGAAAGATCGGTGTTAACTAATGATTTTTCTGCCATAATGGGGCCTAATATATCTATGCCGCAGCCTTCTCAAACTGTGAGAAAAGAATCTGGGGGAACAGCTCAGAGGAAATAGAGCAAGAAACTGAAAAGTACACTTAATTCCTTTCTTTGCAATTATTTATAATTCTGTTGTCAGTCTTGCATAAATAGTTTTTAAAGAGGACAAGGGCCTGTTGACTCTAGTATATTGTGTCTGAGATGCTAAAATAAGCAATGCCTCTTGAAATGTTGCCTTATTTATCAATAGGCTGCAATATACGTACAGGTAGGTAGATTATCATAACCTTTGGTTTCTCAAGTGCAGCAAAGATTTATTACTACTAAACAGTGTGCGTGGATAGACTAGATCAAACAAGTACAGCAAGGGATGATGATGATGATGCAAGTGACCCACTTAGGCAGGGAAAAAAGAATGATAGCTGCGAAAAAACAACAGATGATTCTACTAAATATAATAGACTTCTTGAAATGTTTGTAGCCCAGGGGTATAGGCCTAACAACAAGGTGACTATCGGCAGATCATTTATCCAGCATGTTGAGGAAAAAAAGCTGTTCTTTAGTAATGAGGAAAAGGGATGCACTAGGCAAAAACTGAACATATCAACCTTATGGTGTCCACTGTTTTCCCAGGGAGATGAAAATGGATTGATCTCATATAAAAGAATAAAGAAAGCTTTAGGAAAAGGAGCCTTTAAAGAGATTGTTAATTTAAAACTATCCATGGGAAGCCTTATTCTTTTACATTCCTTTTCGCTTGTCCTTTTCTACAAGCATGATGACTGATCCATGCTAAAATAGCTGGATGCCCTGTTTCTAGCTCAGAGTCCTGTGTTGGAGTGCCACCATCCTAAACTCTTAAGATATAAAGTGGTGTTCATGGGGCTTCACTGATCTCATGTAGTGATGCTCTCCCATGTCCATTGTTGATGCCATGAGGTAGAAAAATGCCTTCTAATTTTCAACTGAGAAAAATAATGTCTTCTTGGAAATAGATATGGCAAGATTGGAATAACGGGTGAATGATGTTTTAAATTATGAGAAGGTAGACCAGAGGAAAAATATGTGATTGAGAAAGGAGGAAAAAGGAGTAATTGTAGGGTGAACAGGTGTCTGGAAGAAGGAGAAATTATTCCCACACAGCAGATTTCACCTATGGCCTTGGGAAACTCTTCCATGACCAGACTTGTTGCAGACCAACAGGTCAGATGATGGCAGTGCCAGGGAGCAACTGCCGGGGAGGATGCAGATGCCACTGGAGTCACTGTAACACAGTGACATCCTGACAAAGCCTGTGTCTCAGTAATGTGCCCCGGGGCACCATGAGATGCCTGTGGAGCCTGTGTCTGCCTGAGTGTGCCTTTACTATAGTCAGTTCTTTTTTGACAGATCTTGATATTCTGGTGACTTTGTTCCTTATGTCTTGTTTATTCACTGTGATGTTTGGTGCACCATCTGTTTCTCCCCTCTCTGCTCTTTCTTTTGTTTGTAAGATCATAAGTCATGTTAAGTGTAAATATGTATGTATACTCCTCTTCTAGTATTTTAAATATTTTGGGGTTTTGATTAGCACAGAGCTTAAGTGCTTGCCCTTTCTTTGATCTTCAGACAAGTAGTCAGATTTTACTCTTTTACCATTATTGTAAAGCCTAAATAACTTTGTTGGATGTAATGTAATTCCACTATATGCTGCTATAAATAGTAAGATAATTTAACCAAGATGCAGCCACATCCCCTTTCCATCTGGATGTAGGAAAGAGAGATGGTGGCAGTTCAGGATGAGTTCTTTGTCTCTTTTACGCTGCACAGGGCTCACAGCCCCAGTGCTGGTACTGGTCAGACACCAACATGTCTATGTGATTGCAGAGGCCTGCAGGATGGGAGCTGGCAGCTACCTTCTCCATTTTCCTTTTTGTTTATCAATTCATGCTCACTTTCAGCTTTAAATCTACCATATGATGGCTTAGAATGATGGGCACAAGCTCTAATATTTTGTCTGCCATCCCAATCCTTTGTCATCCTTCCAGTCTGGCTTCTTGAACCATCCTGCCTCCATCTCCTAGTGCAATTGCATACTCGTTAACAATGCCAGTCCCTTTTATGTCTTTAGTGATGGGTTTCTGAAGGAGAACAGCAAGATAACTGGCCCCATTTTCTTGCAGCTTTTAGGAATGAAACAGGAGGCTGTTCTTGTGTTCTCTAAATAGGCAGAAGATCAGGGCTCACAGAACTTTACAAGCAACATCAGCAAGTTATTTCTTTGCTGCTTCATGCCTGGGTCATGCCAGCTGCTGTCATCAGAACTGATGTGCTCTACAGAACAGGGAAAGAACAGCAAGTCTCCACAAATTTGTGCTGAGATGAGCGTTTAAAGAATAGGTTGTTTCTTAAGATGTCAGAAATACTGAAGGACAGCAGTGTCAATGGGCAGGTTGGGAAGCAGAAAAATCCCTGTATGTCAGAGATCAGCAGCCATAACAGCACATTTTTGCACTAGAAAATAAACCTGCAGGTTACTTTGTTTTGTCACAGAACTGCATGAGGGAAGCATTTGTGAAGTCCTGGGAAGCAAATTGGTGTTTGGGAGCCTGTCGCCCTTGGAGGCCAGGGGTGCTTTCTCATTGGCCACAATAGCTGCAGCACCCCAGCATCAGTGCTTTTGTCTCTTTTACTAATGTTAATAAAAAATGAGAGCCAGATGAGAGCAGTTGTACCTGACACCTGACAGTCACTAGATTTAGTGACAAGTTTAATAATAATAATTTTGTTCTTCATCTGAGGCATTCAGTGATTCTTTCTAATGTTCGTAATGCTTTTCAAAACAGTGACATGTCTAACCAAAAGTGTTTTTTCACTATATTAAATTTATCAACAACTTAATTATAAAATCTCCTAAATAAACATGTATTAGCGTAATTCAAGTAAGCAGCTATTAAATATACAAGCAGGAACTATTTCTGCACATGATGAATGAAGCAGCTCATTAAAGTACATTGTTACTTACTGTTTTGTTTATGATTCAAGATGAATAACCAGCAAAAACATTTTAAAACAAAAAATAACAAAAATTCTCTTGTTTTCATTTTGTGGTTTTGATTTTATTTTTTTTTACTTGTCTCTGTCTGTGAGTTAAAATGCAGTTTGCATTTAGAAATTTTAGTCCTTCATGAAGGTTGGAAACTACAACATGTATCTTCTAATACTACATTCTTTTAATAGGAGACCTGAGCACATACAGTGCTTACACAGGTTTTGTTGTCAAAGACCTCTACCATGTAATAAATGGGAAGCAGGAGATTAGAAGGTAGTGTCACCAGAGATATTGCAAGGTTACTCACTAACCATTGTAAATGCATGCCCATAGTTTCACACACATAGCCCCCTGGATAATGTGGAAAATCAGAGCAAACAAACTGCCAGTGCAGGTGATTGCACATGTTGTTAATACAAGGAGCAGATTACATTGAAATCCTCTATTTCTGATTTCGATAAGTCTTCTCTATACCTCCAGATAATCCCTACTTTTTTTTTCTTTTTTTTGTCTCTCCTTTCCCCATTGAATAATCTCCAGTAGCTCCAAGCTAAATTCCTTTTCTCTGTTCATATAAGTGCAAATTTTTCCTGGCCTGAGTAGGGTGAACAGATTTTTATCTGTCCAGGACAAAGAAGTAGGAAATTACTCAAGGAAAAGATTTAAGTCTTAGAGAGGTAATAGTTTCAGGGTTTCCCACAAACAAAACAGAAGATAAATAAGTTAAAGGAAAACGTGATGCTCTTTCTCCTCTGGATTTTCTTAACTGGATTTCTCACAAGTCTTTTGATGAAGGTAGGAAGTTCTCAAATGACACACCCCTCCAATCAGATCGCACTGTGAACTCTGTCTTTACAGGGGAAAAAAACCGGAAATGTTACTTTGCTTTTCTAATATGAAGTTATGATTCCAGGGTTTCTTTGATGTGCCAGACAGTGATTACTGGAACTGGCGCAACCTGTCATAGTTGCTAAAAGAATGTTTAATAACTTCTGATAGGTTTTTCTTCAAGCTTGTGTTAAAGGCATTCAGATTGATTTTTGTTAGTAGAATTCACTGAAGTCAGATGTCTCTTTTCCCTGGTTTACTTTTCTCAGATTTCTCTGTTAGGTAGAAAAATAAATGTAATTTGTAATTAAAACCAATCTTCAGCCTTTACTGTATCACTGAACTGAAATTTCCTGACAAACATTTGCACACGGTGTGGCTTCCTATAGAATGCATAAGAAGCATCTACTTTCCCTGCCATGTTTAATACAATGATGTATATTCCATTAGCCTCAGAGTAAAAATCAAGATTGTGGTTTAGGCTGGCTCTGAGTGTGTGTGTGTGTGTGCCTGTTCTATTGTTAAAATAAGCAAAGGAAGAGCATTCAATACTAAAGGACACGAACGTGTTGCAACTCTATCATACTAATATGTTGTTTTTCTATAACATGTCACACCTTGTGGTAGTCTTCCTAAAGTGATTGTGAAATCCTTATAGCAAACACATTTTGTCACCTGAATGCAGACATTTTACTTTATTGTAACAAAATCTGTTTTGAGTAACAGAAACTGTAATTATGAGAGCTTTGTGATAGTTTTGTGATTCTACTAAGTGGAAGCCAAAGCCCAGGAACAGGAGGCATTACTTATGCAGATTCTGATGTGATAAATGCCTTTTTATTTGCTCCAGGTTAAATTGTGCATCTAAAACGTTGGTGTAAATAGCTCTGCCAAGGTCACTTTATGGCCAATGCCCAATAGACATCAGATGGAAGTGTTCAGTAATTTAGACTGTATTTGAATGTTAGTAATTTGGCCTTTGAAAGCTTTCCCGTACCTTTCCTGTCAGGCTAATAGATTTAAAAGATCTGGATGAATAAGCAATCTAGTTGTGTTAGATGGCTATTGTGCTGTATAACTGACACTTTTCCTATATTGTTATAAAGTAAACCACCAGTTTTTGCTGTACTAAAAGAAAAAAAAAATAACGAAAACAAAACCAACAACATCAAAACTACCACAGATGATTTACCACTAAATACAGGGCAAATTGATATTTTCAATACACCTGTGATACCATAAAGAACCAGGCAAATATCAAAACCAGAAACAAAATTAAAAAATAAGTTGATAGATCATATACTGCATGTCTGTCCTTATGTGAGGACATTCTCTGCCTTTATGTCTCCTATCTACCCAAGACTCTCTTGTCTGATTTAGTTATACACTATCTTAGATGATCCCTGAAAGACTTTTATCTACTATTGTCTTTCTTAAATAAAATTCCTACAGATTCAGGTAAACATCCCTACCAGAGGACATATCTCAAAATAATTCCCATATTCTCATGTTATACATGTATTCTGTTGTGAAGACAAATATAATTTGCACTTTTAGGCAGAGACAGTCATTGCACAGTGCCATCCATCCACGTTAGTCTGTTAGTTGTTTGTTTTCTTTGTGTGCATGTTTAGTTAGATTTTAAATACCTACAAAACTAGAAGCCATTTTAAAAATAAAATTGTAGCAGAAGAGGTCAGTAAGTCAACGAGTCCTAACTATGTTTCTTTCTTAGTTTTGATTTGCATGAAAGTATACATTACCTGTTGGGGAATTAATTCAAAGAATAAACTCCAGTTGTAGCACCTCATTACATAGTACTAATGAGAATATGCATGGAGCCATTCACTTGCTGTGGGGCAGAGAAGTGCTGGCATGCTAGTGTAGGTGGAAAATACTCAGGAAAACCTAATTGAGAAGGTAAAGACTAAAATAAAACTCGCAAAGAAGAATATGATCATTATATATATATATATTTTATATATATACATATGCGCGTGCGCACACACACGTACAAAGACACAACAGATGATTTAAATACCTTTTATAGTTACAGTGATCATCACAAAAACTAATTTTTTAATTCCTCCCCTATTATGGAAATTCTCATAGAATAATTGTATTTGCTACAGAATGGTGATCTTTTAATGTTGGTCTTTAAATCATTGATGACTGAATATGGGTACTATGATTGCAAAAACTCCTTTAAGTTGCTAAAGTAAGTATAATGTAACCAGCAGAGTGCTAAAACAAAATGTTTTGTGTGCTTTTAAAAAGAGACTAATCACTAAATCATTAGAATTCTCTCTTAAAAACAACAGATAATAGAAAATTTATTCTTTTTTATTATTATTTTCTTATTTGTACTGTGCAGGCAACACATTCTCTAGAAGAGTGTGTACCTATAATAACACACAAACCTTCTGGAAGTCTTTCCATACATGGGTATTTTTCTCTATATATACACAAACATATGTGTGTGTGTGTGTGTGTGTGTGTGTGTGTGTGTGTGTGTGTATGTATATGTACCCACACATGCATAAGTTTTTATTGTGTTTGATGTTTTCCAGGTTTTAAATAGTAGTGCAATCTCAGCCTAAAGGGAAAACATGCAACAGTGAATGCTTCAACCAAATGTAATTGCTAGGAAATGTCCTCATGCCAAATTGGCATCAATCAGTGCAACGGTGTAATCATGTGTACTTAATCATAGGCAGAAAATGCTAAAACAGTGAAGAAAATCTCTTCCTTAAGCATTTTATTATCTGAAAGCTTAAGTGGGCATTAAGTGATGCAGGGTAATAGCATAAAGCATCATTATCATGTTATTGCATTCAGGCTTGAGTGACACTGAATAAGCTGAATTTGTCTGATAAGAAATGCATATTATTAAATTTTATATGTTCTAAAATAATTACCGTCTTATCTGTCATATAGCTCTTAATCTTTTATTTCATGAGGTGAAAAAAAGCCCGTCTGCTACAGGATGGGTCACACAACTAAAAAAACCCTCCTTCTAGTGTGATAATGAGAGAACGAAAAATCTGGGTATGTGATGCAGATGGAAGCCATTGCAATGAAGTTTTCATTTTGGATGGCTGTGTTTTGAGATCCATTTTTCTTTCACCGTATAACCTTGATAAATTCTCAGCACAGGTGTATACTGTGCGTAGAATGAAAGAGGACACCTGGGCAAAAAATGTGTGATACCAAGAGAACCTCATTAGTCATTTCTGTGGAGCTGGACTGTGCTAGTACTCAACTCTAGAGAAATATTAATAATTGAAAATTAGAAACTGATGAACTAGTTTGTTATTCCATCTTCTTGGTCTGTGCCAGATGAATGTGAAATATATAAACTGTAATTTTATATCAGGCTTGGTACTTGTGTTAAAATGAGAAGCACTGATAATGTATGATGATTTATATCTTACTTCTACTTCAAAAACCTGTTCAATCACATCACTGTCTTAAATGGATGAGCATCTTTCCATAGCTTATACATCTGTTATATTAGCATTAACTGAGTGTTGCAATACTCTGCTATCTTAATCTAGGAAATTCATTATCCAACATCTGCCTTAGAAGGCAGCTTGCAATATCACTGGTGACAGCTAGTTTCCGTAGTTTCCACTATAGTCTTATATTGCATTTTCCTCATCAGCACTCACTGCTGAATAGCAAACAAGTCAAAATCATGAAGCCAAACAATAATCAAAAGAAGATGAACAACAAAGATACAGCTTTGGCAGATAATTAAGCTATTGTATCAGACTTCAGCAATGAGAAACAAAACTGGTGCCATTACAGGAGGAAAAAAAGAATCTAACCATTATCCTAGGTTATTGTGAAAATCATGTTCTAGCACTACTTCTGTCCCAGTTACACTAGACTGCAGGCTCAGATCATTGACTTTATATTTCGATACAAGCTATTTGTTGAATTTTATACAGAAAACATGGCACGTATTTCTTCTCTTCTAGTTTTACACTCGGAAGTTTTCCTATAAAGCAGGATTCTAGCCCTTGATTGCTATGGAAAAACTCTATTGCACATTAATAAAACTATTTGGCAGTAGAGAGGATCAATGGACGCATATATTAACTGATAGAGTAGAAATACTTACAGTTAAAATTCATATAACAAATTACATAATCCAGTGCTGAATATTTTTATTGTCTGATCTTTAAATTTAAATGCCTTAATTAAGCATAGGAATTAACTCAGGCATTCTTAGATTTTGTATGCCATGGAACAGAATTGTTCACAAAGCTGCCTCAATATAATTAAAAGCTGTAAAAAGTAAGAGGTAAAACTAAGTTCCCATTTAAAATCTTGCCTTCAACTGCATACGGACTTGCTTGTCTGTTCAAATATTTCTGTGGCTGCCAGTGGTGTTTGCCAAATACAGCTTTCAGAAAATGTGTATGCTCCTACCATGACTCATCAACATTTCTTCATCTGCACTGGGCATTTGAATTGAAGACAAAATGCTTCAGAGATCTTTCCTTTCATTGGTATAGTTTAGAAAAACATCCTGCACTGAGTCAAAAAGTTTGGTACTTTAGCTTATGACTGTACATAAAAAACAGTTAGGAAAAGAAAATGTGCCATGTTGGAAAATGCAAATGCATTTTCAGAGCAATGAACAGTAGTTCGTAGCAAAATCTCTGTGAGTACAAGATGAATACAAGTACAGACATGCAACAATTAATTGCATATGGAGCAAGCAGATTGACAACTGAGTCAAAAAAAACCTGAGATTTTTTTGTGTTCCAAATTTTTTGTGACTGCAAGACCATGTGCTTTTAAAACATGGCTGTAAATGCAGGCTGTCTTAATAAAATACAGCATGGTGATAAACCCTAGCAAGTCTTAGTTGGGCATTTTCTGCGGTGATGATCTGAAACTTGAATGGCAAGAAAATTTCAGACCTAAAAGAAAGAGAACTATGAAGATTAAATTACATCTTAAAGGAGGTAGGTGTTATGCTGTGAATGTGAATTAATTTACATTTGCAGGAGAGTGTGATGACAGCTGAACAGACTTTTTCAAAATTACTTCAGCCCACATTCCAGGAGTGTTTAATTCAGCATAAGAAATGAGTTACTCAGCTGCAGAGTTTTGTAGAGGTTACTACTGTGAACGTGGAACATTTTTTTAAGCCACCAAATAATTTATTGCATAGGATTTCCTTTCACAGAGTAACAGAGTGGTTGAAATGGAAGAGACCTCCAGAGGTCATCTGGCCCAACCCTCTCCAGGTACTAGACTGTGTCCAGACAGCTCTTGTGTGTCTCCAAAAGTGGAGACTCCTCAGCCTCTCTGGGAACTTGTGTCAGTGTTTAGTCATACTCGCAGGGGGAGAGAAAAAAAAAAAGAAAAATGCAGTTTTGCATGATCAGATTGAATTTCATGTGTTTTAATTTGCAGCTGTTTCCACTTGTCCTATTGGTGGGCATTACTGAGTAAGAGTCTGGCTTCCTCTTCTTCATTCCTTCCCTTCAGACATTTATGTACATTGATGAGATCCCCCTTAGCCTTCTGCTCTCCGGGCTGGACAGCCCCAACTGTCTTGGCCTCACGTCAGGAGAGATGTCCCTTAATCCTCTCAGTGGTCCTACGACAGAATCAGTCCAGTAGCTCTGTATCTTTGTTATACTTGGAAGACCAGCACAGACAGGTGTGCCCTTGCCAGTGCTGATAGACAGGAGTAATCACCTTCCTTGACCTTCTGGAAGTGCCCTTCCTAATGGAGTCTAAAATGCCATTGGCTCAAGGGCACATTGCTGGTACCTGGTGAGCTTGTTCACCAGAACCCCACAATCCTTTTCTGCAAAGCTTCAGAAAACTGCCTCCAGAACACTGACTCTCCAGCAGGTACTGGTGCCCATGTTATTCCTCTCCAGATGTAGGACTTCAAAACTTCTTGTTTAAATTGATGAGATTGCTCTTTTCCCATTTCTCAGCATGTCAAGATCTTTGTGAATGGTGGCACAACCCTCTGGAGTATGAGCCACTCTTCCTAGTTCTGTGTCAGCTGTGAACTTGCTGAGAGAGTACTCTTATCCATCATCCAAGTCATAAATAGAGATATCAAACAGTATTGGAGCTGGCACCAACCCCCAGAATACAACACTAATGACTGGCCTCCTGCTGAACTTTGGGCCACTGATCACAACACCTGGCCCCCATAATGAATCCTTGAAAATACAAGTTCATCTACTGATGTATTTATAAAAATTATTTTCCATTTGCAAATACTCATCAGTGCTTGATAATCTGGTGTCTTTTTTGGGTTTGTGGTTTTTGGGGGTTTTTTTTGTGATGTGTGAAAATTCTGTTTTCCAAATCTTAAAACATGTGTCCCTGCTGAGGGGGAAGGAAAAAAAAAAATTAGTAGGAGTAAGTTAGAAAGAAACAAGTGGTTTTTTCCAAAAACAGAAAACAGAATTATAGTTCTAACTGTGAGTGATGTTTTGGGAAATAGAAAATTCAGAAATTACAAGATGCAAAGAGACCCAGTAGGATACAGAAGAAATATTCTAATAAGTCATGGTTGAGTCTTCAACCAATCCCTGAGCTCACCTCGGATATTTTGGGTTTAAAAAAAAATAGGATAAAAAGGCAACATTTTCACATTACTGTGTTGACTGTATAAAACTGAGTTGATGATGGATTGCGTTGCATTCTTTAGCACATGCAGCCTTTTTTCTTAGTTCTGGATATTCTAAGTTGTTTCTGGGAAATGGCCCTAGAGAGGTGAAGGGAAGATTGCTTTGCCAATAGGACAAAACCTGGAGAAACATGAAGTGCTCCTGGTTTGTGCAGTATTCCTAGCAGTCTTTGAAAAGCTATTGGATAGGTTTCTGTGATGTGTTCTTAATTTCTTTGTATCTGGGTTTATGCATAAATGTTTAACAAGAACTGATAGATTTACAAATACTCTCCCAGACGCTTAATCTCTGCCAGTCTGAAGTGAGCCCAAACGAAGGCAATCAATGAAGTGCAATTTCCACTTAAGAAATGTGGCACTTGTAGGGCCCTGCTCATACTAAGAAAGACTTGTTTGGAGGTTTCCCAGTACTGAAGAAACTATGGAATGTGCTTATATGTATTGTAGTATTTAAAATAAGATTCTTCTAACAGCTCTCTCAGCCTATTCCTGCTTCAAAACCCTTTTCAAAGCATACAGATGATAGTCCTTACTAGTCTGGAGTCACTGTATACTTCAGGAGCATAAAAAACAGTCAAGGAGAGCAGTTTATTACAGCAGATTCCAGAATTTCCAGAGGAAAAGTAGAATCACTTGATAAAGTAAATTAATTAGTTACAGATTTGCTTTTGTTCTGCTCTGCTTCCTTATAGAGAAGGAAGTGTAGGATTGAGATGGACTTGCTTTTGGGGTTCTTGAGATTGAAGAGTCCTGGGACAGAGCTTGCCAAATATTTCAAAAAATAAATTCACAGTCATACAGTTGGCACAAACATGGTAATGGTGATTGTCCAGGGAGCATTTTTTGGAAGTTAGTTGCAAATTCTTCCGTTAGCAGAGACAAAGCAGTGGATGCTCAACGGAAGGAGTACAGGCAAGGAGGGGCGTCTGATATCTATCTCATCATTATTGTCATATGCAGAAAAATAAAGCTAGTTGTTTATCTGCGGGTGAACAGACCTACAGGAGCAGACTTGAGGGCAGTTAAATTTTTCCAATTTGTATACCCTGCAATCATGAAGTTGAGTGGTGAAAAATTCTGGTGTTTTAACAGCAATATCAGGTATGATAATTCTCAGAATGCCTTAATGAGGCTCTGGGAAAGCCTGGACATCAAAATTTCAGGTTAAGACAGAAATTTTTAACCCAGTGATGTATAGGATTTTTTAGGAATCCAGGAGAATCTGGAAGCTTTTACCCAATCCACTTAGCCCAAGCAGTGGTGAGTGTAAATAAGTGGGGGTTAGTCAGATCTGCCCAACAGAGAGCTGGATTGGTGACTTTAATCTCATAAACCTCAGCCCTGGAAAGCTTAAATTCAGTAAGATAATCTACCTTTGCTGCTAAGTAGCATTAGTTGCAGCCACTGGAAGCTGTGAAAATATTCAGCACCTTGAGCTGTGTTGAAGTCATGTGTTAGCCTTGGTTTGCTATGCTGAATTTAAATGAGACATTGACATCTCATACCTATCCAGATTAATCATTGAAACAAATGAGAAACAGTGAAAATTTATTTCAATTAAATATTTTTTGGTTTTAGTTAAATGCATTTCAGTTAAAATAATTGATCATTTAAATTATGAGAAAGAAGAAATAAGCTGTTCTCAGTTAATTCCATTTATAGCAGTCTTTCCTTCAACAGAACAACAGTGATGAAGTTAGTGTTATTTCTTTAATGTCCACTCATATTTTGTATGATGAAGTGAATTATTGTATCAGAAGACGAAGTATTAGTTGTCCTAAACTTGACAAATTTAATTAAATTTAAAACATTTTACTTGAATTGAATGGAAAACCAGAAGGAATGTCTAACATGGATTTCCATGCTTCTAAAATCAATAAAGCAGAACTGGGTTAATTATGCTTAAATAATAGTTTGGAACTAATGGGTTCACAATCACTTGTATTTGGTTCCATATAATCCACTGTTGTAAATCTATGTAATTTTTTGGTCTGAAAACATGTAATATAAGATGACAGCTGTTTATTGATGTTTTAATGTTAAGATGGCAAGGCTTTGGGTAGCTGGTTAGGGTGTGTTTGTGGTGTTTGTACCTGTAGGGTCACTGTCCTGGAGTCCTAAATGCAGGTGGAGTCAACGATGCTCACACGTGGGCTCTGAACCAACATATACCCCGTTTGTGCTGAATGGAAAACCCGCTGGGCAAATTGAGCTTACATGTTACTTGGCTCACAGCTCCCTGGGTGCTCTCCCCAGATGGAATTGGCAAGTCCACATTTAAGGTGGCACTGAGCTCAGCAAAGTGTTTCAGAGCACGTGAGTTGTGCTTACTCATATAACACACCTCATCAATCTGACCTTGTATTTCTAGGATAAAAAAGAAAAGATCCCCCTCATTTCCTTATTATTCAACCTTATTTTCACTATCATTATTCAGTATGAAACTTTAAGAATGGAAATTTATAGCCAGGATAGTGTTAGCCATATTAGTAATCAATAATAATGACTTAGGAGCCAGTCCTCAATATATGCTGTATTTTAAAAACCTATACTTGCTTTCACACTAATTTAATAAACAATTAGAGAAACTTTTTGCTTCAACTATTTAGGAAAGACTGAAGAATTTAGTTCTAATGTAAAAGAGTGAATTACATTTGTCTTTGAAACTATGAGCATTCCTTTCACCCACTTCTCATGCGTGCATTTTCTGCTATAGCATAAGGGAAAGAAAAGGATTTCACCTCTGTGAATAAAAAGACAGTAAATTAATAATTCTCTTCTTATGGATTTCTGACTCATAGCACAGAATTGAATTTATTTAGGTGTTTGATAAGGGTCCAGATTAATGGCTTCAAAGAGACCTTAACATTTTGAAACAGTTTAGTGATGAACATTCATAAAAATGTCCAGGGAGCACAACCCTATATGTCCTTATATGGCATTATTTAAATATTATATACAAATATTATATATATATATGATGAATATTAAAAATGTAAGTATTATTAAAAATTAAAATAGATGTAAAATTTTTTGCAGGTGCAAGGACCCCTCTTTTCCCCTTTTAGTACCATGTTTAATTACTCATCACATTGCTTGGAAATAATAGAAATGTACTGAATACTATTTGTTTCTTTCTTAGAGGAAATATGTTCAGATATCACAAAGTGGGAGTTTAATCTTCAGTGCTGAGGTTATCATCATGAAACTCTTTAAAAGTTTGAATTAAATTCTATCATATTGCATTTCAAGAAAAATAAACCAGTTTGTAAGAAAACACACTGGTGGACTTGAGAGTCAGAAATGGAGTTTAATAAGTTATACGCTAATGAATCTAGTATTATCTAAGGAATATAATAGTTCAGTCTGATTTTTTTTTATGCCATTTATATCACTAAGTGTACCTGAGATTTTCCTCTTTAGAATACAGATTGCTTCTCTGTCCGGTGAATATCATCAAAGTTACCTGATGCAGGAATATATCATACTTGGAGCAACACTTTAGTGAATGCAGAGGCTGGGCTGAAACACAGATGCTCATATCCTAAATGGAATATTTTGCCACAAAAGCATCTGTAAAAAATCTGATTTTCTACTTCTGGATGCTTTTTATAAATACATTTCTTTACCTGTAAGTTTTCTGGCAGCATTCCATATGACTGCCTATGTCTCTGCCTCTTCTACACTGCCACTCCGTGGATTAATAGCTGGGCCTGATCTGGATCTTCAGTTGCTTCTGTTCAGATGTTCTCAGTGAGAGAGTCCTTCAGCCGTGGAACTAACTCAGTTCTTCCCCTTGAGCCCATATAGTTTGTATTTTATCTGAAGTGGTCTTCCTGTGCAGCCACCTGGGGAGGGATAGGCTAGATACAGCAGCCATGAAGAAAAGTAAGAAGCTAAAAGACTTCTTGCTACCTGGTAATAAGCAGGAATTGGATGATATTCCGTTAACAGAAAAAAAAAAAAAAGGTGGTAATTCTGTTAAAGTATCTGAAACTTTCTTCAATGCATGCTACTGACAAAAAGAGGAGACATTATAAATATGGATGCCACACCTCCTGGTGAATAATCTTATTTAAAGGGTTTATGCAATAACAAAATAAAATATATTCAAATTAAAAAACAAATATAGAACTGATAACATTTTATCATGTTATATATTGATTTGTTCAACTAGAAACTGACAGTACTTTCACCTAGATCTGACTGCATTAATTACTTAGTTTGTATACACTTCATTCATAATCTTTCATACACAAGGTATTTTAAAAACAGTAGAAACACTAGGGAATGAACCTATCTGTACTTTGTACATGGTCTAAGCTTTTGTTTGCAAGTTATTTTCTACTTCTTTTTACTGCTTGTGATTTTCTTAATCATCTTTCCTTCTGTCTCAATCTCATTCTGAAAAGACTAAACCTAAAACATCTTATACCTGCTACATACCTGCCTAATGGGATTATTAATTCAGCTGGTTTTAACCTAAATACTTAAGAAAGTATTTTTTGCTTGTATATTGAGCTTGCTATTTATTTTGGTTTTCCACTGACATTACTTCAACTTTTTCTGTTTGGTATGTTGCTTTTCCTTTTTTGTTTATTTATTCTATATAAACTTCAAAAAGTTCACAGAAGATAAAAGTATTAAAATCATTTTTATATAGCCATTTTTATACCAATTCATTGTTAAGGCATAAATATAACTATATATAAATGATTTTAATATTTTTAGCTTTTGTGACAGCTCAGACAGTGACTCGAGGGTTCAATAGCAGCTTCCTTTCACTGTCTTTGCCTCATTCAATCCTTACTGAATTTAGTATGGAGAGGGGGACCCTCACATACCTGCTTGTTCTACTGTGATTGTCTTCTGTACCATTACACTGGCTAACCATAAATCAGTCGACAATGAAACTAATTTAGATTATAGCAGTTCAAACCAAGTAGATTTAAAATATCTTTTATTCCAGCAGTGAAAATTGCTCTTGTATTTTTATGGTGCCATTACAGACCATCTTCCCAGCATGTTTCATTTTATTTTTTTCCTTGCTGTGCAAAAAGTCTTGACTCTGGGTTGGATGTGCTACGCTATTTAGTTTGTGCTAGTCAGATTGGTGCGTGGAAGGAGCACATGAAAAATACAGATGCTGTGATTTCTGCCTTGAACTCTGGCTACAGAAAATGTCAAGACACTGCTGCCTTCCAAAGGCAAGCCCTCATTGCAGCCTGAGGATCCTGGGAGGAGTTTCCATCTTCATCCTTTTTCTTGCTTTGTCCAGCTTTGTCCCAGTCTGTGCCACCAGTTTGTTCTCTGCCAAGCATCTGTGCCAGGCAGTGATGCTGCTGGTGCTGGTGTTGTGCCATCAGGAGAGGAGACAGTGCTGCTTCAATCACAGCTGTTTATTCTGAGCCTACAAAAAATCTTCCGAGACACAGACTATGGCTAAACTGGATGATCAAAGAGAAATTCAGGGCCCCTAAAGGTACCTACATGCAGCAGGATCTAGACAAGAATCAGGATTAGTCTGGAGAAATCCTTTTCCTGGAAAAATGGACAATCAAACACACAGGTCGTGCCACCATCCCCATAGCTCCTCTGTCGAGAGACAGTGCTGGCTGTGACAAATCACCATTCTGCCAGCTTCTCCTCACAGGATGTTACAGCTGGATCTATGTTGACTGAATTTAAGATATTCTCTATCTCCTGACTTAGAATCAGACCACAGTTATTAATAGATTTCAGTATATACTAGTAGCACTAATAAGAACCTTTCTGCTCTGCATCCATAAAATAGGCTTAGTGCTTGCTAACACAGTCTTTACTCCACAGATAGCTGATGTTGTCTTTACCCTCTATTGCAACAAGTAAAAAAACCCACTAAAATTGCTTTAAAAACTAATTCCTGTGTCATGTATCAAGTTCAGTCCCCGTGTACTATGCACTATCAACTTGTATAAATTATCACCTGATGGAATTTTTTAAAGTTCTAAAGTGACTCAGAAGCCATAAAAGAAAGGGCACTCCACAAACCTGTAGTAAGATATTTGCTTTCCAGACTTCTCATCCTTCATTGCTCTTTCCAGTCTCCTCAGGACGAGCAGCATCTTTTGTTTACTGTGCCACATGGGACCAAGAGAGTGTAGCTGTAGCCAGGCTGGATGAGACAGGCACACTAAACAAGAGTAAATGTGTCTGAATTTTGCTGGCTGCTCTTGCTGCCCCAGTTATCCTTGACTAGGGGACTGTAAACCTGCAGCAATGGATAGCAGGGGACGATTCCACCTGGCATAACTGTAATAAAAAGGGATGCATAGGGGTTATATGTGGCTTGTTACTTTTGTTGGCTTTAATGTTGACTGTAGTAGATGGTTAGTCCAGCCTTAAGAGTAGTTAATGATCTCAGTGGTTTCAGAGCTTTTGCAAATAGCTGGAGAACACTGGCAGTCCTACTCTTCTGCCTGCCCCCTTTGAAGCAACTAGGTTTTCCCAGAGAAAGACCAGCCAGATCATATCCCTTCCTTCCTAGGAGCCAGTTTAAACATTCAGTGTGAACCCATAACAATTTCTTTAGGATTAGGTGGCTACACCACCCTTCCTGCAGCCCGCTATATGCCCTCTGTTCATATTATCAATTCCCGTATATGTCTCCTTCAAGTGACAGTTGTAAATAAGTGCAAGTCTCTGGCAGCCAGGACTCACTTGGAATTAAATTCAGGGATAGGGAGCTGTCAGCTAACTGACTTCTGTGCCAGCATAGCTGTCATTTCAATGAATTACAGACCACAGTATCCATTTGTTTGGGGGCTCGTGGGCAAAGAGGGGTGGAACAAATCGGGGTAAATGGCTGAAATTTAATACAAGTTTCTGCAGGTTTTTCAAATGCCATGCACCCATCTTCAGTGTGGTTATTCTGTGTGGCTAACAGCATTTCCATGTAACCTGGAATAATCTTCTGTTGAAAGGTCTCTTTAGTATGAAACCCAAAATTTAAATTGATTTTACAATTAGATGAGGCTTATTTTGCTTGTGTTCTATCAAAGACTATCTGAGTTGAAATTTCATAGCACTTGCCTATGTACAATTTACATCCTGGGATTGACAGCTGCTCTTCAGATGCTGAGGAGCAAGACATCCCCCCTCCCTTCCACTCTGCTTGTAGAGTGCGGTGCCCCATGCTGATGATGCCAGGCAGATTTAATTGTGCATGCTCAAAGAGAAAAATGACATCCATGCTTGGGTGAGTGCTCTCTGTGGCAAGCTGACAAATCCCCCAGCTGTCAACTAACCTCAGAGGCAAGTGTACGTGGCTCTAGCTTATGTCTGCTTGCATTCTGCCCATAGGCATTTAGAAGCTGAAACTCATATTGGCTGCAACTCATTCAGATCGCTACTGAGAGAAATGTATGGTCTGTTTTATGTGTTTCAGTCTCTAAGGGTGATCCACACAATTAAGGTTTATTTTTCAGGCAGACTATAAGCAGGTAAAGACTGCAATTTTTTGCATATGTGGTATAACATTTATGGCTATGGATCTGGTTAAGTTGTTGATTGTTAGGGAAAATAGATTCTTCCTTGGACTTGGATTATATTTATATTTGTGTGTATTTATTGGGATTACTGTCTGGCAGAGAACTGGATGCACATAAAATGGCCTTACTTCAGTGCCGATATATATGGGCAAATGCAAAGAGGCATGTGTTGCTAATGTAGTATTGCAGTCATTCTGGCAGAAGCATTGTCACTTGTGGTGCACTGCAGGCTGTCCATCTAAACCCATCATTACCTGGCACCTATGCTCTAGTAAAATAACCAGACCGATCTGCAAATAGGCAAAAAGCCATCTTAGCAGATGGCTTTGACTGTACGTAACCAGGAAACCATGCATATACATTAAACATGGGTTCAGAGAGTGGGTCTTACCAAAACAGCTGTCGGGTTTGAGCTCCACCATATACTGTTGAGAACATATGTCATACCCATCAGACACCCACATAGGGTGGGCTAGAGCCGGTTCCCACAGTTCTGATGAATTTTGTAGGAATTGCATAGTTAGGCATGGTCTCAGCTACAGATGGATCTCTTGGTTTTCAATGAACTTTGAATTAGTATTTGACAAAGGATGAAGTTTGAGGATGCAGTTCCTAGAATGATAGAATCATGGAAAGGTTGGAAAGGACCTTAAAGATCATCTACTTCATACCCTCCTGCCGTAGACAAGGACAGATCAGGTTGCTCAGAGCCCCATTCAACCTGTGCTTGAATTCTTTCAGGAGTGAGGCGTTGACAACTGCTCTGGGCAACCTGTTTCTGTGTCTCACCACCCCCACAGTAAAGAATTTTTTCCTAATGTCTGATCTAAATATACTCTATTTCAGTCTGAAGCTATTCCCCCTTGTGCTGTCACTACATAACCTTCTGAAATGTCTCTCCATCTTTCTCATAGACTCCTTTCAGGTACTGGAATGATGCAATCAGGTCTGAAGCCTGAAGCCTTCTCTTTTCCAGGCTGAACAAACCCAATTATCTCAGCCATTCCTCTTGGAGAGGTGCTGCATCCCTCTAATGAATTTTATGGGCCTCCTCTGGACTTGCTTCAACAGGTCAATTTCATGTGCTGGGGACCCTAGAACTGGATACAGCACTCCAAGTGGGGTCTCACCAGAGAGATTCTGCAGGGGGGCAGAATCGCTTCCCTTGACCTGCTGCCCACGTTTCTTATGATGCAGTGCAGGATATGATTGGCCTTCTGGGCTGCAAGTTGACATTGCCAGCTCATGTCCAGCCTCTCACCCATCACCCCCAGGTCATTCCCAGCCAGGCTGTTCTTAATCTGTTCATCCCTCAACCAGCATTGATACTGGAGGTTGCCCTCACCCAGGTGCAGCACCTAATTTGCATGCCCACCTGAGGCACTGTCTCACCCAAATTTTAGGTGGTAGAGAGGGCTATCCAACCTACCTGGCACAATTCTAAGTTTCCTAAGTAGATACTGATAAAGAGATGCTATGGATATGTCCTAGAAAGAATCTGATAAGTTTATATTTGAATGCTTTGAAGTCATAGACCGGGATCGTAAAATATAAAGAAATAACAGTAAATGCCAAATATCTCTTGACTCAGGGTTTAGTTCATCAAGCTCTTCTGGTACCGAACAGCCAGTGCTATTCTTTTTTGTAACAGCCTGATATTAAAGCACTCAGTTGAAAAGTGGGAATTCTGGGGACTTGTCCTCTACAGTATCCTAAACTGCACATCCTGACCCCATGAGTCCAGATGAGTGGTTTTCACCATGCTTGGAAGCTGAATGATAGCACAGTTCACTTTTGTAAGGCCATGCAGAACACAATGAAGCAGGGACTCCAGGAATTCCTCACCACCAGTCATTTTCACAGGCTTAGTGCTTCCACATATACACAAGGGAGTATGTGGACAATGTCTCAGTGTCCAAAATCAGTATGCATCTAAAAACAAAACAAAAACAAACAAAATTTTTTTTTAAAAAAAAGGCCCTAAATTCCCATCACCTAGCTCCACCTAAAATTCACAGGGTCTTCTGTGTCCCATTGTCTGGCTGTGAGTTTTCTGAAGCACTTACTCAGTGTAGGAGTAATTGGTATTTAAGCTGCCTGAAAATAGCCCAAAGGCACCACCAGAATTTAAGGGAGATTCTCTGCAAATACACAGAGCCTTGGAACTCTTGCTGATGTGGAGTGTGGCAGGATTCAGAAGTGCTGCAGGAGTAAATGCATCTCCTATTCCCTTTGTGCTACCTGAGCCCAGGAAGAGAGGGTGGCAGGTAGAGACATGTATGTCTGGAATTGTAGTGCTCTCTATTGGCAACACAGAGCTTCGGAGGATGTTACGGGCATGGGAGAGAAGGAGTGCTGCGTAGGTCAGGCAGTGCAGCCTGAGGTTTCCAGGACCATAGGACCTCTGCAGGGACCAGCTCTATATATGAGTTACTGATGCTAAATAACCACAATAAAAGGATTTTTTTCTTTTTTTTTTAACTACATTTTCAGTCATTTAAAAATGTGATGACTTAGATACAAGGTGTTAGTATGTAGCTGTTTGTAGTCTTAAGACAGCTGTAAATCTGTCCTAGCAGCAGCGACACTCGGTGGAGGGTAGTCTGCTCTTCCAATGACACATGGCTAGCTCGACTGTGTGAGGAATGTGTGTGTTCTCTAAAATGTCACCTGTATAAGGGACCAAATGAGCCCTATTCATACTTCACAATTGTCAATGTGAAGAATTGTGATTATCTTAGATTTGACATGTATAACTGCATTCTTAAGGTAGTTTGCATTTAACCTAAATTGCTTTCTCCCTAACTATCTGGTTAGAATGAAATTCAGCTGTCCTAGATAAGAGTAATGGTATTTATTAATAGAATTATAATAGAATTTAAATGTGCAGAGTACATCAGGACAGGAGATCACAGTCCTTAAGGGATTGATTTATCCTTGACTTCTATGAGCCTTTGTTATGGTAATGATAGATATATATATTCCCAAAATCCGTTTCATCTGTCTGTGCCTTACCCTTTGATTTCTTTATTAACTCTCCTTCCTTGTCAATACATGTTTTTGTTAATTCAGATCAGGTTTTGCAGTTTGTGTCATACTTTGCTATTTTTTACCAAAATGGTTTATTGAGTTCTCTAGCAGCTTGTGTGCTTTCCCCCTCTTTGCTGCACCTCCTGCCACTGCTGCCAGAAGGGCTCGTGGGTGAGCTGCCACCAATCAGACTCAGATTTTCTTTGGAAAACCTGGTCGTGGGTTTCCTTTGTTCCTATAGCAGTCAAGGGAACCAAGCTAATTAATCACTCCCAACCTTCACCAATAAACATAATTTTGGTAATTTGGGGTAAACATGTTGAAGTACTCTAGAATACTAAATGTCTTTTCTAAATACGTGATTTGAGGTCTTGGGCATTTACATAAACATTAAAATTTGTGTTGGCCCTGGGTGCTACTGACTTTGCTGAAGTTGTAAATCCTTGGTATTTCTAAAGTCAAAATGTGTGTTTGGGTGAACAGTCATGGCCAGGGGTGGTTAGCTCAGAATCAGTGGCACCCTTCATATCCTCAGTAAATAGAAAAGCTGTTTATAGGTAGTAATGTTTTTAAGGATATAAACAAGAGCAAAACATAGAAGTTAATGTAGATTATCAGCTGTAAGAATAGCTATTAAGACTATTAGAAAGCTATAAGAAAAGCTATAAAGTACAGAGCATTTCTCATGAGCTTATTTTAATACAAGAAGTAGTTTGGTTTTTTTTCCTGAAACACTTATACTGCTGCAGTGTGTAGCTACTTCCTTATGCTCTCTTCAGTATAGGTATGTCTTGCAACATCGTGTACTCTTTCTCGGGACTGGATCTATATGAAACATCAGCAGCATAATTTTGCTCCTGTGCTAGGCCCTGAACTCAGCTACAATTAAATATTCATCCAGATAGATACTCTGACTGTAGCTATACTCGTAGCAGTTATGAAGGATTAATTCAGTGTTATGTTTCTATTTAATGAAAGAGTTGAAATGAGCATTTCCACTGAAAATTTGAGGTTTCAGGTTTAGAAATTATGATCCTTATTATTTTTAAGTGGCACCTAAGATAAGTTATTTATATAGAATATTTTTTTTAATTGAAATCTTTCTCTGTTAAGATACCTGTCCCAACATCTTCCATGTTCTTTGTTGTCTTTATCTTGCCATTTAAAAATACATATTTCTTAATGGGACATGCAGTAAATAACCTGTACACAAAAATTAAGGCCATTGCATAAGAGAATGATGAAGATTTGCAGATCTTGTTGTATGTTATAAATTTAATTTGGATTTTCCATTTCATCCATAGTGAGATTTTAAATTATATTTAAAATTTAAATAAACCTGAGGAAGGAATAGCAGCTTTGAGGCAATTTCTGGTAGAATCTGTTTATGCAGTAATATTCCAAAGGAGAGAGGTTAACACAGCAACTCAGAAACTTCAATTTCTGTCCCTTGCAGGTCCTTTCTCTTTTTTTTTTTACCTACATCTTCCTCTTGCAAACTGTACTTGTATTATTAATGAAGTTCAGTCCCACCACTGGTGTGGAATCTGAAGGGTAAACTCAAACAGCAAGTTTGAAGTCCTAATCCTTGAAAACCCAGTGTGAATAACAGGTGATATTAAGCACAGCATGGTAGTACCTGGTCCAACAATTCCATAAATGTGATCTCATTGATTGTGTTTTTCCCTCTGTGTTTTGCAGAGCATATGTGACTTAGGAAGATGTCTTTGGCTTATTACCATTAATGTTAGGATAATAGAAAAATGTGCAAGAAGATTTGGGGATAACTGAAAACCAGTATCTACTTTACTAGCAAATTAGGGGTTGTTTTTAATTATGTTTGTTCTGCAATTATCATGCACTATATTGTATAGCTGAGGCTCTTTTCTGAATTTCAGTAATAGCTTTCACTCCTTAGTAATTTAGAAGAGAAATCATGAGCAGGCCCCCATTCTCTTAGAACACAACAGGATGAGGATCACATCTTCAAGCAGATTTCCTTAAGAAGAAGAAGGAACAAGCAGAGCTCCAGTTTCATCCTGCTGTTCATTTGGTCTTTAACTTGGCTAAAAGAGATGTCACTTGTAAAATGCCCTGGATGGTCACCCACCCAAGAAGCAGACCCTTGTGTGACAGTCAGTGGCAGCTGCCTATGGAAGGATGAAAGCCCTGAAGGGCTGAAAATCAATAATCTTTGTTTTGAAACAATAATTAGCTGTCACAAGGGTATGCTGCCAGTGAGCTGGCTACTTCAATGGACTCTTAGTACTGTGATCACCCTTCAAAGAGCTGAATACAAAGGAAGGAAGCTAAAGGAACTTCTGACTGAGCCAAAAATTATAAAACAAGTAAAAAATGCCCATTATTATGTATTTGAGTGGATGACACACTCCATATATAGAAAGGAGCAGCTCCTTGTTCGCAAGCCCTAGTCCTTATGGGGGACTTCAACCTCCATGATATCTTTTGGAGGGACAACACAGCAGGGCAAATGCATTCCTGGACTGCACTGAAGATAATTTCCTCTTCCAGGTGGGAAGAGGGGCCATAAGGGCTCTGCTGGACCGTATTCTCACCACCAAGGAGGGGCTGGTGGAGAATGTGAAGCTCAAGGGCAGCTTTGGCTGCAGTGACCATGAAATGGTGAACTTCAAGATCGTTAGGGCAGCAAGGAGGGTGCACAGCAAGCTATAACCTGGACTTCAGAGTGGACTTTGGCCTCTTCAGAGAGCTGCTTGGTGGAGTGCAGTGGGATAGAGCCCTGCAGGAGCAGGGGCCCAAGAAAGTTGGTTAATATTAAAGGATAACCTCCCATGCTTGCATTCCAGTGAAGAGGAAGTCAACAAAGTGTCCATGTCAGGGAGGCTGGAATTAGATCTTTAAAGTCCCTTCTAACCCAAATCATTCTGTGAGCCTGTGATTCTGTTTTGTATCAGAAAAAGATATTCATCTGATGTTCTGTCTACTAAGCCATCAGAAATTACAGTGCTGGAGTCGATATCTGACTGACTTAGAATGGGCCTATTTTATTTCATTTCCAATTTTATTTAGTAAACATAGCTTTGTTACTTGAGTCGTAAAGAGACAGCTCCTTTCAGGATATGCAAAATAATTGAGTGCTATATTCAGTGAAGCTAATTGGAATAGAATTAAATCATCCAGTCATGCTAAAATTGAATATTTTAAGGTGGAATTTGTGTTTTAAGTGCACAAAGGTAGGTAGGGAAGTTTGCAAAAAGTGTAAAATATTTATAAAATGCATTTTTTAATCTAATTACAAGCTATTTGAGGTTAGTGTCTTTTTATGTGAAAGTCCATTTGCATTTTGTATACAGATATAATGTGTGTTTATTTGGCTTGTTCATGCTCTTTATGACCACCTTCAGTACCCATATACATTTTTCTGTCCATGTTGTCAACTCGCACTGTACAGTTTTTCAGGATACCAGTGATAATGCAGAGCAATTCACCTAAATACCGTCCATGGAATTTCTCAGCCAAAATATAAAGTTTCAGCAAGTTTCACCATTTGCATTTCAGGATTATAATGATGAAATTCGCCAGGAGCAGCTGAGAGAACTGTCATATTTGAACGGTTCTGAGGATTCATCACGTGGACGGGGCATTCGAGGAAGAGGGATCCGTGTGCCATCTGCAGCTCCTTCAAGGTGGGGTAACCTGAGCTATTATGCTGGTAGCTTTAGAAAGTGTAAGCAATAGTTAAAAAAAGCATAGTTTAAAAAACCAACAAAAATCACATACACATCCTGGTCAGTAAATGAAACTATTTGTCTTTTGATAACTTGTGTGGTCATTATTGTGCCAGGTTCTCTGATCTACAGTTCACAGGCTGCAGTGGGTGCTATACAAGTAATAAACAACAAATGAGAGCAGATTATGAAGACAATGAAAGGATATTTCTAGCAAAGGATATTGTTATGGTAGCACGAGTATGGTTATAGCATGGAATCATTGGTCAAAAAAATAGTCTGAGAAGGCTACATAATCTGGATGGAACTTTATTTGCCAAATAGTTACCTTTTTATACATATTATGGTTATATGTATTTCTATATAATAAATATATATTATATATTTTTGACGTATTATCAGTTTTACATGAATTTGGTTGGCATAATATAAAAATATTGGTATATAAATTTCCTGAATTCTTCCCAGTATTTTTTCATATCTAGATAATAGATGTATCTCTGCTTGTTCATAAAGCCATTGTAAAATCTTAGTACACTCTCTCAGACTTATTTTTCACTGTCAACCCTTAAGAAATTTGTTGCCTCAGGCACCCGAGTAACCTAGGTACTTAACAGTCTTCTCTCCATAGAGGTCATTTCAGGATGAGTCCTAAAAAATTGACTTTCATTTTGGAGAAAATAGGATATGGAGGTACCTTATGTTATGGTGACATGGGAGTTCCTTGGTAATCGAATGGGCTGATCTTGCCTATGACCTTGGGGTTGTTTTTTCCCCTGAAGATGTCTACCATGTTTTCATGACTGTCTTCTTGGGCTCAGTCTTCCTTACACCTAAGATCTCTGAAGGGCTGGACTTAACAGTGATGTTCAGAACATCACTGCAACGAACTGGCAGATTTTAAATTAGGTTCCAAGCATATTCAGTGGAGTGCTGGTGCCCAGTCCCTGCGAAATACCTGTCTGACTGAATCAGTTGCACAAATCCTATGATGCTAGATGCTTTCCCTATTTTCCAGTCAAACATCCCATGAGTATATTAAAATAATAAATTGCAATGCTATTTTAAGCCTAATAGTTATGGTGATAATTTATGCTAATAGCATGATTATATTTATGGAACTGTGGTTGATACACTTGAGGGAAGGATGCTGTCCAGAGGGACCTTGACAGGTTTGAGAAGTGGGGTTGTGTGAACCTGATATGGTTCAACAAGGCTCAGTACAAGGTCCTGCACCTGGGTAATCACCAGTATCAGCACGGACTGGGGAATGAAGGGATTGAGAGAAGCCGTGCAGAGAAGGACTTGGAGATATTGGTAGGTGGAAAGCTGGGCATGAGTCATCAATGTGCACTCACAACCCAGAATGCCAAGCGTATTCTGAGCTGCATCAAAAGCAGCGTGTCCAGCAGGTCGAGGGTGGTGATTCTGCCCCTGTACTATGCCCTTGTGAGACCCCGCCTGGAGTACTGCATCCATTTCTGGGGTCCTCACCACAAGAAAGGCATGGAATTTTTGGAGCAGGTCCAGAGGAGGGCCACAAAGATGGTCAGAGGGCTGGAGCATCTCTCCTTTGAAGTCAGGCTGGGAAAGCTGAGGTTGTTCAGCATGGAGAAGACCCTGGGTATACCTCATTGCAGCCATTCCATATATAAAGAGGGTTTACATATGAGAAAAAGAAGGAGACTTTTTACCAATCTTAAAGTGAATGAGGTTGGACATGGGGAACAAATTCGTTTCAATAAGAGTGGTGAAACACTGGAACAAGTTTCCCAAAGATGTTGTGGATGGCCCATCAGTGTAAGTGTTCAAGGTGAAGTTGGACAGGTCTTTGAACAGTTTGATCTAGTGAAAGATGTTGCAGCCCAAAGTAGGGTGTTTTGACTAGAGGATCTCTGAAAGTTCCTTTCAACTCAAACCATTCAGTGATTCTTTAAGTCATGAGCTAGTGCTATGGGTTTTGTTATCTTAGCAGGGAACAAGGCACAGCTCATAGTGCTGTAGGAGACCTGAGTTCTGTTCACAGCTCTGGATCTGGGTGGCACACAGTTTGTTATACCTGGCACTCTCAGTCTTCAGAGAGGGCAGCACATTCAAGAGCATACTGCTCTGAAACAAAACCCACAGACTGCTTCCCTGATACATCCTGCTTCTAATTCATCATACGGTATAGTTACAAGAACCTCTTTTTAAACAGAAACAGCTTCTTCTGACTTACTAATTACTACAGCAAGGCAGATAGAGCATAAACAGCTAGAAGGATGCTAAACCTCTTTCTGTGTTTGTCTGTATGCTCCATTCTCTCTGTGCAGTGGGGGAAAGCAGAATCCCATGCTACCCTTCCTTTGTGCTGAACTAAGATGGGAAGAAAGGTTACTGTGCTCCTTTTATACTCTTCCTCTACTTTACTTTGAGAGTTTCTGCCATCCTACAACATCTTCTGCCAATCCATTTCTCCTAATAAACATGAGAATGAGGGTGATGACCGCTCTTCTAAAATAGTTCAAGAGCAACAGAAAAAGTTCCAAATTTTCTTCACTCCCTCTACTTTGGAGTAATTCTGCAACTCTGTGAATTACAGTGATTCAGGATTTCATTAGTACAAGCAACGAGAGGATCAGGTGTAAAAGGTACTGGATGGCTTAAAAGTAATGTGTTTCCATTATATGAGTTCTGAACAAGATACTGCCTAAAGTGCTTGACGTTGTAGCTGCCACCACTCTGCAGTTATATGATGCTTTAAATAGTAGTAAAAATGTAAGAGCCTTTAAAATGGGATTGCACAGGCACATCCTTCTTGTTGGACACACCAAAGTGATCATTCCTTTTTGCTCCCTGCAGGGGGCGTGGGGGTGCAATTCCCCCACCCCTGCCTGGAAGAGGTGCCCAAGCACCCCGAGGAGCGCCGGTGACCCGTGGAGCCCTCCCTGTGCCTCCCGTGGCCAGGGGCGTTCCCACCCCTCGAGCCAGGGGCGCCCCATCGGTCCCAGGGTACAGACCACCCCTGCCACCTGCACACGAGGCCTATGAAGACTATGTAAGTAACTGCATTCATTCAGAACGTGTGTGAGCCAAGCTCTGTGGTGAACATCAAGTACTGCTGAGATTAAATAATTCCTCTGTCTCTATTGCTTACCCCCTGCAGGTGAACAGCAGTCTGAACTATGCAGTGTGTCCGTAGTCTTGTGCTCAGTGATGTGGGTTCGTAGTTTTGCTTACAGCTTAGTTTTGGATGTGAGAGATCATGGTGGGTAGTTCTTGGAATGTCACAAAAGAGCAATACAGATACTCAAAAATTTATGTTTTATTCTAAGAGTCAGTTGTTACTGTAGTCAAGTTACTAGGAATAACAGATTATATATTTTGTGAGAAAATGAAGGGGATTGTTCTTCAGAATCCTTTTTATTACATATTTGTATTCAACATTGTGTTATAGATACACAAAAAACAGAAATCCGGGTAGTTTCCATGAAAGCTGATACAATGATGCTTCTTTAGCAAGGAGCAGTACTAACTAACTGTCACCTTTTCTTATGAGGTGTTAAAAATAATTGTGTTGTCTTTCAAGTCATCCTCATTAATGTTTCTACCTGGAACTATCACCATAACAACAGATACCCAAATAGAGGAGAAAGTGCTATCAAATATGATGTCTGAATTTTTCCAGCTATGGCAAGTCAAAGAGTAAGATGAACATCCCATCTATTCCCTAATCCTATCACTCGGAGAAGATGCAGTTTTGTTCAATTAATGGTCTTCCTAGTACACAAGAAAGGAAAATGAAACAGAAATCGATCTTCGTTGTTAAAGCTTTGCTCACTCATATGTATTTGTAGCATAGAGATTAGATCATGGCCATTTCTAAACAGGGATGCACATTCTGTTAATGCCAAGAATCACAACTCCGCAAAGGCAGCAAAAGAGGAGGGGGAAAAAGTCACTCTCGTATTATTTACCTCAACACAGTTTCAATCATTAAATGTGATAAAATTACTGCTTCGAAAAGGAATTTTAAAAGTATACCCTTCCTTGATAGACAGTATATTATTGTCTGTTGGTATCAAAATGTATGAGACCTTCTTTTCTTTGCAGATATGCATCTTTTCCTAATCCATGAGTGACAAATGTCAAAACAGAACCCCTGTAACGTAAGATAAGGATTATAAATGAAGTAATTTTTTTTTTGCATTTACAGCACTAGTAAATGTCCTAGGGTATCAAGCAGTTTTTAGGGAACATTTCTTACACTTTTCCTGGATGGTAAATATATGGAAAGCAGGAGGAGAAATCATGGTAGCTGGATTATCAAGGTTAGGAAGGCATTCAGCCAGTTTTGTATTGTTTTGAAATGCTTACGCTCTCAGTAGCACAAAATATACACACAATTAAAAGAGTAATTTTAGTTTATAATACATTAATCCAATAAAAACAAGCAAATGCATTTGTGTTTCTATTTCTCCTTGTTAGATTGCAGCAAAAAACATACTGTCTTGTAGGCCAAATTCACATGTTTTGGAGATCCTTTCATCTCCTATGTCCTGTGAACATGTATAGTTGATGGCTAGGAATATATGGGATTGCTATCATGCACTAGTTTGCAATGAAAATCTCTTGTCATTTTATAATACTTTTTAAGTGCAATCTAAATAATTTTGATATTTTATGGACTGAGATAGTTGCTAAAACTCTGACGGTGTACAGGTACAAGTAAAGGTTCACTGTCATATATTTATATATGACTTGTAAATGATGTTTTAAGGAAAAATATTTTTATTTTTGCAGAAAGTAATCAACACAGTTTTTCTTCCCAAATAATCCATATAATGAATCAGATATGTGCCAGGATACTAAAAGCAAGTGGATCTGTTTCTTGACCAGCAGCAAATGTCATGTGTAATTGTTATTCTTTCACACTTAATCCCTTAATTCTACAGATGCAAAACTAATTTATAATGAATAATTTATCCAATTTACTGTATTTTCTGCCTCTAGGCAAGCCACAAGTGTATTACAATTTCTTTATGTGTTTATGTTTTTTTATTTTTGACTACAGCATTTCACACCGTTTTTTGCCTACTGTATGCAAGTTTGATTATTCGTATGCATGAATGAAATGTGATCGATTATGAGTATCCATATTCTTTATTTTTCTTTGCTCTACTGAAATATATAAGTGCAGAGCTGAAAGTGAACTCAAGAAATAGAATAAAATGGCTACAGCAGATTTTTTTTAAGTGTTTAAACAGCACTTCCTGAAAAAAATCTTTAGCTATTTGCTGAGCACTACTAATCAGAGATTGTATTGAGTGTTTGACCTTGAAACATCTAACTGTTCAAATCAGTTTGGATAAATATTTAAAAGTTATATATAAGTATTTTGAGGTTTCCTGAGGCCTTTCCGAGAGTCCATAAAAGCAAATATCTAAAGGTTTCTCAAGAAATGAAAAGTCCTGTCATTGTGGTAAATATATTCATGTTCAAGATTTTGAATGTCAAGCCTAACCAGAGGGAAAATTATTTGAAACAGCTTTCAGAAAAGAAGAGGGCTAGAGCGGGGAACCTGCTTTATATTGGGTGTAGCCTAAACGGTATTGTAGAGGAACTTCAACAGATTACCTGCAAGAAGAGGAGGTACTGACATTAGAAAATGTATGCAAAAGAAATAGTTGCCATGTGAACCTTTGTCACTTTACAAACAGTTCATTGGTGTGAATTTGGACGCAGAGCATAACTCACAGCGGCTGTGCAGCTTCTGCATCGAGAGAGTCTTTCCTGCGTTTGTGACCTGGTGTTGTGCTTTAACCCCAGCTAAAAACTAAGCCCCACACAGTTGCTCACTCCCCCCGGTAGGATCAAGTTGAAAATCAGAAGCGTAGAAGTGAGAACGCTCATGGGCTGAGACCAGACAGTTGTAGTGGGTTGACCCTGGCTGGATGCACCCAGGCACCCACCAGAGCTGCTCTATCACTCCCCCCCCCGCAGTGAACAGGGGAGAGAAAATATAACTTCAGGTTCATGAGTTGAGATAAGAACTGGTAGAGATCACTCATCATTTACTGTCACAGGCAAAACAGAGTCAGCTCGGGTATATTAATTGAATTTATTACCAACAAAATCAGAGTAGGTTAATGACATGTAAAATAAGTCTTAAAAATCACCTTCCCCCCACCCCTCCCTCCATCCCAAGGTCTACCTCCTCCCTAGCAGCAGCGCAGGGAGACAGGGAATGGGGGTTACGGTCAGTTCATCACACGTTGTTCCTGTTGATACTCAGGGAGAGGAGTCCTTCATGTGCTCTGGAATAGAGTCCCTCCCACAGAAGATAGTCCTCCACAGACTACTGTGCAGGTAACAATGCACTGCAACAGACTGCCCAGAGAGGTTGTGGAGTTTCCCTCCTTGGGGTTATTCAAGAACTGTCTGGACACAATCTTGTGCGATGTGCTCTAGGATTACTCTGCTTGAGCAGAGAGGTTGGAGCAGTTGATCCACTTGGTCTGTTCCAGCCTGACCCATTTTGTGTTTGTGATTTGATTGGACATCTTTTTTTGTCATCCACTCAAAATATAGTAAGGAAAATTAACACTGGTATCACCATTACAGACTGGGGAGAGACTTCTGCAGTCTTCTCAAGAAGAATAAACACCTTTAAAGGCTGAGGTCTTGTTGGCAACTTTCAGAACTGGCAATAGGCATGGCAGATCGAGATTCATGATTCATACAGAAGTGAAGAGAACTTGATTACGTCTTCTGCTATTGAGGAAATAAGTAAGGGAATCATAGAATGGTCTGGGTTGGAGGGAACCTAATTGATCATCTAGTTCCCGGCCATAGGCAAGGACACCTTTCACTAGACCAAGCTGCTCAAATCCCTGTCCAACCTGGCCTTGAACACTTGTAGGGATGGGACAGCTTTTCTGGGCAAAGCCAGTGTTCTGCACAGTATATTTTAATCAGAGCATCCAGATTCTTCCACTCGAGGATAAAGCTAAATATTTGAAGGAGACTTAACCCAAATCTAAGCCAAAAATATCATTGCTTTCTGATACTGTTTTGGAAGGCATTTGATTCTGGATCTGTATTTTTTCCCTCTGAATTAGAAGGTACTAATGAACTATGCAGTGATACTTTGCTTTATTTTTTTTTATGAGCTATGGTGCGGCCTTGCTAAAGGGTCTAATGTGAGTCTTCAAGTGACTTACCAGTTGTTGCGTTAGACCAGATGCAAACAATTACCTAAACAGAATACATTTTTTACTAAAAAACACATTGGTTTTATATTTTACCTCCACTTGCATCTTTGCTCCTAGAAGAAAGGGGACTTTTGCTCAGCAAGTCACTCATCTCAATACGAATGCTTAGATTGAGCTTCTTGTGTTTACAAAAGATATATAATTCGTTTGCAAGAAGTAGGCCACTCTGTCGAGACGCTGTGAAGCTGGTGCAGCTCCTAGGTCTAGGACAGCCAGATTAAAGAACATTTTAAATGCAAATTTTCTCTCTCACCTCGCATTTCACTGATCAAACCGGCCAAACACAGCTTCTTGTTATCTTCTGGAGTAAGTGAAGAGCAAGGCTTTTAGAAAGTCACTGAAAAAGAACCACACAATGAAATAGATTGTGCTTTTAATGTCATGCTGTTCTTCCTCTCATTTCAAGCTATTTTAAACAAAACGAAATGCCACATTCAACTATTTATTCTAAGATCAATGGTTATTCACATTTTTCAATCGTTTTCAAACAAACTGAAGCAACTATGCTCATGCTTTTGCAGTGCCAACATACACAATGAAAAGACTGACAATAAAGAGGCATTTTGTCACACTGATCATCATTTACATGTGACTGCAATCCTCAAAATTGTAGTTGTGGAGGCTTTGTTTAAAAGGGAATTCTAGGGGCTTTTCAATCCATTCTGTCTACCACTTTTGAATGTAGATGGAAACTGTGTATACAGACCTGCACTTCCTCTCCATGGCATGTTTGCACCTGTATTACTGCTATAAAAAGTGTGTTAAAGTGACCAGTTTCTGAACCAGTTACCTGATTCTGCTGCTTTGGAAGCCCATTCCTATAATCACAGTAGGATACTGTCAATGAGAATGGGGCCTGGATAGTTAAGGAGAGTTGTTCCAAACCTTAAAATAGTGAAATATATTGGATATAATGATAGGTAACAGGGAATACTTTCTTTCCTTTTTTTTTTTTCAATATCTAAATAGGTATTTCCAAGTTTTAAGGTGTACCATTTATTCATTTCTCTGCCTCTTTTGGATGAGAAAAAAATCAATGAAGAATGTACTGAGACTAAAGAACATTTGAATAAAGCTGGAATTATAGACATGGGAATCTGCATGGCTGAACAAGATATTGATTAAATATGATTGATTACCTATTTATGCCCAAGGCATTTAGAAAAAGAGCTAAGCTCTCTTCAGCTTACATCTGCTGTGACTTGAAAAATCAAATTTTATTTTTAGTATAATAGCAATAAACAGTATAATGTTTATATTATCTGATTGACCCTGTTGAGGTTTAGAAGGATACTGTGAATGGTGGGCTGATGAAAGTAGAGTGGATTTATTCTAATTTTGGAGGATTTGGTCTGTTAAAAGCATAAATATATTTATTGTGGAAAAAATCTAGCAACATAAATAGAGTTAAAGTCATGGCAACTTTTTCATGTTGCCTAAGAGCAAAATCCACAGTCAGCACAAATCTTCGTTGTCTGGGAATCTGCAGTTCTAGAGCTTTTTGCCTACCTCTGCAAACTGTAGTTTGGATCTTATTCTTCAAGGTGTTAGTCTGAATAAATAAGGCTTGACTCATGAGGAACTGTCCTGAGAGCAATGCAGCAATAAACATGAATACTGCTTTCAGACTCATCACTGCTATGAGTTTCTCGCTAATTGACAATGTGCTCTAAAGCAGACTTTATTATATTGTTTTCTTCATTTGATTGTTGTAATCATAGTTATTCAACGGACTAAGCTTCACTAACAAAATACATAAAACTCTAGCATCTACTTATAAATGTTGCAGAAAGATTTTTTGATAAGTTCTTCTGTCATCCCCTGAATGTTGTCCTTACTTGCAAAAATAATTCTCACCTTGACATTAGTTACCACGTTTTCAGTTCAAAATTATTTTCTATGCTAGACAGAGTATAAAAGAAAATGCTGATGCAGCTATACGTGTTTTAGTATTGTACATGATGTTAATAAAGGTACGATCTAATAAATATTTATATTTATTATATAAAGATCTAAGTGAAGGGCATTTCTCAATTGATGATCCAGCCTGCATATGGTCCTTAAATATTCATCATGTATGTGGTTATATTCTTAAGATCCTTCATAAAAAATATATGGAGTGTTATCCATAGAGCCAAATTTATCTGCATCACACAGTGAACTGTTTGATCATTAAACAGTGTGATTGTTCAGGAGCCTCATCCCAAAAATACTTGTCTGCTGTCACTTGGTTCATTCACAACTTGTCACTTGGCTATTTATCTGATAGAGGACAGTCTTGGTCAGTACAAAATAACCCTGAAGGCATTTGCTGTCTAAACATTATCATGTGAATATCTCCATCTATGTTATCCGTTTTGGGGGGGGTTGGTAATTTTTTTTGTTAACAAACTCATGTAAACTTAGAGAATTGCTGTTCAAGAGCTGGGACAAGTCCAATTTAATTAGAGTTATTGAGAGTTCAGTTACTGCGTGAATTCAGCTCTGATGAGAGCCTTGGGTTTTCTCCTTCACTTCTCAAAGTTTCTTAACCAGATTTAGCCCACCGGGGTACTAAAAAATTAAATTATTTTAGGCTGGAAGGTTCATCAATTCCTGAGGAGACAGGCACATATACACTTAGCGGTAAGACTGGTTAGCACAGAGATTTCAGCTGTGCCATTTACAGAGGCCTTGAGCTCTGTTTTTGGGAAGAGCTCTGGTTGATAAGGTACTATGGCATTCAATGTTATCACCTCAGCCTTGCCTCCAGCATAGCAGTTGTACTTGTGTTTTTCAGTCTGGCCTTTTGATGACCTCAGACTGGGGACTTTTTGTTACAGTAGATATACAGAGTGCTCTTTATATCAATAAGTTTCATGTACAGATGACAGAGAACATCTAGTTTATGTATTATTGTCATTTATTAAGAATTCTCATTGTAGCTAAAATCTGAACTGATTTAAGATAGCAAAATGCATAGTTTAGGAACTGTTTAGTGTTAATTGAAAACTTTTATGGATTAGTCCAAAATACTATTTTGGTTTTACAGGAATTTTAAGGGCATATGTTTAAAAATTACTTGCTGTTGAAGGAAACTTTCATCAGAGTTCATTTATGTTCTTCTCTTTGGTATATTTGTGACATTGTCATCTGCAAAAAGAACTTCTGCATGTAACTTCAAAGATGCATAGTTAGCAACTGTAATTAAAATACAAATATTGTAGAGCACAGTTTGGTTTCATTCACTGGCTGATGGGTCTGTTACCCAGTTGCCTGTATCCATATACTTATTGCTTCCTCAGGGTAATGGAAGAAGAGGATATGCATCTGATAAACTAAGAGGTCTGAAAAGTAGTCTTACATACCTGTAATCTTTTTACCGCATTGTGTTCATTACATCTGCAACTCTGAATGTCCATCATACATAGGAAGAAAAAGGCTTGTGCTGGGTGACTTATCTCACATATTGGAGACAGAAGCTCTTGTTCAGAAACAAGAGCTGTTCTTTCTGGGTATTTAAGGAAGGCTCAAATATATATATATATGAGCCGATATTTTCATACACCTAGGAATATATATATATACCCTGTGTGTATATTGTTATAGACAAAGCTGTGTCAAGCTGTGCCTTGGATGCAGCATATCTGCAGATACGCAGCAGCAATTGCATCCCCAGAGACAGCATGAATGTCCTGTTATCTATTGCTTTTGGAAAGAGGAGGTTTATGCCTCTCCAACTGTCTTAGTATTTCCACTAAATCTTTGCTTGGGTATACAGATACGGCTTACATTCTGATATGGATACGTGTATATATTATCTGTAGCTACATCGCAGAAAAATATGGTCCATTTCTTCCAGCCCATCTGTTTATAACCACCTGATACTGCACAGAGCTCCTCTACAGCCAGCAATGTGCATGAGTAACTGTGTAAAGAGTCAGTCTGAAGGATCAGAGAAATAAAATTTAAAGCATGTATTTTCTTTCCCAATAATACAGTTTTTGGGGAAAATGTAAGTATAGAAAGGAAAAAGATACTAGCAAGTATCCTAAAGGAATAAGTTAAAAGAACAGTTTTACTTATGTAATCACAGGGACTGGGAGGAGTACACTTTTCCTTTTATTCAGCAATGGTGATAATAAAGTAACTGGATTATTCATATGAATACTCCTCTCAGATAGGTAGGTCAGTGTAGTTCTCAAATGTTTTCATTTTTAAAATAGTCTGATGAGTTCTATCAAGGGTTTGGACTTAATGTACCTCTTTAAACTGTAGCAAAAATATTGTGAAAATTAATCTTGTTATGAAACACAGTACCTTGAATTTGACCTACGGGGCTCTTAGAGAGAGCAGCAATCACTAGAAGAGGAAGATGCAGTATAATGACTCCAGGACAATAAAATAGAAGACTAGATATGAAAAATGTTATTTCTCCATACAGACCTGTTTTTCCTGATGAAATTATAGTTACCTGCATCTTAATAGCTTCTACAATCTTTTTAAGTGCTGTTACTCATAGACACCTAATACCTCTTTTTGACTACCTACTGTTGTTCTGTAGCTCGTTATGGTGTAAAAATCTGTGGAGTGCCACATCTGAAATCATAGAGTGCAATGGGGTTTTTTTTTCAGTGAAAATAGATAAGTAAATTCTTCCTATACATTAAGATCATAACACATTATTATCCCAAAGACACGTACCCCTGCACTATCTTATGCAATAACATAAAACTGCATTTAAACATCTCTTAAAATCAATGTATCTGTTCAAGTGTAGTACATAACATTGCATATCAGTTCCTAACAAGGTGCTTTATCTTTACCCTTGGTGTTCATACTGTTCTCTAGCTCTTTCTGGGCCAGTTAGTGAGTTTCTGTAACAAAAATACTAATAAACTACTAGATAATGTACTAATACCAATTCTTTTGATCAGCAAATGTCTGTCAGATGCAGATTATTTAAGGCTAAATGAGAACACAGCACCTTAAAGGTTAGAAACTCCATATCCTGATACCTTTTATTTGGACTTTCCATTCCCTGATTAATCTCTAAATGTACAGCCTTACAGCTTCTGACATCCAAGTTTTCAGAAAGTTGAAGTGGAAAAAAAACCTACCCAGATATACCAAAAGCGAGCCTTTTGGGGGGCAATATATAAAATACTGTACTACACTGAAGTATTTTAATATTTTAGTCTCTTTCACTATGTATTTGAACCACAGAATCCCAGTTTCTTAGTTGTTTGGGTTTTTTCGCCCCCCAAAAATCTCAAAAAATTATGTTATTAACACTACTTATTAATCCTTCTGAGGGCTAAGCGGTAAAATAAGCAAGTATACATTTAAACTTTGGACATTTGGGTATTTTAAAAATACATTGTTAAAATCTGATGCTGCACCATTTTACACAACACTGGATCTCTGCAATTACATGCCCGTGCACTTGTCTTTATCAGGATGTTACATGGTTATACCAATCCTCACTTGTGCCGCAGGTGGGAGAAAAAGTACATTATGAAAGTGCATTTTGGAAAAAAAATAATGTACTTAAAAGAGAAGACATTGAAATTCAAACTGTATTTATTTCTATTTTACCAACCACTTCCTATAAATTATTCTACTTTTTGGACAAACGTTGCATGCACAATTTAACTGACATGCAGAATTAAAATGTATGCTTGTTTCTTTTAAAATCAATCTTATTTTAAGAGTAGATAATTCCCTTTTTACTAGCTGTTTGCATATCATTGCAAAAAATGGCTTAAGAACCAGCTTTGCTTTGCTTTGCCTTGCTTTGCCTTTCTTGCCAACATTATTCAGCTATTTGAAAGTTTAACAGTTAATTTTATTTAGCTATAAATAACAATAAAATAATAAATGCATATAAATGGAAATGAATTCTGGAAAGTGTGATTTTGAAGTATTTTGACAGAACTGCATCAGTTACCTAGATGGTATGCAAAAAAACCCAAAAAATATAAACAAAAGTAAATCAAGCTTGTGTAAATTGGGAGATACAGAAGGGACTTGTGTTTCATTGCAAGTTAAATTTTGCCAAATTTAAATGTGGACACTGCAGCTCAGAGAAAAAGAAGAGAGAAAAAAAAGCAGAGAATCATTGAAACGCAGTTGTTCAGTCTGAGTGCATCTATCAAATAAATTAGACGCAACAAAACTTTGGTCATTTTTCACTTTCCTTGAACAGCCATTTCACTTTCTTGCAAGGCCACCTTTCATGCAAACACCCTAAACAAATAAATCCCAAAAAACAGTTTGGAGCTTTTCTAATGTACTGGTCTTGAGGTGCTTATTATATTTTGCCATTTTGGAAAAAGCATCAGAAGTGGCTTGTATGTGCTAAACATAGCGCAAGAAGGGGAAAAAAATTTTTCATTGAGTTTTATTCATTTCACTCACATTTCAGTTGTTATTTTCTAAGGGGTAGAAAAGCTCCCTGGCAAGTAATTTGTCTTGTATTTGCATAGTCTTACTGTGTGTAGTTCTGCTGAATAATTGCAAGTGTGTGGCTGAATTGGTGGTTAGAAGCATAGAATGATAGAATCATTAAGGATGGAAAAAACCTCCAAGATCATCGAGTCTAGTCTTTGACCAAATACCACCTTGTCAAGTAAACCACAGCACTAAGTAACACATCCAGTCATTTCTTGAGCACTTGCAGGGATGGTGACTCCACTGCTTCCTGGGCAGCCTGTTCCAATGCTCAACAACCCTTGCATTAGGTGTACTGTTTCTGTTTCCGTGCACAGTGCAATATGAAGGGAAGTCAGAGTTTTCCTTGGGCAGAATCTGTTGCAGCTCAATGTTATGATATCCATTTGAGTAGGGAGCATCAGGAATGAAGGGAAGGCAAAACTCACATCTTGGATGAATTAAGTCCTGGATAAAAAAAAGAGTGGATAAGAGTGGATAAAAAAAACAGGACTAGTTTTATTCTGCTCTTATGGGTTCTTTTTAAAAGAAAGGCTCAACCTCCTGCAGAATTTCTATAGAAGTAACATGCGCACCTCGCCACTACAGAGGTCTCAGTTCTGACAGCAGGACTTGCCTTCCTGCAAAGCGAACAGTGATACCCAGATCTTGGAGAGGATCAAGTTTTATGCAACACTTTTTTCACGCTTTCCAAGAGGGACAGCTAAAGGGTACTAAACAGTACAGTACTGTGTGTGCCATTCTTAGTTGCCTAAGTCTTGCTGTACATCTTTCAAAAAGTACATCCATCTTGGTTGTCATTAATCCTAGTATATTTCTTTTGTTGATTTAAGATCCTAAATCACACAACATGTGCTAATGAAGCAGGCTTTTAAGTCCTGAATTTACAAGACTTAAATTCTAAATAACTTGGCTTATTTTTTTTACGTTGCATTTGTTTGTTGGAAAACTTTTGGGGGTGTGGGGAAGATTAATTTAGCTTTTTAAAGAAAAAATCTTACCTATCTGTTTTGACAAGTCTGTGACCTCCCTAGGAGCAAAACAGACTACAGTGTGGCGAGGAGGCAGTACTGTTTTGATAGTCCTTGACTGAATGAGGGTGTTGTTGAGGTGAAATTCAATTTTGAAAGAAAAGACTTATAAAGGATCTGCTCTCTTTCTGAGGACCCCATTTGAGTTGTATAGGGAGCAGAGAGTCATTTGCTGTTTGTGTTGGAGGAAGGAAATTGTTTCAAAGAACTAAGCCTCCACTCTGTTTGGAAAATGCCAACTCATCCAACCTTGATCAGAATGTTTGGGGATAAGCAAACAGGTCACTGAATACAGTCTGAGAAACTGTTTAACATTCTGTAGAGCAGAAGTAATTAAGGAAGGCTGAAAGCTGTTAAAATAAACTTCACAGTGTCAGTAACAGGAGGCTTTTGCCTCCCTAGTTGGGGGATAATCTCACTGAACATGTCCTTTAAAGCTGTGTATCTGTGTTGCCACAGTAAGTACACGTGTACAAATTTGTGTGCCTTAGATGTTGAGTAGCTGTGATATGAAACTAGAAGATAATTTTGGGGAGGAAATTACTTTTAGGTATTATTCATGTATTTTCCATCTTTTCAAAATGATGCGTGGGGACATAATTTGTTTTGTCAAGAACACTTAGCTCTGCTAAAATGGCTGGTTAATTTTACATTTTTTATTTTTATTGCTGTAGATTGTCTTCTTTAACTGTCCTGAGATTCTTAGGAGAATAAAATGAAAAGTCCAAGGATATAGTTTGTTTCTAACTTCAAAGCATTATGAACCTAGTGCTTATTTATTTCTTAAAGTCTGCCTGATGCAGCCTAGAATTTTATGATTTCCTTATTAAATAAAAGAAACTTTCTGAAAGTCAGTGTGAAAAGCGCTGAAAAAAGACCAAGTGTTGCTGTAGCTTACTTTCTCCGCTGAGAGGAAGAGAGCATAGACGCAAGGAAAATTAACACCAAATTCACAAAACCATCAGGGTTCTCAGGGTTGTTGTCTAATCGTTGTAATCCTTAGGACTGCAAGGTAAATATATATACTTATATATATATTATATGTTTATATGTATTATATATTGGGCCTTTGGAGAAAAGGATAGTCAGCATTTTGTGTTGGCAGGTTATCGTGTAAGTCTGTATTCTATCTCCTGAGCAGACTTCAGAAGTGTGAGCAATGTCGTAAGTGAAAAATCCACAAATCATTCAGTATAAATCCAGAGTGGCTATTCTGAAAAATAGGAAAAGTGGAAACAATTGTACATCTAGCTGTTTTCAAGAAAATTGCTGTGGGATGGGCTGAAGCAAACTTCAGTCCCTTAAGATATTTCTGAGTGGGTGACCCAGCAAATCATCAAAAATGTTACTGTGTCATCTTATTCTTCTCAGCAATAGACTTAAAAACCTTAAGAACATCTGGGAGTAGCAGTAAAAATTTTCAAGCCTGATGCAATCAATAAATAATTAATGTAAAACAGATGCCTTTTTTCCACAGGTGGAATTAGACAGTGAGATGAAGCTCCGAGATGTTGCTGACTCTATGCTGGTAGGTAGCTAGAGTTCAAGAGAAGGGAAGATCTCAAATGTGTTGTTTTACCCCACGCGGGCTGAGGCTGCAATGGAAGCCACAAACTTCCAAGTAACATTTCAGTGTGTGCGAAGCAGGAGAGGACTTCCCCCAGGACTGTGGGGCAACCTGCTCTTTCAACAAGATTTTTAAACAAACTCAGTTAGCAAGAGCAGGGTATCTCTGTCAGACAAATCAGAAAATATAATAATTGCTGAAATGTTAGTACAATGCAGCTGTTATGACTTCATTTATTTATTTTAATTGATACAGGTGTTTCCAAGATTTTTGATTAGCAGTTTAGATTTAAATATGCCTAAATCAAGCCACAAAAGACAAACAGGCTTTTTGGATTCGAGTTGTGTGTCCTTTATAGTCCTTGGAAGAGTACAAGTACAGATAAATGCCTAACAGAAAGCCTTGTTTAAATTTTAGTAAGCCGCTGTCAAAGACACGGGAGCTATCCTTTACCAGTCCCGGAGAAATGAACTCATCATGTGTAATCTTTCAACTAAGAGGCTTATTGAACAAAACAGAAATATAAAGATTATTCCAAAGGCTGCTGGCCAGTGTCTGAGTTGCCCTTGTGATTTACAGCCACAATACTGTGCCCTGCATGAATTTCAGGACATAACAATATGCCAGTTCTCGAAGCTATAAAGCTCTCCTGTGGAGATAACTGAGCCAGCCTCACATTGATGGTCATTTCAGAACATGACTATAATTTCTTTGCTTAGTAATAAAATGGAGATGTGGTTTAGAATGTCATGCTTTAGGTGTGAGACTAACAATCCTAATAAACTAGATATTGTAAGGTCCTCAAGGTACTAATCTAGACTGAAATAATGTCTCAGATTGATTTCAAAGTAAATAAACAGGAACTGGAAAAAAGTCCATAAACAGCTTAGAAAAGAAATGGGATGTTGTAACTAGATTATTTAATGAGATGTTAAAAATATTCACAATAATTTTTAGTAAGATATGGAAAACCAAAGAGTTCCAACCATCTTCAGCTGTGAAGTGCTATGATTTTATTTATTTGTGTTTATCTAAGTTTCCAAAGCTGTCTAGATAGCATACAAATATAAGACACAAACACACATTGTTCTCTGAAGAGTTTCCACTCTGTGAAGGAATTTCCTGTAGTGATGTGCTGGTCCTTGGTGTCATCAGCATGGGGACTGAGTGTCATAAGTGAATGCAATAAATGAGTTTGATTCTTTAAGACAGAAACCCTTCTTTTCATGAAGGATGAACATAATTTAAACTAGTTGTGTCTGATTAAGAACTTGTGTATGTTTACAGAAATTAATAAGTTTTCATTGCAGTAAGAAGGAAGGAAGGTTAAATTGTGACATCTTCATACTGGAACTCGCTCCATCATCTCTGACTGGCCCCCAAGGAGGTTCTGTCTCAGGAACAGGGCAAGCTTCGTGTTGTGGTTTACAGCTGCAATATCAGACCCTGCACGAATGTCATGACATAATTGTATGTTGATGCTGAAAGCTGCAAAACTTTAATTCTTTATAGAAAGTTCAGTTCTTCCTCATAATGGAAATTTTCATCCAGCCGTTAATCAGTAGAAGGTTATTGGAATTTTTCAGTCCAGTCAGCATCTGAAATAAGAAAATCAGCAGCAAAAAGGCTCTCTCTAGAGAGAGAAACAGAGATACAATGTATGCAGAGGAATGAGGACTTAGATATGACATGTGGCAGTAGTCAGATTCTGTGAAGAACCAGTACCTCTATGCAGATGTGCCACATCATGGCCTTGAATACTGGGGTTCAGGCCTGTGCTCTCATCCTGTTCAGATGAGTAGTGAATGCATAGGTGGGAGAGTTCAGAAACTACGAAGTTCTCCATTAGACCTAATCAGAGTATACTGATGTCTAGGAACAGGATGTGCAAGACTGTCAGATGCAGTTGTAATAGTCTTTAACAAATCCACAAGAAGTTTTTACATAAGTATAAATTCTATTGAACTATTCATTTTGAGAAAAAATAGGGTTTTAATAAAAGTTGTTATACATGAAGTAGGTGGGAATGGAATGAAAATATATTCAGGTCTTTATTCACAGCTTGTCTCAATATTATCTAATCACTGAGGTGCTTCCTGTGCACCTGCACTTTCTATGAGTCATGTACTCTGCACGTGAAAGTTATCAGCATAATGACTGACTATTCTAAAAATGTGCTTATATTAAGTGCACAGATTTTCTTTTTGGGTCAAATAACCACAATATGGAGAATTTTGTATCTGTAATACATTAAAAAAAAGAAAAAAAGGCAAAGCAGAAACTGAGAACTATGCGCCTGATACTTTTCATTTCAGGTTTAGTGCTACCATACAGCCTTTACTTCACCATAGATTTCTGACAGAAAAAATACAAGGGTTGCTTTTGTTCTAGCTGTCCCCTATAAATATTACTGATTCATACACCGCACTACTATATGGATCCTTTTGATCTGCTTGACCTGGATTTATTGTTGGTACTGCTGACTTTACTAAAAAGCCACTTCATGTTGAGGCTGGGACAGAAAATTCAGTATGCTCCAACACCATATTGTCTGTTCTTCATATTTTTCTTCCATCTTCTCTGTTGTCAATGAAGTTTTCTACTCCAATTTATAGATGGTGCCTCTTTTGGCATATCTCGTTTTTTGTACCTTTGATCTAAGTTTTGAGAAGTGGACTATAAGATATAGAGGCCTCTTCAGAATTCCTGACTTGTGTCTGCAAACTGCAGTTTGTAGGCACTATGTCATCAATGTCACAGTGAATGTGGTATTAAAAAGCACATTCATCTTGCCAGATGAGAGTTTTTCAGAAGGTATGTAAGATATTCTAAAAATAGCTGTTGGTATCAAAGGAGTCTACAGTAAAGAGAAAATAAAACAAAATACAAAAAGACCTTTTGTATTGCATTCTCTTGATTACCTATCCAAACCCATAGTATTAGCATTGTCATTACCGTGCAGTATTTATATATCACCAAGTGTATAGTGGGCAGTTTGTGAACATACATCAGAGTAAAGCCTGGACCAAGGCATGTACATTCTGACAAAGTGTGGACCAGGGGCTAAGAGTGGAAGGGGCAAGTGAAAGCTCACTGCTATTGGTATATGTCAGGGTCCAGTCCTTAAGGAATTAATTTTGGAAACGTGCTTGGTTGAAAACTTGCTACAGAAGAGCCAAATATCTTGCAATAAGCAAACCCAACTTATACATAGAGTTTTTACAAAGTCTCTCAGGAACTAACTTTAAAAAAAGTCTCTTCAAGGACTCTGCTCATCAAACACCATGTCCAAAGTTGCTCTATTCCCTATATTTTAAATGGTGATTTTGCTTTGATTTAAAGACACCACTCCCTATGCCATGAACTTTCACAGATCTTAAGTCTAAATTGAACAGAAGCTTTTTGTGTTTCTGAAATCTCTGATTGTATTCAAAAGTGTCTATAAGGAAAGCTAGCTGTAGTGAATTAATACTGGTTGTAATTTTAATTGTCTCTTGCGTTGAAATGGAAGAATTGGTGTAGGTTAATGTCAACATCAAAGTTATTGGACAAACTCTTCCCTCAGTTTCACCACAACTAGTTTCAAAACTCCATCCTTTTATGTGTGAAAACGCACAGGTATACACCCATTAAGCAGTAGAAACCTAATAGAAAAGTTATCTTAATCTGTACAACATATGCATTTTCTATTTACTTGAAAGGCATGTCTGTGGCTTAAATTACATCATAAAGTAGAAAACAAAAGAAGAGAACAATGCTCAAAATATTAAAGAACAGATTGAGAATTTGGGATTGGATCTTGGGCAGTGAAATCTTCAACAAAGAGGAGGACTTGGATTTAGAATGTCAAAAGCTTCAGGATTTGCCCCGTACATGGTCTTCCTCATGTTTCAGTCAATACCAGAAGCCCACTAAATAGGTCATTAAAAGGAAAACTGTAAGAAAGAAAAAAAAATAAAAAGGGTTTCTTCATAGGTCAGCTTGGCGTGTTTCTCTATTACTGACAAGGAATAGAGGTCATTGATAAGAGAAACACTTGCTCCCAAAACACTTGGTATTCCATGCAGACTTATTATGCAGTATTATCAAATCACAATAGATTGCCTAAACTTTTCTGCAGTGTAATGAAATGGAAAAAAAAAATTACAGATGCAGCACATCAGATTAGTTTCACAAGAGTAGTATTTATATCTTGCAAGCAATGGCATATGCTGAAAACGATACTCTTTCCGGCTTGGGAGGCAGAGCTGTTTTATCCTGAGAATTATTCTGTTTCCTAAAACTGTAGCAAACAGATATTTCAGGAAAGGAACAGTTGCAAGACTATCTCAGACTGTTTTTGCAGCCATGCAAATTATACATTCACTGATAATTAAAGTGTTTGGAAAGAGAATTGGCAAGAAGAAAATAAAACTCCAGATTGTACAATTTCCTATCATCTACAAGGAAATTGCTAGAATATATCTTGAGATGGCAGTGTACCAGATTTTTTATTCTGAATTTGAACTGGTCCGAGTGTACTGAATCAGATTTAGATGCATGAAAAGTTGCAGCAAGGAGGAAAAAGAGAGGGAGCAATAAAAGTAAGATAAAGAATGCAGATGATGAAGGCAAGCAAGGGCAGCAAATTTGAATGTTCAAGGAAATACATAGAGATGGTGTTGAAACATTAGGGAATTAAGTCAAAGGAAAGAGGAAAGTATTTGGAACAGGGGAATAACATGCCTCAGTGAGATAGAGATTAAAACCCCTGCTGAGAGAATGAGAGCAAAGTAACAAACCCTGCAATGGTTGTGGCTGAGGGACAAGGATTGCTCATAAAGAGGAGAAAAGAGAATGAAAGTAATGGAGTGGACGAGAGATGGAAGAAGAGAAGAGCATGGGAGAAGATACTCTGAGTACAGAAAAATAAGAAATGACAGACATTGAAAGACCCTAAATTCTTCCAGTTCTAAACAAAATTCACTGGGCACCAAAGAACTTAGCATGTTGGAGAATCATACCTGAAGAAGTGGGTTTTTTATTGTATCTGATTCTTCCCTTTCATTCTCTATGGTTTCTGGTAGTGTTTTCTTGCATTGTTGCCTTGTCAGTCTGAACAGGTTGGGACTGAGCATCTACTCTTCAGCTGTCAGCAATGTCCCACAGTTTCTTTCATTGTTGTCCCGTTAGCTTAACCACAGGTCAGAACTGGCCATCTGTACCTGTGCTGTGAGACATGTTCATAGCTGGACAAGAAGGGTCAGTTGTTCATAACAGATAATACTTGTCACTGTTCCTCTGAATGTGTATTTCTGAAATATATGAAACTGAATGGTTCGATCAACCTGATGCATTGCAGAAAGTCTTCTAACAGCCAGTGCCTTGCCAAATTAGGTCTCATACACCTGAAAAAATGAAGCTGTGATGTATTAGGAGGTTGTACATCTTTCCCTCCGTTTCACATCAGTAAAGACCGCCAAAATCCCAAGTTGAATTTCTCTCAGAAATTAAAATAAGCAGACCTTCACCCTATATGTGACATACATTTCTATTCTTGGAAACACCATGAAAGTCTTTGTCTGCACGTGTATATCTTTTGGGTTGAGGACAGTATTTTGTCTGGGATTTTTAGCAAATAATTGTTCATTCTGCTTCAGAAATTTTGGATTATTTTCCTGAAATATTTTAGTAGGCCATTCTTTTTTCCATTAGTCTCATCTCCCATCAAATTTTATAAACACAGCCTCTGTGAGATTATAATTTATGATGGTAACAAGAATGAGATGCTCACTTCCTAACTTGTCACTAGGCAAGAGTTTAGACTACCCTCTCACTTAAACCTATTTGGGTATGACTGTTTTGAGTACCCAGATCTAATTCTTTCTCTAAACCTACCAGTTTCATCAAAAACTTGATTTCTCTTGGGCTTAAACTGTAGTACTCTCTATAGCCACTATCTTACAAATTGCTGGGCCTGGCTGAAGTAAGGCTTTTTATAAAGACATCAATCATGTACTTAAAACTGGCTTAAAAATATAGGTTGACCTTCAGATACTTTTGTCTGGTACAAGAAAGTGCAGTGGATGAACCTGCTTGCTTACTCTTGTTTTCAACTCTGTGAAAGTGGTTGGTGACATTTGGAAATACCCATTTGGTGCTTGTCACATGAATTAACCATATTTCCTGGCCTCTGTACTTAGTACCCCAAATGTATTCATTGTGCACTAACCATTCATTTGGAATTTATTGGTCTGTTATAATATTTTGAAGACTTGCTGTGCACTCTCCGATTTTCATTTTTCAAGCATGTCATCCTCCCACTTTGAACACTAACCATCTTTATGTTAAATGTTTTTTGCCTTGTTCTTTAAACCAAGATCAATTTATGACTCTAGTGTGGGAGGCGACTTGCAAAAACTGATTGGATTTTATGACATCTTTATTTATGTAAGTGGAACAACCATTACCTTGACAATTCAGTTTCTGCTAGGGAGGTATAATGCAGATACAAAAATGCAAATGGAAGAATCTGAAAGATAAAACAAAGCTAGTTTAGTACAGTTCAAGGCAGGACAAGAAAGGTTGTAAACACCATCCTCCTTCCCAAACAGTTCTGGTATGTGATCACACAAAATCCCCAGGCATGCAAGCAACCTTTGAAATGCTCTGAACAATTAACAATTTTATTCAGGTCTTTCATGTGCAGTTTAGCCCTTGGAGCACCATTTATTGCCAGGAGCACTTTACTCCTACTTAAATCTCCCTTTTTTTCCAGTTAAATATACCACCCAGCAGTAAGAGTGGCAGAATAAAATAGCAGTTAGAAAAAGGTAAGCGGAGACTTACCTGCCATTCTGCTGGGCTCACTTTTAACACGGGCTTGGAACACTAAATTTTTTGATCTGAACTTGAAAATCCTATTTGGATGTGTTTGCATGTGTTTAAATTCAGGAGTCTGTGAGCCAATAGAAGAATATTCTGCCTGTGCTTTGAGTTGTCTGAAGCCTGTGGCAGTGTTAAAACAGCATTGTATTAAACTTCATCTGAGTGTATGCTACTGAGTCAGATACTGGGATCCACACACTTTCTACCAGCTTCACATTTTCTTTCAAAATACCATCTCACCACATGCATAGGAGGGAATAAATAAGCTAGCTTTAAAAAAAAAAGAAATCCTCCACAATAAAGTTCTGCATTTTCCCCGGCAGTATTTAAGGAAAGTAGTGACTCATATTCCAAAATATGTGTAGGAACACATGAAGGTATTCAGTCACTGGAATAGTACTGAGCAGTGCACCACCTTTATGTGTTAAAGTGATGACAGTAATGTGTTGCAGGTAGCAGCTGCTAGAGTGTGCTGGGATAGAGACTAGTTTGTTTCATATATCAGCAGCACTATAGTATTCTTCAAGACTGAAGACTTAGTGGGTACATTTTTATTACTGGAGGAAGGAGGATTATCTTCAGAACTAGCCCTTGAATTTCAGGAGGAGGCAGACTGAGGAACTGGTGGTTCTTATTATGTTTTGTGTAGGTGTAAGGATGAAGGCAAAATTTTTGTGGAATGGAGGGCACACATACAAATGGTGAGAGAAGTTCACAGTCCATTTCATGTGCAGGAAATTAAGTGATTATTTAAACTAGAAGGTGAAGAAAAGGTAACATTCTTAGGATCGTACACAGAGACTGAGTCGTGACACCAGTAATACCAGAATAATTCCAGAGGGAATCTGGCACTAACAATGAAACAAATAAGGTCACAGAGGTACATTTCCGGAAATGTGAAAACTATCAGGTAGAGAGGTTAGTCAGAAGAGAATCCTGGCCAGTAACAGCAGTGATCAAAGCAGTACTTTACACTATGATTTTTTTCTTCGGAAAAATGTCAAATCATGTCATCTTTAAAAAGGTTCTTTATTTTCAAATAGTTAGGGTTAACTCAATGTCCAGAAATCTTTTTTTCAATGTAACACAAAAATATGAAAGCCTCAGAATAAATCTATGCCTTAGAGGAAATATCATTCCACAAGTTATCATTAATTTAATTATATGTTGTTTTCACAGAAAGGTGCTGTTTTTCAGGATTATTCAAAAATGAAATAGGCATTCTGTCACAGTATTTTTCATAATTACTAATTTAAGTAAGAATGTGTTAAATTTTCACTGGTTTAATTTCCTTTACTGCAGTAAAGCAACAGGACAAATTTACAGATTGGGTTTTTTCCCTTCTCCAGAACATTTGAATTCTTTCTGTAATTTCTGCAAGACAACTGGAAGACACCCAGACTGTAGTTTAAATTGCATTTCCAGTCATTTTGTTTTAGCTCTTCTTTTTTAAAGTCCCTAAATTATATACCAAATGCCTTAAAATTAAGAAAGCACAATGAAAAATCCTCCTTTTCCAAAACACACCCACTGTATCTGGATAAGCCCAAGCTTTTTTCCACGTACCTATTACTTCTTCCTCAGTGATCAAAGGAAAGAAGTGTATGTTTTATTAGAGGACTGTGCATGATTGTAGGGGTACCTTCCTTTGATGGGAGGAGCTGGGCACGGTGCTGTCTGAGCTGTCCCACCTGTGCTCCTTTGCTAGCATGCAGAGGAACATTTTATCACATCACGTGTCAGGACGTATTAGGACAATTAAACAGACATGATACACTTTAATTAATTTGCATGCATTTTGCAGTATGCTAAAAAGTATCTGAGCAGCTGACAAAAAGCCAGCAGTGACCAACTTACTTTTCAACATGTATTCCACTTGGGAAACTGAGTAGGCAATAGCGGCTACTTCCTATGATAAACTCATTTGGATTGGGATAGGGGGCAAAATAAGAATTTTCTGTGGTTTAGGAGAAAGCAGCAGTCTAAACACCATTTAGGGTTAATTCTAGCAAAGGCGGCAATATAACTGTAATTTTAGATGTGAGGGAAGCTAGAAGCACGTAGGTTGAGGGACTTTGTTATGCAGCTTAGAGTAAAAGGACAGTTATTTTCCTCTCATAGCACTAAGAGTGGAATCATAAGGGCTTAGCATTGTTTAAAGCTAGTAAACTGCAACTGTAAATCAGCAAATTAGCTAATGATTGCCTCTGGGTAGTGATACATAATGAAGAACAAATGAGGAAAGGTACTCATGCATCACACTTTGTAGTTACTGGAAAAATTAAAGTTCTATCTTCATAAAAAAAACTGTTAAAAGGATGTTAATGAAACGCTGTGCCCTGGTAGTAAAACAGTTACTGCTTCAAATGGGCACGTTTTTTAATAAATGCTACTATAGTAAGTCTGCAGTTCAGTGTTAGCAGTTTTAAATGATTCATTCTGTAACTGAGAGGTTGTATCTGCAGTTGGAAACTGAAACAGAATACTGTATTCCCAGCCCTTTCTAGACAGTGCCAACCTCGAGTACTACAAATACACAAAACTAAATAATGAAATAGTATCACATGATGATACTGCTATACCAACAATCTTCAGTGCAGACTCAGTCATGGTAAGCAAAACAGAGCTTTCAAACCATAAATCAATTTATTAACACTTTTCAAAAAATAGAGTAAAAATATAATCATAACAAAACAATAACATTTTGATCTCATGACCACACACCCATCAGGCTTCTGCCTGAGGAGTATAAGGGATTCCTGAAATGTGCTCAGTGATTCTTAAGTTCTTCAGGTTGCTTGTGCTCAGTATCTTTGTATTGTGTTTTTGCTTCCAACTGGAATTACTTTTAGTAAGTTGGCTATATTTAATTGTCTGTGTTGTAAGTAAAATTGTTCATTGCTGCTTAACATTTTTCCAGAAAATTTTTTCATCTGAGATGCCTTGTATTTTTTTGTCACATGACTAGTCACATTTTTTTACTTTGTCATGTCTGTTTACTGCACACCATGCACTCTAATCAAGGGTCTGATCAAATTTACCTCTCTTTATATCAATATGGGGTAAGTGCGATGATGAGCAGCTCATTCAAATAAGGTGGAGTCCATATATGTATAATGGTATTATTTTGGCTTGTTGCTTCTACATTAATTATTTTTTATTTCCACCATGATAGATAATGGACAATATTTTTAAATGGCATAGGGAGGCATGGTTGGCTCCATGAAATTCAGAGGAAGCACTGAAGTTTCCATACAGCATATGAAGATGAGCATGCTAAAACAAGAACCCCCTTTTAAATCATATACCTCTTCAGCACTTGGGACCCCTTCTCTATAGGAAGGCTTCCCTTCATTATAGTGTCTGTAGCCGTAACTTTAGGCACCTCACCTTAACCCCACACAAGGGAGGCAGGATGCAACATGTCACTGACTCCTGGAGCCAGCAGCAGGGAGTGCAGAGTGCTCACGCAGTTCTGCAGATGGGATACAGAATCCTAATGGCATGCTGTACCTCTGGGATGTGTTTTACATCTCAGAGAGTAAGTCTAGAAATTGAATTTTTAAATAAAAAATTAATGGAAGTTAGTGAAGTGGGATTCCCCCTGGAAGCATGCGTTGGGTTGAGCACTGCAGGCAAAGGATTTACCTTATGGGTAGGGTTTGGAGTTTAACATATCAGGAAAGTAACATTAAGACAATTCTGGTTACACCCAGAAACTGATTTTCAGGCACCTGAAGACTTTTAGTGATGAAAATTCATATATTTCTTGCTTTGGTGATATGTGAAAATGACAATTTTGAGAATTTGAATTTTAGACGTGAGTATCCAAAGAAGCTTGTACTTCAAAGCAAGTTTAATCCTAAATGGCTTCAACATGAAGTTTTCAAATGCTATGAGTCATGTTTTCAAAAAAACTTAAACCACATGTGCAAGCTGTCAGATATAACAAAATATATAGACCAGGAATTAATAATGTCATCTCAGGGGCACTTGAAAGTGGTGATGAAGGACCTAATGACACTTCTTTGTAGAAAAGACTCTGCAAGACCTTTTGATTGAAAGCTTATGTTTCTTCTTCATTAGTCAAAGCCCCCCTTTTTTCAGCATAAAGCCATTCTACTTTGATGGCAAAATTCTGGTTTATGCACATGGATATTTGCATAACATGAGTTACCATCAACATAGATTACAAACATTTTTGTGTTTTAGTGGTACAGGAATGCAGAAATCCCTTCTGATACACTTAGAGTACAGTCATATATAACAAAAAAAATGTTCATCACAGAACATTTACAACCTTGAAGCCTTCATGCCAAAAAATGAATGGGGCTGAAATAAAGAAGGAAGGACTTCTGTGGGTAGAGACTATGAAAGCATACAAAGCATGCTTTTTAGTCCAAACATGGTTCTGTGGAGACCAATTTTTGGTATTATATTTTCTCATTAAAAGAAAAATTGCTGCCTTTTGACATTTCACTGCAGCAGGCATGCTTTGCAGACAATGCATCTGTAATAATTCATAGATATGTGAAAACAGTTGGTTGCAGTGATCTTAGCTTACCAGTTACCACTGCTGATAGCTACATTGGCTTTGGCTGAACATAATGTGACAGAGCATAGAGCACCGATGGGGGATTCTTTGCCAGTGAAACAAATAAATGGAGTCTGATTTCTGTTCTCACAGTATTGTAAATGTGGAGCCATTCCAGTGAGAGCATGGGTTTCTTACAGCTAAATTCAGAAATGAGAATTGGGACTGTTTGTGATGGTTGCATAAAATTAATCTTTTTCAGAGGTGAAAACAGTCCTATACTTCTTAAATTGAGGTGTGTTTTTTTTTCTATAGTGCATATCTAGATATACTTTCTTGGATACCAGTTTGAAACAAATAGCCAGACTCTTTCTTCAGAATCATTGTCTATTGTCTGTATACGTCCAAATTTCTTATTAGGCATGTAAGTAAATTAAATTCTCTTGTGCTTTTAATTGTCCAAACTGGCCACTTGTCAAAAACGGGAGCACTCTTCCATGCTACAGCATCATGCAAGACCTCCCCAGTGCTGGGGGACAGGAGCAACTACTAAGAGTTGCTGCTTTTTGCAGCTTTTATTAGTCTGGAGCAGGTTGCATTGGCAGTATATCAGTTGTCACATGGAGGTAAACAGAGTTGTATTCAAGTTCTTATCGTATATTTTTGTTTGGGTTTTTTTGGTTTTTTTAATAAAAACTATCTTCTATTGGAAAAACTATGTGAAAAAAACATTAAACTGTTTTTTCTCCACAAAGAACACATTTTCTGCAGAGACCGCTTTTGACCATACATGCAAGGTGCTTTATGGTTAAATGAGAAATTGCTAGCATTTTAACATTTTAATAAAATACAACCACAGAGTTGTCAACTGAGGCAATGTATAGTGTGATTCAGTAGAGTCCTGGGAAATATGCACTGGGCTGTTGCCAGTAATGAAACTAAATCACTGCTTTATTAGTCTGTTTAAAAGATCAAGAGTTGAAAGACTTAACTATGTTAAAAATAAGAACCCGTGTAGAAAGGTACTGGTCAAATAATGGCAGCTGGAAATGATTGGTGGCATGGCAGGAAGTCAGTGTTGATATTTGTATATTCAGAACTACTGCTCTCCCTATATTTAACTATGAACTCCAGTTTGTAACACAACATTAGTGTCTTTGAAGTGAAATTTCCAGATTTAAAGTTCCAAGGAGGAACAAGTTCTGCTGTAGAGAGGAAACTGGAGCAGACTATCTAGTTTTATGCTCTGTAAAGATTTCATCTAGGAGCACCTTCTACTGCCTCTTGAGTTCTGAGAAGCCCTTGGCGACCCTTGAGTGGTGATGGAGTAGAGCAAAAAGATAGCTGAGAGCAGTCCATACAGTCATTGCAAACTGTCAGAAGTCAGAAGGAGACAATGCTGCAGTAAAATTTTATCATCACTGAAGGCAATATGCCTTTTTTATTGTGGGTGATCATTTTAACACTGTGTTGCTAATTTGTACTTAGGTAGCTATAACAGAATAGGGGAGGAAAAGGGTTTTTTTCTCATTATCATGGTCTCCATATCTCCTTTCATTGTCATTACTGACATATGCCTATCTGCAGTATTTTTATTCATATTTCATACCTCCTATATGTTTGGCAGAGGATTGTTAGCACTAGATATACTACATACTGAAGTGTATTTTAAAAGGAATAACTATTAAATCTGAAGCTATTTATGGGGTTTAGTTTTCAATGAATTGCTCATATGCAAGAATTTTTTTAAACAGATGTAGTTTAGCACTTGTTCCTTTTCTGTGTAATGACTGTGTGCTTTACAGTGCCACAGGCAGTTAAGCAGTTAAGAAGAGTTTAAACTGAAGTTATTGTTTGAGTTGTATATTTTTTACAGTGAAAGAAACTAAAAAAAGAACAGACTGCAATTTTTAATTACTTGTCTGAGATGAATTAGCACAAGTACAAGTTGGAATCCAAATTATGACAACAATATAATGTGCAATAAATACAGCTTAAGATATAATACAAAAAAAAATAAATGTGCACCTCTGCACCATTTTATTTAAATGTGCAGATGTAGGAGCTTGATTTGCTGAGCTTATTTCAAGTTGAATATATTTAGGAAAAAAAGGCTTCAACTTAGTTATCGATTCTGCTTTGTTTTATACTAAAGCCCAAAAAAAAAGCCAGCCTGAAAGTAATGTATCGTTTTAATAGACGAAGGAAAAGCACCTACAGGTTTTGTTAACAGAAAAAGTATGAAAATTATTTCATGCATTAAGCAGCAATACTTGTATAGAATAGATGAGGAAAAACCCCAGTGTTGATTTTTCCTGAATGGTTTGGTTTTAAGTGGTTACTCCACACTAAAAAGCCATGAGGCAGATGCAGATGTTCTCATAATATTACTTGATGCATGATGCCAGTGAAATCTATGGAAATAATCACGAAGCAAAGCATTAGTAAGGTATAAAGCTTAGTGAAACAGGAAATTTTCAGCAATAAATGACACATTCAAAATTACTGTGAGAAAAGTAATGAAAAGGGCCATAAATTAATTATAAGGAGTTACTGTTGATAATACTTTTTCACTACAAAACCTAGATGTCCCTGAAGGTTTTTCGTTCTGTTAAAACCTCAACCTTTCTATCTAAGGAAGGGCACAATGCCACTGGGTACTTTGTGATATATTTATAATCTCAATATACATCTTGAAAACACATCAAAAGCTAGTGTTGAGATGCAAAGGCCATTTTGCAGAGGAAGCATCAGGAAGGGCTCGGAGAAATGGCCACAGAGGTGTCAGGTGATGCTGCTTTTGTGCACCAGTGTAAAGTGGGGGAAACTCCATGGAAAGGAACATGCTTGCAATCAGTGTGACTGACCTTAAGCTTACTTACTAGGAGAGTGTGTATATATGTGCAAGGTACCACGTCTCCATGGACTGTTCCTTGAGAAAGGGCAAAGTGTGGGATGTATTGCAGCTACAATGCATGCTGTATTACATCAAGGAGATTTCTAGAATACAGGGCAATTTCAGACCAAAATGGCTGGTGATGGACTTTGCCTTGTTGCAGCTTTTTGTCTCATTAATAGCTGCCTTGTCAAAGAATCCTGAATGGTTAATGTTGTGAGTGTATGCTGGTGTCTAAATTAATTTGTATTCAGATGGTATTGTACCTAGTGACCGTGTGCTGTGCACATAAGCAGCCCTTTGATTGCTGTGAAGCATTATTAGCAATAGTGATTTGTGAACAGGGGAGTAAAGAGTGGAATATACAGCATGTAGAAAGAATGTGCCAGAATATATGAATGACACAGCACTATCAAAGCTACTTCAACAGTATATTTTTGAGGCTGCAGCAACTGCCAGTCCTAGAATTTAATCAGAAACCAAAGCTTTGAAAAGACTCTGGGAGGAAAAAAAATGAGGTAATATAAAAGTGTCGCTCAAGCCAACAGGCAGTGCTAACAAATTACCATGTCTTTGTCATATGCTCATCACTCATTCTAGTGTCAGGTAATGGCCATACAAATTGTAATTGTATAGATTGGGGCAAGATGTTTAGTCCCAGCAGTAACCCTTGCTATTTTATTACATGAATGCCTTGTAAACTCAGAAAACGTTGAAAGGACTGTAGTAAGTAAGTGAAAAAAGCTGAGAAATAAATGCACTGTAAAATAGGATTAATGGTATAAATTTAGGATTAGCATAAATCCTATTTACCCCTACTTAATAAAGCATTGTAAAGCAAGCAAGGTTTATGTAATAGGATTTAATCTTACTTAATTTTCTTTTCTAAGCAAATATCCAGTTGACCTTGACATGTGTAATACAGAAGACCATTAGTAAAATATTCTGCATATCACCAGAATCTTCTGTGATTAAGGGTGGTGAATATACTTGACACTGTTGTTCGCATGTTCAAAGTTATCCATATTACAACTTTGTTCCTCAGTTACCATGTAGGAAAACCTATCACTAAAATCCAAAGGAAATTGTGGGTTTCCATCAGCTTAATAGTCTAGTCTCCTCTCCCCCCATTTTTGTTTAAATTTATTTGAAAATACTGGAAATTTATACTCTCTAGTTGATTATACACCCATTAATATGATAAAATTTAGTTGTTTGATCAATGTGCTGTGTTTGTGTATATTTAATAATTTGATGCATTTATGCGTATCTGGAAATAAATAGTTTTCCTAACAGTAGTTTTTTATTCTGACTGTTACTAATGAAATAGCTTCAACAGTAATTGATAACAGGTTTGAGTTTATGTAGGTGGGGGACTTAATTAGCAGCTTTCTTACAAATATTATTTTATATTCCTGAATAATAAAAATTGTCTTCTTTGCAGTTGAGTAATACTTTTCTCTCAAGATGAAGATTATTCATGAATTTTAGGACATGTAGAGTTGAAAATGTTTTATTTACTACTGGACAGAGTTTCTTCTCCAAACTTTGTCAATTTTTATCCAATGTCTTTGACAAGTATAGATAACATTTGAAAGTTTACTAACTTAGAAAATTGCCACAATTTGAACAGTGACAGCAAGATATTAGTACCCAGAAATAAATCATCTCAATTTATCTACTTGGAATGAAGCTAATAAGTCAGAATTCATTTCTAAGGCTTTCAGAACACTTGGAAAGTTTGTCTTTGCGTGTGAAATATGTAGAAAATTTTCTCAGGATTGGTCCTGTAGAAAGTGCTGGTAGTGTTTATGGCAGCATCAGTATTCCCTTGGACTCTGCATGGCCATGCTAAAGATTTTCAAGACCACATTTGTAGTGATACAAATACATATACCAACTATCAGGTGTGTTTAGTGGCTGAAATTCCTTTCACCATGTGAGCATTTTTGTTACTAACTCTACTGCCCATGTGCTGCTTACCTTTGTAACCCTCTTGCTTTAATTGGTGGTAGACTATTCTGGAAAGTCACGGTTGGAAGGCACTTTTTCTGGTTATGAAAAAACATTAATCTTCTTTATGAAAGATGTCTGTAGAGGAGAGCTGTTGCTTCTCAAGTGCATAAGTGATTTCTCTGCCTCATACGAACTGAATATTGCACTGAGAAAGTTGCCAGCAAGTGTGTCCTCAAGAAAAGTGTCACTCAATGTAAGCAGAATTCTTCCAGACTGGAGGATTTGAAATTTAAGGAAAAAAATATTAAAAAAAACACAACTCCCTGGTAGCTCTTTTTTTCTGCCACTCTCAGAGGTTTTTTTTCTGCCACTCTCAGAGTTTTTTTTCCTTCAGGAAATGGGGTTTTATGTTTTTCACCTTAATTCTGTTTCTTGGGCAACACAGACTACAAGAATTTTTACTAATGTGTTGTTAACAGCATCCAAAGTAAGTTTCTTGTGTTGAGAGACAAACTTCCTAGCCCCAACTTCCCTGTGTCAGTGGGAGTTTCTGGCTGCTGAAGCCATGTGGTGCAGTTATCTGGGAATGCTGTCCTTTCTTCAAATGCATTTCAGTACATAGCATTTTCTTTCAGTACTGTATCATTTTTCTCCTCAGCTGGACAGGGGAATGAAACAATAATGAAAGGCTCGTGGGTCAGGATGAGGAGAAGGAGAGATCACTCACCAGTTACTGTCATGAGCAAAACAGGCTGAACTTGGGGAAAAATTAATTTAATTTATTGTCAATCAGATCAGAGTAAGATAATGAGAAATAAAAACAAACGTTAACACTCCTTCTCCACACACCACACCCCATCTTCCCAGGCTCAGCCTCACCCTCAAATCCCCTCCCTCCTCCCTCCCTCCAACCTGTGCAGTTCGATATGGAATGTTGCAGTCAGTTCATCACACCTTATCTCTCCTGCTCCTTCCTCCTCAGGAGAAAGACTCCTCACACTCTTCTTCCCCTGCTCCAAAGTGGGGTCCCTTGCACAGGAGACAGTCCTCCACGAACTTCTCCAATAGGAGTCCTTCCCACAGGCTGCAGTTCTTCAAGAACTGCTCCAGCGTGGGTCCTCCACAGGGTCACACGTCCTGCCAGCAAACCTGCTCCAGCGTGGACTTCCCATGGGGTCACAGCCTTCTTTGGGTATCCACCTGGCCCAACATGGGCTCTGTGAGCTCAGTTGGATCTCTGCTCCACCATGGACCTCCAAGGGCTGCAGAGAGACAGCCTGCCCCACCATGTTGTGCACCACAGGCTGCAGGGGATTTGTGCTCTGGCTTCTGGAGCTATCTGGCTCCTTCCCCTCTTTCTGTACTGGCCCTGCTGTCTTTGGAATTCTTTCTGTCACATGGTCTCAGTCTTCTCTCTAAATCTGCAGTTGCTGTTTTGTTTCCCCTTCCTTAACTACGTTATCCCAGAGGTGTTACCACCATCGCTGATGGGCTCAGCCCTGCCCAGCAGCTGGTCCATCTTGGAGCTGACTGGCATTGGCTCTGAAGCTTCTGGCAGCTTCTCATGGAAACCACCCCTGCAGCCTTCTACTACCAAAACCTGTCCACGAAACCCAGTGTATCACAACTTGAAAAAATACAGTTGGTGCTTTTTCCAAGTCATCCTTGATTTTGATAGTTAATGCCATTTCATATGCACTTTCTCTCCATGTTTAGTTGATGGTCCAAACATTTTGGATAGATGACTAATGACTACAGTGGGGAAGTTGCACAGGTTGTTTGACAAGCTGTTTTAGTATGTTACTGATATTACCAGCAGCCTAAAATTGCAGATTTCCAAAGAGCAGACCAAGTTTTTAAGTCCAAGTAACTTAGTATTTCCATTAATTTATGAAAATATTAGTTCATTGTTTCCAAAAAGCAATCAATTTATATTTTTAAAAGTCCACTTAAAGTGTAGCAACTGACTATTCAGAAAACATTAAAATAACTCATCAGTAGATAATTCAATAATGGGTCATCATGAAAGGCACTTTTACAGAACATCATGTCAGCATTGTGAATGGTTGTGCTGCTACAGCTTTGAGAAATAGGCCCTGTCACTAATTTGGTAATTAAATATAAAACCCAAATACAATCATGAATTCTAAGTGTACTTTATAGGCTGTGGAAAAGACAAGGTGATTTATTTTAAAGAATAGGCATTTTCCTAAAGCCTGTGAAAGAAATTAGCTTTTGATATAAACCTCACAGCCAACATCTGATATGCTTGGTTGTTTTAAATCACGTAGAATCATAGAAACACTCTGGAATTTGGTGGAAGTGTTTGAAAAAATCCATACAAGTATGTTGTTTGTGCTGCTTATTGATAAGCATATTTAGGAACAAGCTCTAATGTCTTGTTTTGTTTGCCAAAGCTCTCTTGACAGCATCAATGCTGCCCAGGGATAGTTAGCAACAGATGACTTACTGGCACACTCTTAAAACTGAGGCCTTTCTACCTGCAGACACACATTCGTTCTCCCTCCCTGGCCTCCACAAGATGTTGGTGGAGAGGTGTGGGGATGTCTCAATTAATCCCCTACCGCTTAAGCCACTTGGCATAGTCCGAGTGTTGATTCTCTTCAATGACTGTAACAAGCATTAACATATTTTCACAGGGAAGCGTGGTAGGTAGAGTGAATAATCTAGAAATATAATCCTATTCATTACTGAATAAAATTAAAGAAAGCCTTTTTCTTTTTTTTTCCAGTCATTTGTTCTAGACTTCCCTGTTCTGAGGACATTATAACCTACTTCAGGAGATCAAGCGCGGTGTCTGATTAGCTCTTTAAAATACTACTAAGTAGTGCAGCTTCACTTATTTCCCTTGATACCTCAACCTACTGCTCGATGGCCCTCATGGAGAGGATTGTCTGTTCTTCAACTTCTGGTTTCATATTAAAGAAAAAAGTAGTTCTTGTTACTGTCATTCTCTTGGGTAGGCGGAAGGTCATGTTCTAAGCTATGTTGCACTGTATATTATAAAATTTGAAATATCCCAGGTATCCCAGATATGAATCTGAAGTTCTAAAAAAATAAAAGTAAATATCAATTATATCATTTGCTTCTTTGTTCTCTTCTTCTCTACAGATACTTCCCCTTTTTTCATTTTTCTTGCCTATCTCAATTTTGAATTTACTTGCTCTATTTCTTCTTTGGTGTCTTACAGCCATTTCTTGTGAAATCTAACCACTTCATAAAAATCTGTTGAAATTGCTTCAGCTGAGATTTCTCTATCTTTCCCACCCTTCTGTTGCAATTTTAAGTGTATCTACAGTTTTTTGTAGAAGAATAAAGGGAGTAAAGGGGTTTGGGTTTTTTTTAATATATTTTTGTAGTACTTCATTATTACCAAAAGTTTTCCATCATGAAAAGAGATGCAAACTCTTTAGAGAAGTTCCAGTTTTTGCACATACACTGAAGAAAGATGGCAAAACAGAACTTAAGGCATTGATTCATAAGTTATTCTTTATTCTAAGTTGGGTTTCCCTGCTAGTGTACTTAATGTGAATTGAGTTAATAATTTTCTATATCGGACATTTTGGATAATATATTTTTGCTACATGGTTTTAATTCATTCAGCAATATGATACCACTTAAAATTGGATTTGCTGGGATGATCCTTTTAATAAATATTCTGACATCTTCAACAGTATCATGCTACTGCTTCAATCTTTTTCTTCTCTCTGTGTACTTTCATATTAATTGGAAATGCCTCATCTTTGCTTCCATGAGCATAATGTTTTATATTGCATCTTTCATGTCCTGAGACAGTGTACTCATTTACTTCTGTCTCACTCCTTTCCCACTTCTTGTTCCTTTGATTCATACTTACTTGCCATTCTAGCCATGCATGTACAATAGGAGGAAAGATAAAAATAGTAATTGTGATAAAAGACTTCTGAGAGAAATAAAGCCTGAACTAAATAAGATGCCTCGTAATGTATGTAATCTTTTATTTAAGCAGATATTATTACAGAAACCTGAAGTCCATAGGTATGCTTTAGAAAACAGATTTTTAACATTATGTCCAATATATCAAGATGTCTTTCCAGTTATAAATTTGAATTTTCAACATATTTGCATTTCCACTTCATCTTGAAGTCACCTATGCAATTGCATATTTAATAACTCCACCCAAGTAATTAAATAAAATACTAAATAGTACTGGACAAAGGATAAAGCTCTGTAACTTCTGTTGCATCTTTTTATTTTGATAGTGATTGCTGGTAACTATTCTTGTGAATCTGATTTTTTCTGCACCCATCTTTAGATGAATAGATGTGTTTCCGTAGCAACTCCATGGAAGAGCAATTCAGATCTTATATGGGCCAAATTGTCTGTGAAAATTCCATTTTTTCTCAGTTAATAAGATATGTAAAACAGTGCTTTCAAGCTAATTGTATCAGTCACATACCTAAAACTAAGAGGACATATTCTGGTCCTTTGTCAAAACTAAAATCTATGAATTTCGATAACCAAGAATGAAAAGTAGAATTTGTCTAAAATTTAGGAATGAAGCACATAAAATTCTCACGGATTATACTGGTGCTTCTTAGGAAAATAACACCTGAGTTTAGCCTGCAACAGAACTTGAGAATCAGATACCAAACAGCTATGAATATCAGATACAAGAAGTCTATGAAATAATACGTGGTTATGTTAGCAAAATTATTACTATTACCTTTTGTTTATTTACTTGCAGACAGTTGATATTTTTAGAGGCTGAACTATCAGAATAGTAAGATTTTTAAATATTGAGAAAGGAAGTGATACCCATAACTTCTGGGAGGTTTTTGAACAAAGTGAGTTCAAAATAAGATAAACTGTCAGAAAATATATATGGTCTCTTACTAAAGCAAAATTTCATAAGAATAAAGTGCCAAAAATACTTAGATCTGTGTGCTACAATCACTTAGTATGCAGAGAACATGGAAAAAACTGATGCCCACGGTTGGAACAGCTCTGTATGGAACAGCTGTATGACTTATATATCTGTGTGGTGTTCAGCTATATTATGAAAAGTGGCATCAAGCCTTGCTTCTCAGGTTCTTTATCGTTTCAGTAAAGTACGTGGAAGGAAAAGCTGAAGGACTTTACTAATGTCTGCAGAAAGGCTTTTTGCATGCACATCTAGTTTTGCCTGTTGTCTTAGTTATCCCTATTTGTCCAGTCTTCTCAGAAATAAAATCTGTTAGGTAAGTTTATCTTCTTTAATAGTTTATAGTATTAATAATTGCAGTGTTTAAAGCTTCTGTGTCTTTTTCAAGCCTGATTTTCTCCTCTATTCTTGAACAACTAATATTTTCAGCTTTCAATGAGTATATCATGTATTGAAAAGTTTTTCCCCTTTTATGCTAGAGCTTAAATATTTAACAATGCCTTCACGATATTTGGTATGAGATTTCCTTTATTTACCCATGCAGGCATTTTAATAGGCCCTAAAAAATAATCTGATAACCTTTGTCTGTTCAAGTGCTAAAGGAGCTGCCAGCTAAAAGTTTCCCAGCAAGTATCCCTAGACCATCTGGCTCCCCTGTGGGGGGATATAAAGCAGCTTGTTCATTCATTTTCCAAAACCCAAAATTAAGATTGTCTCAAAGCTGCTCTGAATTACCCCAGGTCTATTAAAATGAAACAAACACAAGCTTTGGTAGGGATACAGTACCAGTAATTATACAGAAACTATGGAGAATGAGAACCAGATGCAATTGGTACTTTAAGTTGTCTGTACCTGTCCAATCCACTGAAGCATTGCAGTGAAAAGCACGTTTTAGTTGGTCTGCTCTAGGTCTTTACTACTGCAGTATAGTATATTTGTCATAAACCTCTGTTATGTTTTCCCTTCTCTTACTCTTTTTCACAACTTTTAATTAATGTTTTCATTTGCAATGCACCCTGAAACCTACTGAGGTTGCATCAAATGGGCTTCTGGTTGCATTTCTTTAATGCTGAGTGTTCTGTTTATTACTTCCTGGCATAGGGTACTATCTCCAGCTTGATAAATTTATCAAAAGTGCTTGTAACCACTTTTTGAAGAAGTATTTAATCCTGCCTCAGTCCAGGGGAAGGGACTAATCCTCCATTTCCATAGTTCAGTATAAGGCTGCTAGAGAATTTTACTCTTTCTCTTGGAAACTTAACTGTTTGGAACCCAGACACCTACACAGGTGCTCTGAGCACCTCAGACTCTGAGTACAGCAGCATGGTCGGGGCCCTTGAGAGGGAGCTTCTCGCTCTCAAGTACAGTGTATAGACCTACGGATTTCTCATGTATCTAATCACAGTAGTCACTGCAAGCCTGAACCTGAATTGGAAAGGAATTTCATTTATAATGAATTCTTTGGCCACTTAGGACATTTACGTCTCTGTTTTTAACTCCAGCACTTGAAATAGTTTGTGAAAGTACTGTATTTTCACTGTCAGATGTTTCTCTAGAATGCAACTTGCAGTTCATGTGGCTTTTTATTAAGAATGTATTAACACCTGTGTTAGTTTTAACTAAAATTTGTAGTTAGTATTCAAAACGAAATATTTGTAAGAAACTCAGTAGTGGATGTAGTAAGTATATAAGTTATGGATATTTCTTCATGTTTAAATTATTAAGGCTTGTAGACCCCATCATCATAGACACCTATCTTACTCTTTTTTTGTCTAAGTTTCAAGGACAGATGAATGGCTTAGATCAGCAGCTAAGCTAAATCAGGGTCTCTGACAGTCAGTTGGGACAGTCATTATAAGAGTATGTATTCTACTTTATTCCCTCATCTGCGATCTTTTTTTTAGGCAGGAACAGTCCAAATAATGAAAGTCCAGAGGTAATACTAAACATTTGGAGAAATGCTGAACGCTGTGGCTGATTGTGGTTCCTGAGGCTGCATAATGTTTTCCCTTAGACATGCAAGTAATATGGAAGAGCAAAGGAAGTCAGAGCAAATACATTGTGAGGCTTGCCATAAAAAATTCCAATTTCTTTGAAAACATTGCATGTGATCAGTGAACCTGTAAATGTTGTCTAGGAAATTTATGTAATCTCCCACCTAACAGACTGTACATTTCCTGCAGAATATTCATGAGTAATGTAATTGAAAACCAATGAACTGCCTTAGTTTTCTAGATTGAAGAAGGAATATTATGCTGCTTATAAATCATAAAGAACCTGAACCCAGATTTGAAGGATAAATATGATACAGTGGTTTTGCTAGATGTTAGCATGCATAACAAGGGCAACATGTACAATTTTAATTGCTTTGGACAGTTGCAGTTGTCAATCCGTAATGCTGCACACCACATAGTCAGCCTTGGGCACATCAGTACTCTAATTACAGAAAGTTTGGCTCTTCACCAATGTTTTAACATTTGATTTATTTCCCGTTCAAGTTGTTCAATAGAGCCAGAGTTAATTGGTTTTCCAAATGAGTGTTAAAAATATAAAGATCCAGCTTCATTAAGTGGAGGCTGTACTTACTGCACACTACTGAGTTGTAAATCCATGTAAAGGTTAGAGAGTGAGATTTCAGAGCCTTGTGTACAGAGCAACAACTTGAATTAATTTGTTTTGCTTACAAATTGTAGTTAATATTTGACCCTAGCTGCCACTTCTTTTTTAAAGGGGAAGATAAACTGCCTGGGGGAAAGAAAGTCAAGCTAAATATGTTAAAAGTAGACTAATGCATTTTATTTATTTCATATGATGGTCACCATTTATCTAAAATTATCACGGTATTTCTGTAAAATCCCAATGTCCTTTCTTTATTCACAAAAAGGAACGAGCTTTTTAGTGAGTCCTTTCATTCTGTTTGAAAGGTTCTTCCCAAGCATCTTGCAAACCAGCAATGTATCACAAACAAATCATAATGTCCCATTCTCCTGACCTAGATGCTGTTCACACATATTCAGCAATGTCATGCTTCTAATAACAAATTTGCAATTAAAGAAAAAAAAGTTGGCACGTATTTTAACTTTTTTAAATTCCTATTGAGGCAATAAAACAGGGTAGAAGGACTTTGCTGGGTTTTTCTTTTGAATAGCTAAAGTCTATTGTCTTTCTTTTTCTGGGTACGTGCATATGTGTGGGGATTTTTGGCTGGGGTTTTGGGGGAAAGGATTGCACTATTCCCTTGCATTACATTTTTTCTTAAAATATGTTCAAACTTTCGTTGACAAGTATTTTGTTTTTAAGACTCTTCAGTTTGGAGCGAATAAACAGTGCAGAACACTGCAGTGTTCGGGATGAAGTGTGGGTGTAAGTTGAGGGGAAAAGCCATGTGGACAGTGTGTTTTTGTTCAGGAGCAAGGGTAGGAAGATATGGTGAGAACATCTGCCATTGGCATGATCTGGGGGTGGGAGGAGTCTCCTGATAAGCTCAGAAACAAGAACCTCAGAGAAGCAGCAATGCAGCAGCACTCTCCTGTGGGTTCAGGCAATGACTCTGGAGAGAAAGGAGTGTCCCGAGGAAGCGTGAGACTGCAAGGCTATGACAGGAGGAAACAATCATTAATGAGAAATTAATTTCTGAGGGAGAAGTTCATTTCTCTGGTACATGGTAATGGAAGACAGGACAGCAGGGAGGAGCAGGATCGGTTTCCATAAGGAGAGTTGAAAACTGAGTCAGAGACCCATGGACAAGAAAGGATGATGCTGGTCAATGGGTGAGACTGGGTGAGCTCAGGAGAAGAAAGGAGAGAGCAGACAGAGGATGCAAGTTTCTCATGAGTGAAAAATAATAATGCTGATCTGGTCGTTTGGATTTATCTGTCTGGAAGGTTGTCAAGGAGCTGATACACTCATCAGCAGGTGCAGTTTCCTGGGAAGGCACTGAGACATCCCTGTGGTAGAGGTGAACAACTTGAACAGCAAAATGAAGGACAGAAGGGAAAATGAAATCAGTGTAAATAAAAATAATTTCAGGGAAAGATTTTTGTGTTTAAGAGCTCTCAAATCTGCAGGAAGTCTTCAAATATGGACAGAGATACCTGAATGTCTTTGCAGAGAAATACCACCAAAAAAGTGTATCAGGCTTTAACCTCACACCTAGAGATCAGAGACTAAACATTTCTAGACAGTAGTTGAAACAAGTAGGAAACTACTTTTTAGTTAAAATATTTTAAAAATGCAGGTATACTAAGATTAGCAGTATGAATTTCATTAAATTCTTTTTCCTGAAATTTCCTTAAATATTTTCCATATAAAAATAAAACCAAAATATCACCTTTTTCCTGTGGCACACCCACGTTATAGATTATTCATGGTCTTCCAATTCAGAGCTACTGTGAGATGTAAACCTGTTTAAATGATGATGCGCCAAATAAACTTCCTTCTGTTTTGTCAGGAAAATATTTAGAAACTGTCACTTTCTCCAACCAGCACTTGAACTTGACATTGAGTTTTCTGGATTTAATCAAAGGTCTTATCAAATTTGTTGGCTTAAATATCAATAGAACACCAGCTTTGTATCTTGCTACTGATCAGGTTTATCTGAAATGGAGACAGATTTCAAAGGTCATCTTTATATCAGACTACAACAAATATTTTAGGAAAGTTTTCAAAGTCTGGTAGCTGTCAGAAATTTGTCTTTGCTAAACTCTCTTACCTGGAAAAATGTTTTAGGGCAATGAAATTGCAGACTTTATACTCTGTCAGCAAACTAATTGTGGTAGTACATCTCATTAACAGTGGTGAATGCTGTAATATCTTTTCCTCAATTGCTGCTGCATTTAATGAGATGCAGCACAATGCGAGCCATAATACTGGCCTGACAATTTGTTCTATTGATTTATCATGCCTCTTTTACTGCTGCCTACCCATAAGGACTGTAAAACATTTGTTAGATATTTGTGGGTTTTGAATTCTTAGCTCCACAAATGTACAATAAGACTGTGTTTGATGCGTTGCCATCTAAGTTTGTGTTGAGTCTTACCTAGATTTTTCTCCTTTCCCTTTTCCAAATTCCAGCTAGAGTCTTCACTTCAGTAAGGCAGATTCAAGAATCCATCCGAAATGATCTGAAATTTTTAAAATGCCAGTTATGTCATAATGGATGCCTCTTCCATTTTATGAAACTGAGTTCTGTCACTATTTTTTTGTTATTACACTATTTTTGTATGAGTCTAAATATTTCACTTGTACTGTATATAAAATATAATAGTTGATACATTTAAAGAAAGCAATACTAAAAATTCATCATTTTGGTAGGGGTTTTTTAGGATGTAACAAGGGTAAGGCTGTATTTCCAAGCATGTGCAAATGTCATAAATGCCTAGTTGCAATAGCTCTCATATAATAAATGTTCCTTGAGAAATTACTCACATGATATGAAACATCACGTAAGTATTTCTACTAGAAAATGATCATAAAAGCCCTGGACAGGAAAATGAAACCACTATTAAAATTTTACAAGGACTCAGTCTAAAATTTAATTAGAAATATGCACCCAAAAATATATTATAAATGCATGATTATTCACTGGCTGATGAAATCAATGCAAAGATTCCCTTGTGAGATCTGCCTCTAGAAGCTTCTGCTTTCCTTATTGTTACCTAATGTTTTGACAGAGAGCATCCAGAGAGGTAAGACAGTCTGTGCTTCATATAGCTGCAAGAGCATCTTTGTATTTGAACATATTTGCATTAACAACAAACTGAAAAAGAAAGAAAATGAAATTGAGTCAAAGGACATGCTAGGAAGTACAAAACCCAGCCTTATACCTCATGTAGAGGATATCTACATGTCAGTAGCACACACTGAAGGTTGACTAGTTGACTGAAATAGCAGGAAGAATTGCATAGACTATGGAGCGTTTAAGAAAATTGATGCCTACATGGGCATATACGAGATTTAAAAAATAATAAATCCAATGCTTAGAAAAACATAAGGATAAGCATTCTATAAACTTGTGCCTAATTAGAAGACTTTCTAAAGTTCTGTGGGTGTGGGTTCTGGATCCTTGGCAATATGTACTGGATTCGTGCTCCTTACCAAAGAACGCAGCTTTCAAAGCAGTGAGAAAATCCGTTTTACTACTGTGCAAGTGCTGTGCAGTAGCTGAATCATCCTCGCTCTGTTGGAAAGAGATCTGAGGCAGTTGCCACAGCTTTCCTTTCTCAGAAAATTTGACTTGGCAAGAGAATTTAAGATCAGAGAATTGAATAGGCATCTGGGTGAGTAGTAGTTTACAATTTCTTCTGAAAGTTCAGGTGCCTTCCTTACCTCTGAAAACTAAGTCAGCGCTTCTGTTTTCTTTTAAGTGCTCATAACTTAAAAATATGGCAGAAACTAGTTTGAAACTCTTGCAGAAAGAAAAATTGCAGTGATATCAAACCATAAAATCCCATCAAGAAAAATTACCTCTGGCATCTTTAAAATGAGATATCTGGTGACATATTGCATGACAGACCTCCCCAAATCCATGGCATTATTCTAGTAAGTTGTATTCCCCACAGAAGAGCATAGAGAGATGGGTCATAGCCCCCTGAGGGGCTGGAGATGGATAACAGACATGGAAGATTGCCCTGGTCATGACTCAAGAAAACTCGTGCCAATGCCTTGGCCTTACATGCTAGAAAAAGAAATAGAGTGACTGCTGAATTCTTCACTGTTGCCAAACCTGAGTGACTCCTGAATTCTTCAGTGTTGCCAAACCTTTCTATTCATGAGTCTCATAGGCTTCTAAGAAATAAAGAAATAAATTTTAGAATAGATGTTGTATCTGAAGAAACAGTGTACCATAACTGTCATTTTGTAGATGTCAAAATTATTGAGCAGGTAAAAAAGCAGTAATAGAATCAAGAGAAATGAAGATGAAAGATCAGGTACAGTTTATCAGAATAGTAATGACAATTTCAAAACTGCAATGCAAAAATGTTTGCCATGGATGTACTTAGGAGTTGGCTCCTGTCTTTCTATAATCCAAATAAAGGAAAAATCACCCTACAACAAAAATGTATGTTGCCATTTATTCTTCCCTTCCCATACTTTGTTTCGTGATAGTGAGTAAGCTTTTGCCTACAACACTTTTTCGTGACTCTTGAAGAGTTATGGCAGAGTATTCTAGTTTTGTTGCCATCTCTTCTGGTATCAGAAAAATTTTAGCCCTGCAGTTTATAACAAGCCTTTTTTATTCCCATCAGTTGCTGTCTTTATATGATACTGAGAGACAGTCGTTTGAGGCAATCTTCCACAAACTGGTGTTTGTGCTCCTGACAAGTACTGTGTCTGTGTAGGATTACCTGTTCGTCATCTTTGCAGGTGTACTGCTCAGATTGTCAATAACTGGGAGTGAGTTTCATTCCTAAAATCTGGAGAAAAGCAACAAAGATACAGAATGAGTTATGAACATCATATATACAACTGCCCTGATTTCATCCATGTCTTCTGAATTTTGAAACATAAGGCTGTGTATTTTCAAGCAGCCTTCCTCAACTTTGATAATGCTTTTTAATGGACTTCCCTTTATTTTATTCCGAATGCTATGTTGTCAGAATCTTTCAGATCAGTGATCTATAGTAGAACAATGTCCTGATTTTTTGTTTTCTATCTTTGCTTATCATAGTCATACAGTCCTTGCAATTATGACTTTGTGGAAAAGACAATAAATTTTATTTTTCCTTCAGAGGTGGCTGAATAAACAAATACATCATTGTCACATGTTTCTTGCATGAAGTTATTAGACAGGGGGTTGTGAATTATTTTAACCAAATGTTTGACAAATTAAGGTTCCAGCTTGTTTTGGATATTGGAGCATTCCTATCTGCCTTGATCCAACGAAGCATTATGTAGCCTGATGAATTCCAGACTGTAACAGCATCTTAATGTCAGTAGCTTCACGAAAAATTCATTTACACTTCCAAGAGGTATTTAGATCAGAATCTTCTATCATGAGTCTTAGATTGAGGCTGAGTCACTTAATGAGGAAATTGGCGTGTGCATCCAATTTACCTAAGTCAGTAAAGAAGTTACCACTATCAACTGCAACTGATGAAACTCCTTCGCTCGGTATCAGTCAGCTATATAAATCAGAAAGTACTGTCTCTTTTCTGCTAAGCATATCTACTGTGCTGATGAGAAACAAGAAGATACTTCGGTGAGATCAATAGTTAGTTTTCACTGTTGTTTGCATTTTTAGCTCTCAAAATTGGCCTAGGTTCTTGAGCAAGTAATATCTACAAATTGTAAGAATTCTGCAGAAACGATGCTCATCATCAGTCTCCAACCACATCTGAACTACAAGGTTTGTTAAGTTCATCATTACTTCAAAGAAGCCATCTGATTCTTTTTTTCATGAGTTAATACTTGGTACCTTTCATTTAGGATTTCTCCAGTACATATTTAAAAAGAAAATCTAAAGGTATTACTAAGATACAATGTGTTCCAAGTAAGGATTACTGATGTGCAGCCATGGCTCAATTTGATGAGAAGCTGTACATAAGGTAACAATGAGGTAGATAAAGAAGTGTTTCTAATGTTTATCTACTTTTATGTTTTAATTATGTAAACAAAGTTTCTTGAGCTGGTTATTATATTTTGGCATGCCTATGTAGGTTCCGTGGTAGATGTATGCAAATGAATGTCAATCTTCCATAGTCCTGTGGATAACCGTGCACACAGTTTATTTGCTCATATATCCATGCAGTCATGGTCAAGAAAATTGTACAAGAGAAACTGTATGATTCAGACCTATAAGCCCTTTGCAATTTGTGGTAGTTCACTAACCTCAAGTTTACAAAGCTGGAGAGTTGAGGTATTTGGACACTGTATTATTCTAGGGGGAGATTCTCAACTGATTGTTTTCTTCTCCAGTTTCTTTTTTGTCTGGTGCTGTATCCTTCTACTTGGCAGTGAAAGGAAGATACTGTCTGGACAAAAGTTTTCTTCTCAACACATGACAGTCAGAGATGATTTCTTTGGTTCTTACTTCCTTTTTCTAAACATATTCTTCCTCCTATGTTGTGAATTACTTACGACAATTCAGAATAAAATTTTCGGAGATTTTTGTTTTCAACAGCAGTCCTCTTGTAACTGCCTTCCACTTACCTTGGTTTTGTTCATTTAACTTGGTTGCACTTAGCTTGGTTATATGTATTTTAAAATTAAGTGTTCTATTGTCTTCAGTATGTCTGTATTTCTCTCTTAAAACTAGGGTTTGCAACCATGAACTTAACCTTAAAAAGGCAAAAAGCCCACCTTTTGAAAATAATCGCTGCAGAATAACTATATATCACAAAATGAATAAAAGATTATAGTTATTGATCTAATATGCTGGTTTGAAAAAGAATGCTTTTCAAAGACTGAGAAAGTGACCAGATTGTAATTTTTATTTCACCATTTTGCTCCCTTTGCATTTAATGAGCACATATCTTAGTGACCACATATTTGTAATGACTCCTTTGCTACCTTCTATATTGTTCTATATATACTAGTAAATGGTTCATGTCATAAAAGAAAGATTATGCTTTTTCTTTTGTCAATAGTGTTTCTGAAACTGACTGTTGAGTTGGAATTTCATTGTAATTAAACTGAGTCTAGGCAAAAATGAGACCTGAATACTACTGAGTTGGAATTTGACAGCTTGGAATTTTTTGACTTATGAATTGCATATTTCAAAAAAAACCTGCTTATGTCATTGTCTTTACTATATTTCTTATTTGGTTTTAGGGGGGTTGTTTGTTTTTTTTTTTTTTTACTTTTTAAGCTTGTATGTGCTTAGTGGAAGTGAGAAGCTTGCTAGCTATGTGCAAATCACGTGAAATTCATTAAATGTTTAAGAAAAACAAATATATACAAGCTAAAACTAATTGGTGGTTGAATGTCAGCTATTAGATAATTACTTCTATTTTCAAGATAAAAATAAGGAGAAAATTAGCTACTTGGGGCCAAAGACTCTTTGAATGAGCTGCCCACTGTGCTGAGCACTCCCTCAATAGACATTATACCAAGTCAGAATATTTTTTTCAGAAACTGAATTGGAGTTTAATTTGTTCTTTGCCTCCCTACTCAAGAAAGCTAATTTAATACTATTGCCAAGGAAGATTCCTTTAATTACATCAAACAATCTTCTGTTTGACATTTATAGCTTTAATGCAAACTGCACTGGATATTTGAAGGCGCTGTGTAATAAATACAAATATCTGAGGGCACAGATATTAAAGAAACACTATGTGTGTGTTATATATTACTTACAGCCATATCTTGTGCTGGTCTTCCAACTTGCCTGTGCATTCACTAATTCCGTGTTATGCAGATGGCTAATCAATTAATTGAGCACAAAGGTAAAATTTGACAAATTTACAAAATTGAATGTTAAGGCCCAACTTGAAACCTGCCCTCCCTCCTCTTCCAGCTGTGTTCTCCTACCTTCAGTTCACAGTGCCTATATATCTATGCTATAAATCTAGTTGAGGCTTTCCACCCTCATGTAACCCAACCCAAGCTATTGATGGAAAATCCAGTTAGCTGTGACTTAACTGAAATCAGAACTTGCTGCCAAAGAGGACAGCAATGACATTTCAAGTCAGGCTCCCATTTCATGTGAATAACTTATTTGTCTCTGAACACCAGCAAGTCAAGTGCACCTGATCAAAGCTGAGAACTGTACCCCCCCTAAGGAGTTTATAGCACACTGTAAGCATTGGCCCCCTCCAAGCTCAAGAATGTTCCATACCTACATGCCAGGAAGAAAGCAAAGATGGCAGGAGGCTGGCATGGATACATGAGAAGCTCTTGATAAAGTTCAGACCTTAAAAAGGAAGCATCCAAGCAGGAAGCAAGGACAGATGATGCAGGAGGAATACAAGGATACTGTCTAAGCATGCAGGATGAGGTTAAGAAAGCCAAAACTCATCTGGAGTTGAACCAGTCAAGGGATGTAAACGTCAGTAGGAAGGACTTCTGATGAAATGGCAGCAGCAACAGGAGGACTTAAGAAAATGTGGGTACTATGTGAAATAGGGCACAGGACATGGCAATAAATGACATGGAAAAGACAAAATTAGCTCTTTCACATTGAACTTTATTTGTAAGGTTTGCTTTCAAGAATTCCAGGTGCCTGAGACATACAGGAAGCCTGGAGAAAGGAAAGTATTAGTGGAGGATAGGAAACATTTTAAATAGCGTGGACATACACAGGTCTGTGGGACTTGATGGGATGCGCCCATGTCTGCTGAAGGAGCTGGTGCTATCTGGTGGAGTCACTGTTTATAGTCCTTGAACAGTGGCAATTGGGAGAGGTTACTGAGGAATGGAGAAAGAAAGTGTCACTCCTACCTTCACTTAAGGACATGATGGAGAATCTGAGGATCTAGAGACCTGACATCCTGACCTCAATCATGAGGATACCATGGAGAAAATCCTGGAAATGTTTTTGTAGCATCTTACAGACATGAAAGTGACTGGGAGTCTTCTACAGGGATTTACAAAGAGGAAATTGTGCTTGACCAGCCTGATAACCTATAAAATTACTAGCCTAGTGGAGAAGGCAAGAACAGTGAGCATTGTTTGCCTAGGCTTTAATAAGGCTTTTGACACTGTCTCTCATAAAACCTCCATACACAGGCTAATGAAGTACAGGCTAGATCAATGAACAGTGAGGTGGTTTGAAAAGTGGCTGAACGGCCGTGCTCAAAGGAGTGTGATCAGTGTCATGAAACACAGCTGGAGTCTAGTTGGTACTGGAGACCTCAGGGGACCAATAGTGTTTAACATCTTCTTTAATGACCTGAATGGTGGGACAGAAACTCCCTCACCAAACTTGCAGTTGACATAAAACTGGGAAGTGTGGTCTGTGCATTATGCTGCCGTTCAGAGATCTCAGTGACCTGGAGAAATGGGCTGACAGGAAACTCGTGAAGGTCAAGAAAGCAAAATGCCAAGTCCTAAAACAGGTGAGGAATAACCCCATGCACTAGGACAAGCTGGGGCCAACTGAAGTTTTGCAGAGAAAAGTACATAAGAGTCTTGATGAACACCGAGTTGCTCATGAACCAACAATGTACCCTCACAGCAAAGAATGTCAGTGGCATCCTGAGCTGTGTTAGGTAGAGCACTGCCAGCAGGTCAAGGAAGATGATACTCTTTAGTCAGCCCTGTTGAGACACATCTGGAGTACTGGGTCGAGGTCTGGGCTCCTTAGTGGAAGAGAAATGGACATACTGCAATGAGTCCAGCAAAGGGCCATGAAAGTGATTAAGTTGCTGAAGCACTGACATACATATGAGGAGAGGCTCAGTGAGCAGGAACTGTTCAGCCTGGAGACAAGAAGACCCAGAGAGATCTTATTAATGCTTATTAATACCTGATAAAGACGAGTTAAAAAGACATACATTCTTATCAGTGGCACAGAGTGGGAGGTGCCAGGGGAAATACAGTGTCACGAGGCAGAGGCTGGCTTTGAGGCCAGTATGGCCAGCAGGGCAGGGGCTTTGCCACTCAGAGCTCAGTCCCACAGTGTCCCAACAAGGCCAATCAGGGATGGTGCCCAGTTTCAATCAAGACTCCAGATCATCACATCGGTTTGCAGCTGAGACAGATGTGAGGGTCAAGTCTGGTGGGGATGAACAGGGTCAGACACAACTGGGTGACTGCCAGGCAAATCCATGGTGGCAGAGCCAAGGTCAGGCTGGGAAGCCGGTCTATCAGTTGGGATCCAGATCAGCAGGGTCCATGGCCAGGAACAAGCACAGCTGTGACTCAGCTGGAGAATGGCACTCCAATGCCATAACTGAGGCAGGGAATGAAGGCCAATGAAATAGGACACATGGGCCCATGGGTAAGGGATGTGGATGGAGCTTCCAGGTGAGGCTGCTCAGGGCCAGTAAAGGTGAATTGCTGTGAGCAAGGACGAGTTGGACTGGACAGTCTCAGGGTCTAACCTTCCAGTGTTTTTTGTAATTTTCTGATAGCTAGAGACAAATGGGAGATTAAGTTCAGGGTGAGCATATGCCCATAAGTAACTGCTATGGAATAGCTATCTTTCAATTCATGTTCTGTCTTGCCCATAATTCATCATTTTTCCAATCCCTCAGCCCCTAAATCTCTCTCTTTTCCATAAGTCTATGGCAGAGATACATATCCAAGCATACTTTTAATTTTAAGCTGTTGCATAAAATTTATGATTCTTAAATGCATTAAACTGGCATTGAAATGTATAATTAAGGAAAAGTATGGCAATATATGTACATATGTTCTGGAAGTTTTCACTCCACAGATATTCTTCCCCCAGATTCATTTGCACGTGCAAATATTACACAGATATTACACTCTTCTTTACATCGCATTTACATAATATATCGGTGCTGAAAGAACCTAAATTGGGTCACAAGAAATCTTGACTGCTGTGGCGTTCCTGCTGACTCCATGGACTGCCTGTTGATATCAGTGTGAGTTCTGTGTACTGAGGGAGTGCAGCATGTCTGCATCACTCATGTAGATCTAAGAGAGTTTTCCCTTACTGTAGCGTATTGCATATTGTGAGCTGTTTTGTTTATACATTATAGATTAGCTGTTGTCTGATAGCTAAGCTTTCATCTTGAAGTTAAAACTCAAAAATTTTCATAACTATATCCTTATGCAAAATTCAAATTTCCATTTGTGATTCCCTCAGCAGTATTTCTGTAAGACATACTTGTCTTCTTTTTGGAAGGAAAAAAATGTAAACCATAAAAGAAGGGATATAAAATCCGTTCGTTTTCCTTGTATAGGATTCCTGTTGTGTTAATTTCATACCTGTACTGTGATGTATGCCACCAGTTTAGCAGTCATACAGTATACTGGATCTGTTACAGTCATAAGACATACACTTAATCCTGAAAAACATACTTGCCACAACTGCAATCCAACTTGTCTTAACAGAAATTTTTAGCTCTCCCCAAGCTCATAAGGATCTAATTTTACCTTAAATATACATTTTCTACTCTACCGAAGTTAATTAGTAGTCAAATATGCTTGAGAAATTTTGCCCCAAAGCACAATCCTAATAAAACTAGTCTAAAGTATACCCAGTGATACTGGAGTGACTGAAATAACTAAAGATTTTCACTTTTTTTTTATATCTTCACATCTTCCTAGGTGTCACTGGTTTAAATATACAGGTGAAATAGAGGTGAAAGACTGAGCTGCAGTCAGCATCATTGGATAGAAAAACACAGATTTGTGGAAAGTGTTGTGAGGACAAGAATGGAAGGATTACCTTCATGAGTGCCATTATTTGTCCGTGTTAATTGAGTCTATTTTTGCATTCAGTTAATTTAGCTCAGCTCCTCTGCTGTAATCTTTAGATCTTAGGACCCTCCATCAGAAAGATGCCGCTGTTACAATTTCCTTGATTCTTCTGTCTTTGTATTGTTAATTTCTCAGCGGTGTTCCTCTGGTTTTATTTTGACTCATTTACAGAACTGGAGAAAATATTGATGATTTTTCCTTTTTTTTTTTTCAGTTTATATTTTAAAGTGGAAAGTATACACATTTTTTATAGATACAAAAGCTGACATATGATCAATACAAAAGATACTAATGGGCTGTTTCCTGTCACTTAGCTTTTGATGTAATTCCAGTGTCAGCACTTACTGTAGTGCTGGGCCTCCAGAAAGCCAAAAGAAGCAGAGAGGAGCCCTCACTAGGTCGGCTAGAACCACAGACTCAAATGAAAGGACCACTTTTCTGTGCACCACCATGTACTTCTACCTTTTTCTTAGTAATATAGTCGCATGCATTCTTGCCATTTGAAAAAAAAAAGGGAAAAAAAATGTTGAGCAGAAATTAATATGAGACAATTATTGTAATTGAAAGAGTAAGCTAGCCATAAGCTGCAGATCTAAGTAGGCCAGGAAAATAGTTTTATGCTCTCAGGATTAAAACTTCTAATCAAACAGTTGGAACCTTTTCTAAAACAACTTTTTTTCTTGAATTCAAGACAAAATTTTATGTGTGACAGACTAGCAGATGCCATCCTCACCTCTTTCCAGATTTCTGCAATTTCAGCTGTCCACACAGACCTCTGCCTTCAATTTCCTTGAATTTTCCTATGCAAAATATGCATCCTTCCTCACATAATGAAATCATTTGGACTCTCTGCTTGTTGATCACAGATTACAGAATCTCAGAATCATTTAGGTTGGAAAATAAGATCGCCAAGTGCAGCTGTTAAGCCAGCAAGGCCAAGTCCAGCACTAAACGATATCCCTGGATTGCACATCTACCTAAGGACTCAACCACTTCCCTGGGCCTGGTTCCAACTGTTGACAACATTTTCTATGAAGAAACTTTTCTTAATATCCGACCTGAACCTCCGCTGGCACAACTTGAGGCCATTTCCCTTTGTCCTGTTACATGTTAGGTGGGAGAAGACACCAATCCCCACCTGGCCACAACCTCTTCTCACGTAGTTTTAGAGAGCAATAAGGTCTCCCATGAGTTTTCCTGGCAAAAGACCCAGAGCTCCCCAGCTGCTCCTCGTAAGCCTTGTTCTCCAGACCCTTCAGCAGCTTCATTGCCTTTCTCTGGACATGCTCCAGCACCTCAGTGTCTTTCTTGAAGTGAGTGGTCCAAAATTGAGCACAGGATTTGAGGTGCAGATATACCTGGTTTGAAAGTTTTTATGGTTAGAATTTTCCTGCTAGATTAATCTTTTTTATGCTAAATGCTTTCTTATCTGTTTATCTTGTGTTAGCAGTGGCAGTCACTTCTGGGTCTTGATAGACAAGGAAGTATCATTGAAACGGAATGACACTATATTATGCACACAGAAATATTGCCATATTCCTCGCATTTTATATTAGAGAATATGTTTCTCACTTCTGGAAGGAGTTTATTTATAGGTAATTCCTTCATTTGCTATCTTTACAATCTGCAGTCTCTGCATTTCATGAATTATGATCTTAAGTTACATTTGTGCATTTAAATTTGATCTGTTTTTCACTCCTGTCTGAAGCTGAAGTTTGTGGGGTGTGCCTTGGAGAGGCAAATGCTGCAAGGCACTCACAGCAGTCAAATGACTTGAGGCAGTGATACATTTTGCTGTGCTGCAGTTCTCCTTGGCTGCGATTGTCAGCTTCCTGGCTTCCATTGAGCCAACTCCAGGGGAAAATGCAGAACTGGAACTGAATCAGCAACCTGCCTGCTTCCTTCCATGCCAGGGTAATGAGCATGCCTGTCAGGAGGAGATAGCGAGACTACTATCCCCCAGGAATAAGTTTTGCTATTGCATCTGAGTTTTTTACAACTCCTTCACAGGTAATTTCCTCAACCCCAGCACACAGGTTAGACATAAATATACTGTCAGTACAAGTAAGCATCTAATCAGGTTACCTTGCCTACATAAAAGATTTCTGTATTTAGGAATTTCTTGCAGCTGATACAAGTACCATTTTAGAACAAGGAAGAAACGTACTTCCAAGCTTAATGTAGAATTATCTCGTTTCGTTATGCAAGATGATTTGACTCGACTAGATCTCAAACTTCCTATCCATGAGAACAAGAGGACATCAGATGTGCATAAAATATGTAAGATGCAGTTAAAGAAAGAAGACGAGGTTGGTTTTAAGGCACTACATAAATATCTCACACTTGGACATCCATGATAATTCAGGCATACATATGCAGATACTTTCTTGTGCTTCAAGACATTGGTCTGATTCATGCTGAACAGGAAGGACTGACATCATAAAGATGAATAGAATAAAATAAGGTTAAAGAGCTCCTAGTAACTAGCAATTAGTTTGGAAGTTCAAAAGTTAATTGAGATGTTGTTATTTATCAACTTTCTGTGTGAATTAAAAGCCAGTCTTGTTCTGCAGCACACTTCTAATGGCATATACAAGGCCTTATTGCAAAGCAGCCACATCTCAGGAAGATCATCGGATACAGAAGTGGAAAGGGACATGCACCTACTTACATGAAAGACAGACAAACACACACACACAAACAGACATGGTTTTTGTTGAAATGCAGTAAATAAAATTTATCCAAAAATATATAATCATAAGAATCTGGAGAACTATAGATCATCACACTGGACTCTTCCGCTGAAAGGGCTGTAGACGTTCTGAAGAACCAAACTGACAGATGAAGCCAACAGACAAAGAAAAAGCTTTCATGGAAACACATACATTGCTCAGGAAGAACCAATGCAGCCTATTTAGAGGCAGTGAAAAAAATGGAATGAATGTTAGTCCATTGACATTTCTGAGAAGTCTGTGATTATGTTCTTTAAAAAAACCCAAAACACAAACATTAAAGATATTAAGCTATCCTGATATATGAGGAATAGTTTCTCATGGACTTAATTGTTGAATAAGATATAACAAAATGTGCACTAATCCCATAGTTTACCAATATCCAGAGCAGTATAAATTCAGTTTAAAAGACTGAAAAGAATGCATATTTTCACACAGGAGCTAATTTCTGAAATCTGTGCCACAGGATGTTACAGGTGCAAAAATTAATTTTAAATTAATTAAAAAATTAATGCCAACATTTGCGGGAAGTAAGTCCACCTCAATGCACAGCCACTGCATCAGTTGCAACCACTGATGTAGGAAATCCTTACATTACTGTTGCTTAAAAGCCAACAGACTAATTCTCGGATTATGTCTGAGATCATCACTCCTTAGTACTTCTGGCTGGCTGTCTATACTATTTATAATTTTTATCAAAATATTTACTGCTGTTTGCAGTGTACTCACTGGAGCTTTGATGTGGTTCATGATGTCTGATCTTATGTAGGCGGACAGACAGTTTTATGCCACACAGTCACTAACAAGTATAACCACACCTGTTATAGCTCGGTCATTTTACTACATGGCAATAAATAAATAAACAATAAATAAATAAAAGGCTAGAAATTACTCTTGAAATTTGCCTCTTGTTTCCGAAGATTTTCATGTTTGTTTTATGATGATCTTAAAGGTATTTTCCAATCTAAATGATTCTATGATTTTGCTTCACAAATTGAATCCTACAGACTTTTGCCTGAGTCATCCAGACTCAGGCTGTTCCCTTCGTCTGTTCTCCTGAACAGCTTAAACTGGAGACAGTATTTTAAGCTTTCAACAGTCTTGTTCACCACAGATCTGAAATTAAATTTGCAGTGATATAGATAAGTATCTTATTGTTGGTTGTAAATGTGGATTCTAAAGAGTAGAACCAAGATAAATGATTCCAAATAATCAGAACCTAGCACAGGAGGTTATAATTTAAGTTTTTAGAAAGCAACTGAAAGAAATTGGATTTGATGTCCTATTAACCTGGAAAAGTAGTACTGTGGGGCTGATTTGGGTCCAATGGCTGGAACAGTGCAGGAGAGATGCTGACATAGTTTATGTTTTTAACAGGGACATTGATCGTGTATGACATAAATACCTGCTTGATTATGTTTCTATTAGAACATGCCTTACAGCAGATATTTTTTTAATTTGAATGTATCTTTCTGTTTATTCTAGGTTTTGTATTTAGAATCTAGCACTGGGTTTTTTTTTCTTATTTTGATCTGCTTTATGTAGATTGTACAAGAAATATCCAACTTACTGAGATTGATTAGCAGAATTATTATTTGTAGGTTTTATTTCTAAATGGCTCCCTAAGGTGCCTATGACTAAAGAAAAAAGTTCAAAGTGATCTTTGATGAAGCAAGGAAGTCATAACAGCAAAGTGTAAAGAAGTAAATTTAGGATATTTGACAGCTTGAAGATGATCCTCTTTCATGAAGATGACTGACTTCCTTGAGAAGCCTTTGGTGATTTCAGTGTAATCCATAGGAAACGGTAGTTTCTTTATGGTCTTCAATCCTTTTTACTTGTTTTTCTTTGCTGCTTCTCACTTCTTTCTTCTCTTGTGCCCCGATGTGGGTTGCCCATGGCCTGCAGTCCCACAGGGGGGTCCCTGTCCCAGGGTGGGTCACCTGCACCCACACTCACATCAGAGGTGTTCCTCCTCCAGCACAGAGCACCTCCTTCCAAGAGGGAGTGTCTAGCCATGTCTCTTCCAAAACTTAGAATGTTTGAAGGCTTCCTTTATTTTTTTGTTATTGATATACCGAGGAACGGAGCAATTAATATGATCTTTGTTTCCTTTGCTTTACTATTGCACCTCTTAGGGAAATTACTTTTTTAATACATTTATTCATTGTGGAGCCAGTCCACAGGTTTTTTTTTAAATTAATGGATTGTTTTTATAGCAAGACTGAAGAATGAAATGGTCATGGTTCTTCTGAGTTTAACAGAAAAAAAAATAGATTAACAGATACTAGTCAGTGCAGGTAGTAAATTAATTTTGTAAATAAATTAAGAAATCTGTTTGAAGCTTTTTTGCATACATGTCTTTTATGCATACATGTCTACTAGCAAATTCTTCAGAAACACCAGCTATCAGTCATATGTCTTCACCAAAGTATCTCTGTTTCAAGGGAAAGGTTTCACTTTTTTAAAAGGACAATTTGAACGAGGAATTAGAGAGAAAAACTTTGTATTATTTTGAAATATACTGTGGCTTATCAAAATAAATGTATCATTTTTTTTCATCTTCTGGTAATTTTGAAGAAGTTCTGTTCTTTTGTCATATGCTCCCTTTATATCCTTTACACTGTTTTTCTGCTTTTATGCCAGCATCCACCAGGAATGGTTGGCCAGACATCCTAAGGCCTAAAAACTCTTGATAGTGTTTTATAGGTAGAAAAATGTAAGAATACAGAAGGTGTTAATCTACAACACATACACAGAAAACTCTAGAGAAAGAAGCAAGCCAAAAAAAAATAATATTTTACTGAAAATACTAGGCAGTAATCTTGACTTTTAAAATCCTAACCTAAAATAAGGGTAAGAAATACAGTGAAAGTTCTACAGAGGCTGTTTCTGCAAAGGGAACATTTGAATTTCCTGGTCAGATTTAATATGACTTCCCTCTGAAATTTTATGTAAAGTGCATATTTAAGTAAATACTTAGAGCAAGCAATTTTCAGATGTCTATACGTCAGTGCTTCTGTCTCAGAATCTGGTTGTTGTCATCCAGTAATGGAAGAGAATTAATATGATGTGATGTGGGATTAATTTAAAAGATAAAACACAGATAGAGTGACAGTAATCACAGTTTTGGTAGAGAACTCTTTACTATGATTCCTTTTCAATTAAATGATTTTTTTTTTAATAAAATCTAAACTTTAAAAAAAAAAAAAGCCCTTCTTTCTAAATACAAGGCATACTTAGTTAAATCAATTTTCTCACAAACAGAAAGGTTGATTTTTTCCCTCAAATAATTATTGTGAGTTACTCTTTCAGCTCTCAGATACAGATCAGTGAGTGTGGGCATCACATCTGGGCATCACTAAGTATACAAACTTTTTTTGATCATCTTGCAATCTTACTCATTTTTTGTTGTGCCATTACTACAAATACATGATAAAAGAAATGAAAAGCAGGCTGCACCTTGTGTGTGTTAGTGAAATCAGATGAAGAAATCTTTTGACAAAGCAAAAGAATACTATGTCTGTCAGGTTAGCTTAAAACGTTCCAAAACCTAAAGAATAAGTTTGAAAATTCATCAAATGTTATGAGCTAATGTGAAAATTGTCCCAGGGTAGGCTGTAATGAACAAAGCCACACTCTTAAGCTCCTCAGCGTAGAAATGTATTTCAGTGCAATTTTAACTCATCTTTTTGCAATACTAAATTCCATATTCTCAGGTGACATAAGCCTCTTATTGTTGGCTGTGGGCTTCTAATCATGGATCTTAAAGTGTTTATGTTGGGGAGGCTGTTTGATAAGATATTCAAAAAAGGTTTATAAAACAACCTTTTCTATAGCATCAATATCTAATCTTTTTTTAAAGCCGACATGAGTAAGGAATGACTCATACCATTTAGGAAGCTGGTGATAGGATCCATATTATTCTGAGGGGTTTTTTCATTGCTCTGACTCAGATTTTTGCTTTGATTTTGAGCATGTTAATTACATTAACACTTCAAAATTCTGTTTTCTGCATCTTTATAGCAGGGATAGTGGTAATTAGTTATATCACAAGTTTGCTTGAAAGTTGAATTCTTTAATACAGTAAACAGGATCAGTATAAATATATTATTAATATGATCATTCTTCTTATAAATAATGGCAACTAGAGTGTAACACATTTTTACATTCTGTATTAGTAATACCTACAGTTGCATTTCCCAGCTTTAAAAATGGAAAAAATTCCCACTTACATGTTTTTCTGATTTTTGTGCAACTGAATTCCATGACAGTTTTCCCAGTTTTAAAGAGGAACTGCTTTTAATTCAGTGGATAGCTTGTTGTTGGCATGCTGTAACTTATAAAAATATAAAGACCAAAATGTCATTGATGTTTCTGCCACAGGGACTGAACAATCCAGGAGACAGATTAGTCATGCAGAAAAATATTTTTCTCTTCCACTTGTCATTTCTGTGATCAAGGCTAGTTTATATGAAAAGCAGAGAAGCTGATTTGGGAAACCCATATGCAGTAGTTTTTGCTTTCTCATTGAAAGTGAAAGCAGAAGCAAAATATGAAGTATTTTTTTCTCTTTATGAAAGTAACATTGCAAGACAATTAGAAGACTATCTGTAAACATGCAAAACCTTTACAGAGCAATTAGGTATTGAAATACCAAGATCTGTATCTCAGATTCAAAAATACTTTGAGAATGGAAATCAAGAAGCTTAAAAGATTGCTATTTCAATTTTTTTCCATATTAAAATAATGTGGTTAACATCCCAATTGCAATGTTATGGACACTTCATACAATATGCTTGAATTTTGCTCAGTTATGAAGAAATAGGTTTAAGTATTTATGAAGTCCATTGGGGATAATTATGATTTACAGCCCTGAATCTTCTGGAGCTAGAAAACTAAGGAATAAAGAGGAGCTGTAGCTTTCTTATAAAATAATGGAGGAGAGCAGATAATTTTGGCACTCTACAGGAGAGTTGTGGTATTATGGTCCATTTGAAAGAGAGAAAGGGAGGGAGGAAGGGGAGGGGGGGAAAGGCAAGAAAGAAGGAAAGAAGGAAAAAAAGAAAGAAAGAAAGAAAGAAAGAAAGAAAGAAAGAAAGAAAGAAAGAAAGAAAGAAAGAAAGAAAGAAAGAAAGAAAGAAAGAAAGAAAGAAAGAAAGAAAAAAAAAAAGAAAGAAAGAAAGAAAGAAAGAAAGAAAAAGAAAGAAAGAAAGAAAGAAAGAAAGAAAGAAAGAAAGAAAGAAAGAAAGAAAGAAAGAAAGAAAGAAAGAAAGAAAGAAAGAAAGAAAGAGAAAGAAAGAAAGAAAAGGACAGAAAGAAAAAAGGAGTACTGAAATCAAGTGGACACTTCATTTTTTTAAATTTTTAGAGGGATAGTGTGAGAAATCAAGATCATAAATAAGTCAGTATCTTGTTTCGTAGATGCAATAACAGATTGAGAGTCTGGTTTAAGTCAATGAACTTTCAGCTGTGGTTTTGCTAATCTGCTTTCAGCTTGAAGTAGAGTTCTTGGGCTCACCATAATAGGACTCAGAGATGCCAAATATTTGAACATTTGAATACAGAAAATCACTAGTGACAAAAAGAGCCAGCTTCCTTTCAATCCATATCCCCTTAAGTGAGCGATTTCATACAGTCAGCAAGTATATTTTTATGGATTTACTTCCTTCAGTGTTTTAATATTTTAGCATTTAGAATGAGTTTTATGAACTTACGCAAAAGACAGGTTATTAAACTGGAGAAAAAAAATGGAAGGTGGTAAAATTATTTTTGTAATTTTAAGTAATGTTTAGATGTTTTATGTAATCGTGAATACCTTTTTACACTGGACTAGTCCTTAGTCTTGGCTAGGGGAAAAAAAAACCAACAGAACCCTTGGTCCCATGGATTTTCTGTTTCAAAACCTAACTGAATGCTATAATGAAGCACTATATAAAGTGCTGACAACTGCCTTTGTGAATCACGAAGATTTTTTTTAACATGGATTCCTGAGTCATTGACCATTGCAATCACAGCTAAATCAATGTCCTTATTTTCTCCAGTGCACTAACAGAACAAGGACATGCCAATGAGGAGATAATACTGACATTGTGGAATAATGGTCTATCAGCTGAATGGTTAGGGATGAAACAGGATCAGCAAGAATCGTTCCTTTTTAGAAAACCTTCTGGTTAAGCAAGGAAGTCCCAGATGACTGGAGGTTGGTCAGTGTGATGGCCCTCCACAAGAAGGGCTGGAAGGAGGATCGAGGGAACTGCAGGCTTGTCAGCCTGACCTCAGTGCTGGGAAAGGTTATGGGACAGATCATCTTGAGTGTGATCACACAGCACACACAGGACAACCAGGGGATCAGTCTCAGCCATCATGGGTTTAGGAAGGGGCAAGTCCTGCTTGACCTCCCTAGTGGATGAAGGAAAGGCTGTGGATGTGTCTACCTGGACTTCAGTAAAGCCTTTGATACTGTCTTCCATGACAGTCTCCTGGAGAAGCTGGCTGAGACTGTGCACTCTTCCCTGTGTTAAGAACTGGTTGGATGGTCAGGCCCAGAGTGTGGTGGTGAATGGAAACACATCCAGTTGGTGATCAGTCACTAGTCATGGTTCCTTGGGCCTCTGTATTAAGGCTGGTCCTGTTTAATTTCTATAAATTTTTTTTTTATTCTTATATTATGTGAATGAGAGGATCCAGTGCACCCTCAGTCAGTTTGCAGACTACAACAAGTTGGGTGGGAGTGTTGATCCGCTGGAGGGCAGGAAGGCTCTACAGAGGGGTCTGGATGGGCTGGATCGATGGGCCAATACCAATGGTATGAGGTTCAATAAGATGAAGTGCCAGTCCTGCCTTTGGGTCACACCAACACGGGCAGTGCTGCAGGCTGGGGACAGTGACTGGAAAGCACCCTGACAGAAAAAGCTCTGGGGGTGCTGGTCAAGGAGCAGCTGAACATGAGCCAGCAGTGTGCCCAGGTGGCAAAGAATGCCAGTGGCATCCTGGGCTATATTAGCAATAAATAGTGTGGCCAGCAGGACCAGGGCAGTGACTGTCCCTCTGTATCCAGCACTGGTGTGGCCACACTTCAAATCCTGTGTTCAGTTCTGGGCCCCTCACTACAAGAAAGATGCTGAGGTGCTGGAGCATGTCCAGAGAAGGATAATGAAGCTGGAGAAGGGACTGGAGAGTAAGTCATATGAAGAGCAGCTGAGGGAGCTGGGATTGTTTAGCCTGGAGAAAAGGAGGCTCAGGAATGACCTTATGTCTCTCTATAACTACCTGAAAGGAGATTGTACCAAAGTGGATGTCGGCCTCTTCTCAAAGACGACAAGTGACAAGAGGAAATGATGTCAAGCTGCACATGGGGAAGTTCAGATTGGACATAAGGAAGAATTACTTCACTCAAAGGGTTCTCTACCATTGGAATGGGCTGTTCAGGGAGGTGGTGGAGTCACCATCCCTACAGGTGCTTAAGGAATGACAGATGTGGCACTTAGTGCTGTGGTTTTGCTGACATGGTGATATTTGGTTAAAGGTTGAAGCTGATGATCTTGGAGGTCTTTTCCAGTGACTCTATAGAATGTGGGTGACAATAACATTTGGGTGAATGGGGGTGAGAATAACTTTGTACTCATCTTTTTAAATATTCAAGCGGTGTCTTAGAGTTACCTGTTGTCTTCTCTGAACTGATAGTGAAAAATATATCTATATGCTTCTCCTTTTCTACTTCAGTAAGTGCTGCCTTGTCCTCTTTGTTATTTAGCTATGAACACTCTTTCCTTCAGTACTTCCAAAACTGACATAGTGGCCTTTTGCCACTTACTGCTTAAGATCTGCTATACTTATCAAAGAATTCAATTTTAAAATTCCTTTTAACATTGTTCTTTAAAACAAAGAAAATTTGAGGCACAAGTAGATTTTTATCTTATCTGGGGTAAGGTATTATTGTGGCATAAACAAGATAAAGGTGATTGTGCAAAATGCTGAAACAAAGTCTAAAGGGAAAGAATAATCAACAAGTTCTTTCTTTTCATTCCATTTCCATACTTTCTGAAGTAGAATTGACAGATACTGCTATCTGTATTTCATACAATTAAAATATCCCTGTATAAAAGTAGAATAAAAAGAAAGCTGAAAGGTGAATATTGTATCAATAAAAATAAAGAATGAAAATAAAGTTATATCAATAAAAATAAAGGCTAAACATTTTTATAGCTTGCAGTGAAATACAATAACTGAGGATTTGGCCTGAGTGGTAAGTAAGGATGTAGAGATTTTTTTAATAAAAATAATTGGGTTTTTTCCTAGAAATCTGGAAAAACAACAGAAATGTTTTGGGTAGGAAGTGATTATGTCATTTTCTCTCGTGTGTGTTATGTTTGTGTGTGTTGTGGGGACACACAGGCATCATTCTCCCTAGAAGAATAATGCAAATCGACTTGGCATGCAAACTTTAAAATTTAAACTATCAGTGATCTAGAAACAGACAGAATCAATTATTTTCAATGCTGAATTTGTATTGTGTTTCCACATCTATGGCCAGAGAATAATCTATTCAAATATTTTTTTCCTTTAGCAGGTAGTCTGCCTGTCACACTTTACACTCTTTATGTAATGTAGTTGTTAAAAAGAGTAACTAGAAATGACATTCTCAGTTACTGTTCTTGGACACCATCAGTAGCCTGCAGTGACCAGGGCAGGATGATCTGTACTGATTTGGGAATCCAGCCCTGCACATGCTTGAGAAGGTTGTTGAATTCTGCTTTTGGTGTCTCCATAACAGTGTTTAGAGTAGAAGAGACATTATCAAGCATGACCTACTACTTGTATGTGGTAAATTGAAATTGGTACTGGTCTGATTGGTAGTTCATCAATATTTTTAATCCATTTTTGTTCTTCATTTGTTGACAGACTGTGTCAGGGAAGGTCAGAATGACTATTCTGAAATGAATAGTCTTGCAGCAGACAGAGCTGTTGGCCTTTTCTACCTTTTCTTGTGCTTTTTTTTTGCCTTTTTATTCCTTGGCAAGCAAAAGAATCAGTATTGTGATACTGTTTAGTGTTTCCAGTATGTCAGTTTTATTTGTTTCTGTATTTAACTCAGTTAATGTATGAAATATCCCATCTGTTTTCTGAGTTTTCAGCTATGAACGATAGGCTGCTGGTAAAGACTAAGCTAGAACAAAGTGATTACAACTGCATGGTAGAAAAAGTGTAGCGATCAATAGGGGAAACTGTGATTATTCCTTCATTCTTGTTTCTTGCTGCAGTCTGGGATCACAACATATCCCTGTTTGCAGCACGAGAGTCAGGCTGCACTGGAGTCTTGGAATATGCCATACATAATAACAGGATTTTTGTTCTCTCTTTAATAGAGATTTTTTTACTGTGTCCCACACCCGCATCACTTTCATCACCTTAAAAAAATACACAAATTTGATTTGGCGCTTGCAGAGTAAGCTGAATGGGTTGCTGTGAAAGTCATATTCTGAGCTCTACACAGGCTTTCTCTAATTTTCTGGGTGGATTTTAATGCAATAAAATTCCATCAGACTTTAAGGGTTTAATTCAGGCAAGTCCATCTATCACTTCTGACAGATGTGTATTTGTATTATAGTATTTGACACTCTTCTTCCAAAACAGTCAAAGACAACTGGACATCTTTTCTCGTACAACCATTTCCTGGACACAAGGAAAAGGAAAATATTTGTGAAGGCAGAGATCTCTTTAGGTAGTTATGCAGATTTGGGGGTGCTGATTTGTTACTGTACTATCTGCTGATGAATATATCTCTGTCTGTCAGGGTTGCATTTGACTTTGAACCTTTATATTTGAATAATTTTTAAAAGGCAAGAATGTAGTACAGACATCAGCAAACACTGAGAATACTGAGTTGGGAGAATACATCTCACTGGTAGAGTGGGATATATTTAGTCATAGGGGATAAAGTTAGCAGAGGTGTCTAATACAAAGATCTATTAGGCTGTCAGACAGTCTCCCAAGAGAAATGGTGGAATCCCTACTAGTGGCAATATTTAGCATTTGATTAGAGAAAGCCCTAAAAATGTGCTGAAAGGAACAATCATATTTGACAGGAGCTTCTAATAGATGATCTGTTCTTTTCCGTCCCTAATTTCTCTAATTGCATGCTCAAACTTGAGGGAATAATAATTTAAAGACTACTTCTAAGAATCTCAGTGAGTATTAACTACTCTTTACGGTTTTGCTCATTATTCACAAATGAGAAGTCCCATTACATTCTGTGCAGGTTTTCTTAATTATACCTGGCCTTTCTGCAATAATTCCTGTACAAGGTTGTGCTAGTTGAGTCCATTCTTGCATATTTTTAAAATCTAGGAATAAAATTCTGCAGTTCCTTTAATCTTCGTGTTTCCTACATCATGGTAAGCTGTATTTCCTAGTCAGACAGTATGTGTTAGAAAATTAAGTATAACTAGTAACAGCATGCCATGAGTAGGTACTTCAGATTTTACTCTTGTACTGTACACAGGACCAAGAAGAATTTCCAGGAACATTTTTGTTCAAAGGTGATTAGCAGCAGTGCAAACATCGCTGCATTCACTGTAAGCAACACTTGTATAATAAGCTTAATCATTGTCATAAGCAGAAAATACGAGTTCATCTCTTCTCCAACTAGTATCAACATTTAGTTTCCATAGTGCAAGACTGATTTTCATAACTTCTAAAAGATTTTTTTTCATAGTACATTTCATTACATCAACATTTCAAAACTGAATTTTAAAAAAAGTTTGATCAAGCATATATATGTATATATATATGTAACACATTATTCAGGTTGCCTCTTAAAAAATAAAATCAAGGATGTTGTGGTAATGGTGAAATCCTACTTAGCTGTATGGCTTTAAACAATACCATATAAGAGTTAACATTTATATGTTGTGTAAATACTCCTGTAAGGTCTTTCATAAGACAAGAAAAATAAATGGAAGAGTTAAAATGTTTATGTGAAGAGTCAAAAATTATGCAAAATGCATAAATTGTATACGCAAGACAATTTAAAATTTATTACCCACATTTATTTTCAGAAATATTTTTCTATAAAATTAGATTCTAGGAAAATATGTCATGAACTCTCTTTGTATCAATCTAGGACATGTGAAATTTGATTAGGCAAGAGCTTTACTTTATGAAAGAGGTATGGGGTGCCTGGCAGATATTAGGATGTAAAGATTCCAACATTATGAACGCCTGAACTCTCATCTAGACCAGTTTCAGAATTCATAAATAAATAAATATTTTACTTGGGTTTTGAGCACTTTAAACAAGTTTGTCTATAATTTCACTGTGAAGATTTGTTACTGTTATATATTATTAATTCATGAAGTCCTCAATGGTTAAATATATTTAAACAGAGGATAAAAATGGATCAAAACCAATAAGATTGCACAAAGAATTAACCTATGTATTTTCTTGTCTTGACATAAAAAATAAAAGGCTACTTTTGTAGAACTTTTTTCTTCAGTGTTGCAGTAAAATTGTACAGATCTAGGTGTTAATCATGATGACTTCTGCAAGTCTTTTCCTGAGGGAATTTTCTAAATTCAGAGGCATGGGCAGCTTATAGAATTTGAGGATGTATTTACTAGAGCACAGTATCTTGCATTCAGCCAAGTTGTATTTAAACAGCCTACTTCCAGCATTAATAATTCATCAGAGTTAAATTTGATGTAAAATTAAATTCAGTTCAAGGTCCTGTAAAGCCCCTATCAAAGTATTTCTTCTCTTCGCTGGTACCACAGCACTTACTTGCACATTAAAAACAAGGGACAATCCAGTTTTCAACAGCTGGAAAATAAAAAATAATTTCTTGTCATTCTCAACCATTCAAGGCCTGGAAATTTGATTTTGTAGATTTTAGAGTTTACTTAATGCATTATAGAATTTATTTAACATATAAGGCATTGTGTCTACCCAGTCAAAGCATTGTCAAGTGCTTTAAACCATCAATAAATTGATAAACTTTGGCAGAAAAGTTGTCACCCTTAATAGATACTTCTAATTATACTGTTCAATGGACAAATTTATGGCAGCTCCATCTATTGCTTCTACAGCTGGGGGAGCATCAGGATGCACAAGAAGTTCACCATCTGCTTTGCTGGAAATTTTCTAAGGAGAAATATTAAATGTGATGAAGGGATTAAAACCTACAGTGGGTGTATTGCAGCCGGTCCTCCCTTGGCAGCCAAAGGCTGCTTTGTGCTCTATTCATTTCAATTCACAGGAAAAATAAAGTTTTCTTTTAAGTGATATATTGTCACCAGTGCAACTTGCTACTGTAATATATTATCACTCAAGTACAAGGTAAAGTGGTACAAATCATCAGTAAAAATAGCAATTAAAAATCTTTTCTTCAGGGATCTCAGAGTCATAGATAAATGCAAAAATGGGACTTACTGCAGATACACAAAGAAGTTACATTGAATTATTTTTCATCTGCAGTTGCTTATTAGTAAGTCATTTTATTGATATTAGAACAAAGAGATGTTTCTTCAAGACATTCCTGTGGAATGGGAATTGAGTGAGGGATTGACACTGGGGTTAGGATGCTGTTCCATAAGGAGAGGCAATACGAAAAACATCACAAATAAATGGGAGAGGAAAGGGTTTCAGAGGCGATGATGGCAAAGTTAGGGGAGAGGGAAGGTGCAGCAAGTTAATGGGTGTAAGCAGTGGCTGTTATACAGAACCTTGACACATGAATTAGAAGCTTTAATGTGGCCTCATGAGCATGAGAGAGCAAACGGATTTGAAGAAAGAGGATAATCAGATGAATACTGTAGTGCAATAATTGCAGCAGCAAATTATGTTGTAGGCCACAGTCTTGCAAATGTGGAAGGAGTAAGAAAAGTCTCTTTTCTATTAGATGTTCTTTTACATTTTCATTCTGTTCTGATTTTCAGTGCACCAGAATGTATTTTAAGTGTTAATCATTCATTTTGCATTTAGTTGAGAAATCACATAAAAAACCAGAAAAAAATTAAACTTATAAGAGTACATGGCAATCATTTGAAGCATGAGATTCTCTTTTACTGTGCCTGCTTTTGCAGTGCACAGCTGTTTACTTCCCCTGTCCTATCTTTATCTGAGTAGGAAACTTGTTTAGTTTCACTAATTCTTATGCTTCTATCAATGTTCTAATACCCCAAGGATTACCACAAGATATACATATCTTGTGTATTATCTTATACATATGTGAATATTCTAATTGTTCCACATGAGATTTCTTTGAACCATTGAAATGTGAAGACATATATGTTCTCTGCTTTGAATTTGTAAAATCTCCATGACTGTGATTATATTGAAATTTCAATTATATTTCTATGAATATATGAAAAATGTTAATCTCTATGTTTTACCATTCATTTATAAGGTGTTTCCCACTACTGGTGTGAAGACTGATTTTGTTAAAAATGTGCTGAGATCCATTCGTTGCCTGTGGCAAGCTTGCCTACTCTGGGTTATCTCAGCACTGTAGACTCCACTTCATATATTGAATTTATGAAGTCCCTAACATGGAGCTCTGATTTTTCAATGTATTATTATTCCCATTTTAATTTCAACATTATTATTACTACTAATTATAATTTTGATAGATATAGTGCCACTATACTTGCCTTCTAGTTCATCTGCAAAATGCTTAGTGGATGTCCCAGTGCAGGGGATATATATCCTCTTTAGCAAACTGATAATATGTGATTTTCCCTTTTTTTGACCCTGCAGGCATAGCTGAAGAATTCATGACCAGCTGTGACAATAGCCATATGTACTTACAGAATAATTTGGTTAGAATTTCAGTTTCTAAATATAAATAATAATTTTGGGAATCCTTGCTCAGCAACAGACTAACTTCCCAGGAACTTTGATGAGATTCATCTGCTCTAACTGCAGGTTTTCAACACCTATTAATCCAAATCGAAAGTAATTACAGTTTTTACTACTTTTTGTAGTAGGTAGAGCAAAATTGCCATTTATCTAAATTACAGAAAATTAATATATGCAGATGTATTCCTCTATATATACTTGGAGCTGCTACCACTTTAGAAACATAGAATGATAGAATGGTTTGGGTTGGAAGCGACCTTAAAGGTCTTCTAGTTCCAAACCCCCTGATAACGAGCAGTGATACCTTCCACTAGATGAGATTGCTCAGAGCCCCATCCAATCAGACCTTGGAACACTTCCACAGATGGGATCCACCACTTCTCTGATCAACTAGAGCCTCACCGCCTCTACAGCAAAGAATTTGTTCTTAATATGCCATTCTCCCTTGTCGTGTCACTACTTGCCCTTGTAAAAAGCCCCTCTCCAGCTTTCTCATAGGCCCCCTTCAGATACTGGAAGGTGTTCTAATGTCTCCCCAGAGCCTCCTTCCAGGCTGAACAACCTCAGCTCTCATCCTGTCTTCACTGGACAGGTGCTCCAGCCCCGTGATCATATTTGTGGCCCACTTTGGACTCGCTCCTGCAGATCCATATTCTTACACTGAAGGCCCCAGAACTGGATGCAGAGCTCCAGGCAAGGATGAAAGAGGGGGGGCAGAATCACCTCTCGTGACCTGCTGCCCACGCCGCATTTGATGCAACCTGGGATGCTTTTGGCTTCTGGGCTGCAGGTACACACTGCCAGCTCGCCTTGAGCTTCTCATCAACCAGTACCCCCCAAGTCCTTTCTCCGAGGGGCTGCTCTAAATACATAAGCAGTAAATTCCTTCAAACGATAACTAACTTAGATACCTTAAGGTCAGTTATCTAAATCTAACACATCGATCCTGAACTCCCTATATAGTTACTGGAAATAAAGTTCTCACTTAAAGAGCTGTTCAACTTGTTTACAAATATGTGCAAAAAAATAATTATCCTCTAAAAATGTTTTATTTCTACCCTGTGAGTCTTATGGCAATCTACTGCCAGGTTACTGGGAAATGACTGGCTTTTAACTTTCTAAGCTAAGGTGATACGGATGTGTGAGAAAGTTTGGATGTGGCCAAGTCACAACAGAAAAGAGTGAAAGAGCAACATAGAAGCAAGGCCAACAAAATAGTGAGAACTGTGCAAAGGTCCCTTTACTGGGAAACAACTGCTTCTGTTTAAGAGTTACAGTTAGAGCTGGATATTTATACCCTTACCTCCTCTGAGGTACAGGACTAATTTTTGTGTACTGCTGGATGCAGTTAATGAGAAAGGCTGCTCTGGTTCTCTGGCTGCAGGTGTTTTTTTTATTCACATATTTGCCAAGTGAAGTGCTGAGTTGCATAACTCACTTTATTTTGACTTACAGTTGTTTGTATTTTTCTTATTTTTTCTGATTCTAGATATTTTGCAATTTGCTACTTTAGAAAGAGTTAGGCTATTTTCTGTAAAAAGCAAATCAGTTTCAACTTTCTCACAATGTATTTTATCATGTGTTACAGGGACATATATAAAATACTGTGAATACAGCAGTTTTCATTAGAAGTATTAGAATTATTTTCCTTCTTTGTTTCACAGAGTTGAAATCTACCATTTTTCAGAGCATGCTGTGAAAATTCTATTTTCTAAGGCCATTTGAGAAGAGATTATTTAAACTGGGTGCATTTGGCCTGTTATTATTTGAAGCAGAGTCGTAACACTATGAAGGAAATTCGTATTTGGAGAGATCAGATTGTGCTGTATTAGGATACCCTTGTAACTCATGATACTTAACATTTTGTTTGTATTTCTAATATCTCAGCATCTGCAAATTGAAGAGGATTTGAGTAAATCTAAATAACTAAAATCTTTTTCAATGGTATTTTGAGTGTTGAATCGAATTGATACTTCACTTTTTCTCACGTAGTAGAATATAAGCCTCTTTTCAAATATGGCCCTTTTTGCTTCTACACCCCTTTTTCCCCTGACAATAATTTTCTTTATCAGTGGTAGAGCAGTATTTCCTTCTGAAGTGAGTGTTCCCAATGCTAATTTCAGATGCTGTTTTGAGATTCTTCTGAGAGTTTTTTCTGACTGCACTTTGTGAAGAAAGACTTAAATTTGCTCATTTTCAAATTAGTCTTTTTTTTAATTAAGCCCTATTTTAATTTTTTCTTAATTTTTCATATTTTTTAACTATTATTTTTCAGCTGTAAACATCAAAACTCCTCAAAAACATCTATAGTTATTTATAAACAGTCCCGCTGCAGCTTCAAACGTGCATTTCTTTTCTTTTGTCTCTAGTCCAGGATGTATCATTGTAAGGTCGGAGCAAATCCTAGACATTGGAAGAATTTACTTTTCCCTGACACAAAATAAAGAGGTCTTTTTTTTTTTTTTCCCTTGGTTTTTTAATGTTTTGGTAAGTTGTTTTATTAAGAAATACCTGAAAAAAGGAAAAGAGAGCCTGGCACAAAAACCTAGCCTAGAAATGGCTATTAGTTTGACTGAATATTTCTGATAGTTCCCCATTGCATTTTTTTTCAGTTCATTGTAGTAGGCTTTTCTTCTGAATGGTGGTGGCAGCTACCAAGGGAAGAAGACTCCTACAGAGGAACTCCTACAGGAGGAGGAGAGGAACAGAGGACTCCTACAGTCTTCCCAGGCACACAGCCACAGTCCCTTGAATATCCTTGAGAATCAAAACTCATCAGTAACTTTTTGGAGTTCAAAGAATGCTGTTTCCCTCAGGTTATGCTTATCTTCACCCTCATTAGCCTCATCAAAGAATTCTGAAAATTTAGGGAAGTGCTTTCTTTCCTTTCACTGAAATTGAATGGCTTGACCCTATCTACTTTTCATACAAGTTTTCTAATATTATGTGGAGATCTTGATCGGATCAGCCCCAAAGACACTTTATCTGAGATTATTTCTGCTTGAAAAGCACAGACCTCAATGAAAAGGCACTAGAACTTACCCACAGAAGGGAATATCTACATTTTATACACATATATCTGAAGATTTCTGGTGAAATAAATTAAACTGTAGACATTTTAGAAGAACAAATGTCATATTCAAATCACTGACAGCATAGGTAATCCTTTTTCCTTCAGTGTGGTGAGGGTAGAGCACTAGTAACTTATTTAGGTTCTCTCAGGGGACTGCTCTGTCCGTATAATCATACATATAAAGAACATTTATCAATTTAATATGATTGGTTGGTTTGTTTGCTTTTAATATAAGGACTAATAGTCTTAGAGAATGCATAAAGTAGTTTGACCCCAGTGCTAAGTAAAAAGTTGCACTGCCTTTGGGAGCACCCTCCTCATCAAACGCAGAGTGCAGAGTATGTTAATTTGGACACCGTCAAACTGGTAACCTCTAATCTCAGCAGAGTCTGAGTGGGAACTGAGTGTTTCATCTCTCAAAGTGCCCATCCATGAAATACTTTGAAATATTAAAGTTGTAGGTTCTGGGGACCTGAAGGTTAAAGAGAAGAAAAATACTGAGGAAGTTTTAAGGTACTTCAAGGATGTGAAAGGAGCTATTTTGGGTCTCAGTTCTAGACACCTAAAAGCTTGGTAGGTGTCTCAGTACAATGCATCATATTAAACTTTTAATAAATGCTTGTATGTACCTTACATAGACACTTCACCTGTAGGATTAGAAGATAATTCTCATACAGATTTACACAACTAAAAGAACGTTATCCAGAAAATAGTTTATTAAAGATATATTGTGCTTTTTTGATTTGTCTCTGTTTTCCAAGCGTTGCAGTTGAACCATTTGCACTGTATTGACCTGAGCCTTTAGGGAGGTTGTTAAAATCTGTAACATGAACCCACAGAAGTGTCAAATATTAACAAGTGTTCTTTGCCCTGCTAATGCTGAACGTTGATCCACCTCAGGCATCAAAAAACAGAGCGATCTAATTTGTAATTGTCGCTTTTCCCATTCTCTCATATGGTGGGTAAGCAGGCTGAAATGTCTTTCCTCTAGCTATTTGACTTTATATAGGAACTTGCATCACCCTTGTCATCCCAGTAGCAGGATCCCTTCTGGTAGCATACTAATTCATGTAACTAACCCCTGTCTCCTAGGGTTCATTGTTTCTCTCATCCCATCCACAGAAGCAGAATTGTGTATCTGGCTATATAATGCTCAATATATCACTGCAGTCTGCAGGGATATGTTTTTCACTATACTTTTTGCTATGAATTTACACTAATGAAGCCGTGTCAAAACGGTGCACTCCCACCCAAAATGGAAGATGATGAGACTCATGTGGACTTCAGATTCTAGAAGAGGCCATTCCCCTGTCCCAAAATGGGGCTCTCCCTCCTGCCCAGAAATGGTTTCCCTTACTTCAAGCTGGCATGATGCCTGAGAATTGAAGTCACCATCCGGAGTCCTGTCCTTCCTTCAGGCCATACAACACTACAGGGATGAGGTCTCCCACCTGGAATCCACACTTGCCCTCATTGCTGGGTACACCAGAGGAACAGGTAGATTTAATATGCTTGACCTAAGGAGACATAGCTGAATGCTTCCTCCACTGAATGTTTTCTTCAATTTGGGAGTGTCAGTGAAGTCTCGTTCAATACTGTTACAGAGTTAAATTAGCAGAAATAAGATACCAAACTAATACTACTTTGGTTATGTAAGTGATTACTTACTGGACTGCTGTTACTTTGGAGCTGCCTCATGCTGTCCCTTCACCCCCAACCTAGTTAAATTTTGCATAATGTGGGGGAAAAAATTGCTTTCCACTGTGATTAATACTGACTCAAAGATGTTTAGGCCCCTTATTTCCTTTAGCACTACCCTTAACAATCAGTGTTTCTTGTGTCAACAAAATGTTTCATTTCTGTTTAACTAAAAATACTGGCTCCCAAAAGTCGCAGACAGTCTCCTTCTTTCCCACTCTGTTGTCCTGTCATATGAGAAGAGCATATCAGAAGTCATCCTGTGATTTATATCCTTATTTGTTCATTATCTGGTTTCTGAGCATTCTTGTGTTCAGAGTCAGCTGCAAAGGATCATAATTACCCATGGCTCCTTCAGTGGAAAATTCAGGAATTAGATGAGCTGAACCACCTTCTGAAGTCACTTGTGCCTCTCTGTCTTGGGCAGGCTGAGCATTTATCTGAGCCCTTCAGTGAGGCCCCTTAAGTAAGATGGGAGGAACCTGTAGTAAGGTGTCCATTAACTTGTCACTGAAAAGCATGCCTTTAAGAAGAGTGGGATGCTCAGTGAAGGAAAAGGTGCTTACTGTATATTATTCATAAAAATGATAACCCATTACTTGCTTCACAAACATTGTTTCCCATAGGTTGTTAAGTTTTGGTTTTGGTTTTTTTTTAATAGACTGAATATTAAGATTTTATCACAATACCATTCTTAATAGTGTAGTACACCTGCCATTTGTTTACTTCACCTGTAGGTATTTATGGAACTGTTTAGACAACAGACTGCCAAGAGATTTATCATTTTTATTATCCATCAGTATTCTACACAGATCCCACTGGAGCTGTGTGGTTTGGACAATGCACCACAGTTTATCAGTGGATGAGCTGAGCCCTTAAATGAGTAACTGATTTCTTTACCCTTGCAATGCACAGGTTGTGCTTCGCGATTCACAGTTCTCTTTAGTCGGCTGCGTGTTTTACGTGACACTGGACAACCATATCATGCATATGTTGATGCAAGTTGTTTTCACAGCTTGATAATGTGCTTTGATTTATCACTCTTCTAAGCTGTTCTGTTTTCCCCTTAGGGATACGATGATGGGTATGGGGGTGAATATGATGATCCAAGCTATGAGGCATATGATAACAGTTATGCCACCCAAACACAAAGGTAAGCGTTTGTATTTTTACATTATTTTTTCAAAGTACACTTTTCTGTCTTAGTTTTTCATGCAAATTCTGTGTTTTGTTTTCCACATTGAATTTTACAAAGTCTCACAGTACTTTAAAAAGCTGTCAAAAAGTAATGGCAGTCAGATGTTATATACAGAGATATTCAAATGAAGTAAAAATGTAAGCTATCATTTTAAAATTGGTGCAAACTAAAGGTATTTTTAAGAAATGATTACCTCATTTTCCGATCTGATGTCACTCTGAACTTGTTTTTGGCAGTTCTTTGCCTTTACTGGTGAGAAGTGTTCAGGGGTGTCTCATATTTATGGCTTTTGCAATGTTTTGGGCAAAACCAGAAGGAAATAAACCATTCATGATGGTAAATACCTGCTTCTCTTGGCACCCACCCTCGAGGTAATCTGTAGAAGGGAATTACATTCCAGAAGTAAAGCTGAAACTATCTGTTTTCAGCCAGTTACTTTCTCAGCAACTCTCAGAATTGATAAGTTTGAAAGTTTATTTTATCTCCTCACAATGTGCAATAATGGGAAAAAATTGCATTCACATCTTATATGGATTTGCGTCACTAAAATGAGGCAATAAAAATGATCCCTTTTTTTATACACATACACCGCATGCACTCATCCATTAATTTGACTCTTGGTCCATGTTTATTAAATATGGAATGACATCTTTTTCACAGTTCAGGATAAAAGGATAAAAGCCTGTTTTGGATATTTATTCAGAAACTGCTCTTATGGGTTGCTAACAGTACTTTTAAGACTGTGGAAAGGCAAATGAAATTTTAACAAGAAAAGACACAGGTTTCAACTGAGTTAGTGTGATTCTCACTGAGCAAGAAAGTGATGTATACATACAGAGTTCTGCATTCTAAAGACCAGAGGACCTTAAACTTGCTTTTTTATTTAACCATCTATTTTTGTTGAATGCTTTGTTGATGAACATGCCTGTCAGAATTACATTCAGCTCCAGAATTGCTGTAGTGAGAGGTACTGGAGCTGATAAAAAATACTTTATAAGTATTTTTATAACCAGTGAAGTATGTTTTAAAGGTTTTGTCACACTTAAATATGAACCCCATCAAGTATACTTTAACAACATTTCAAGTAATTATACATTACTAGCTGCACCCATCATGTCATTGTGTAGGTGTAGATATTCATGTTGTCAAATGTACTCCAACTTTTTTGAAAAGAGTTCAGCTCATCTTTTGCTACAAGAGTGAATTGTCACAGGAGATATTGGCTCTGATGTAGAAACAATAATTAGTTGGAAATCTCTCTACTGTAACATTGCTTTATATCATCTGAATTAACCTGTAATTTCTTTGCAAGTTGATGTCCCAGGCAAGTAAATGACAAATATATCAAGTTTATGAGGAGTGTATTATCATGCAGTTAGAACTAGCAGTGATAATTTGACTCAAGAAAGAAAATTTATAGTCACATAATTCAGTCAATTAAACAGCTATTAAGTTTAGTCATCAGATATGTTTTCTACTAACATGAGCTACCTCTGGGATACCTGATCTGTTTAACATCTGCAAGTAACACATTTCCTTTTGAAATATGTGACAGGACATGTGGTCATACTTATCCACGTTGAGTGGCACTTAGTGCCACAAGCACTCTATTGATTCCAAAAAGAGCACTTTCGGAACCACACACTTCTCATTTCAAAGATTTAAAGAACAAATGGACCATTAGATACACAGTTTGGGTTTCTGTGCCTTATTGGCCATTTGGCTTCACAGAAATGCTTTCCTACTGAGGCAGAAATAGTACAATGCAATGAAATAATGTGGCCTAAATATTTGGTTTGATGTGTTTATCAAAGTGTTTTCTCCAAGTCTCAGATCTTGTTTTATAGTATACTCCAGTATATGAGCAAGACATACCATATGCACACCTAACAAAGAAGATAGATAAGTAGTGCCGCTTCAAAGTACTTATTCATCTCGTGCAGTGTGTGATTTACAGGAAAATATTAACAAAAACTTGTAGACAGTGTCTGTGCTCAGCCAGAGTATTGTCATTACTGCCCTCTGCAGGGAATGACTGAAATTCTAAAGCGTGAGATGAGAAAAAATTGTAGTTAGTGGCTTAATGCAAAGCTCCAAGGTTTCTATTCATGTTAAGGGCAGACTTTCCCATTGCTTCTTATGGTTCATTAAGGAACCAGTGTGGGAATTTGTAGAGTAAGTACAAACTCTTGTCTGACTGCCTCGCTGTGCCTGTTGACCAAGCCTTATTCTCTTCATTGCTTCAAACAGAAGAATGTGTTGGGGTGAGGGGCCATGAACAGGCGGGTTGTTAGGGTTGATCTGAACATGAGCTGAATTCAGTGTGCTTTAGAGCTGAGCACACACAGTAAGTCATGCCTTGTTCCCCTGCTTACCCCATGTGAAGATAGTGTTTGGGCAACCCGCCACTAACACCCCTGTTATCCCTGCCTTTATCTTCCAGACCTTGTATCTACTGCCCATTTCATCACCAGAGTCTTTCTGCCCATTTATATTTCATTTTGGAGCCTTTGTTACCAAAGGGGTATGGTTTAGAATTTTACAAACTAGACTGCCAGCAGCAGAGAAAATGAGCACACTATCGACAGGCACTGTGCTACAACATAGGTTTATGGTTTAGGAGAAGGAGGACTAAAAATACCAATCCCCAGGGCCATTCAGATGCAGTAGTTTCATGCCCAGTTATTTAAAAATCTGTCCTAAAGGTCAGGGGTGGTGTTGCAGGTCCAACAATACATTTTTTATAGGTCCTTCTCTAATGGACTTCTCTAATGACCTTCTCCAGACAGAAAGCTCTGTCCTTCATGACAGCAGTCTGATTTTTAGGCTGAAAACAGTGGGATGGGGTCACTTGTGGAAGAGATTGTGATAGAGTCTCAGAATCAGGTTGGCATGAAACCCACAATAAATCTGCATGGCTGAATGAGCTAAGAGGCACCTCAAGCACAGTTTGAAATGGACACAAGAAGCAACTTGAAGAAAGAGAAAAGCAAGACCCTCACTATGGTAAGTAACATTTGTACTTTATTACGTTTGGGGCGACATTTTAGAAATGAAAGAATTATGGGCTATGACAAATACAGTCTATATTGCGTGAAGTATGTCCTACTTTAAGTAGCAGAATATATATTTATAAAGCCACCTGTTTCCTCTTTATCTTCCTTTTCCATAATTACAACCCAGAATACAGTATGGAACCTCAGGACAGAGATTTAAATAAACAACAGGCTGCCCTTCCCAGCTCTGTCTATAACCATTATTTACAGGATTCCACGAAACACTGCACATTTACTGAGGACATTTAGAAACCCCGCCCACTTTAAAAAATTTTCCATATTGATGTCAAAATACAGTTTTTAAGGTAATTAGTTTATCAATACCAAAGAGAACAAGGAAACAACCATTTCAGTGGGCAGGAGAAGACATCAGATCTGACCTACTTCCCATGGGCAATGTTGCACTGTACTTTGAATTTCTCCATGATGCCTCTTTTCCCTCTCTCTTGCTCTCCCTTCCATATAGTGTGAAGATAGTTTTCAGTGATGAATATCTGCATGCACAGACACACCAAGAGATACTCAGTAGTTATTTTCCTGCACTACTCCCTCTACACTTAAAAGTCAGACAGAAGACACTCACAACCTTTCTGCCAGCTAGATTTACCTCCCAAACCTGTAGTCTTGACAACTTTGTTTAAAAATATAAATCCTAGACATGCTATGCAAAATGGTAGAAGTGTCAATTTCCAACTCAGCTGTAAGAGAAAATGTGGGAGAATCCTAGTAAGTTTTCAAATTTTAATACACTTTTTTATTTTCTTATCAGGAACTTCTGAAATTGTAAACTACCACCACTGTCCAGGATTCATGGGTGGAGAACACCAGGTCACCAGGAGAAAAGGATGCAAAGTTCTGTGAGGAGATCTAGAAGATGAGCTTCTTTGGTTACTCAGAAGGTGTTAGGAGATCAGACTGTACCCCATGCAAAGTGTGGCCAAACTCCTCAGCCGAGGCCAACAGAATAATTTGGCAGAAATGGATCAGTTGCTAATTAATGAGCTGAGAACCATGATGGCCAGCACAGCCGTCTTCAGTTCTGCTAACACATTTGTAGTCATCTCACTGACCTTTGTGTCTCTGCCAGCATGAACAGGTCTTACAGCCAAAAGAGACACTAAGGAAATCTGGGACTGGCTGGCTGGTCATGGGATTAACCAGGAAGGTTATGTTCTCTTTAACCCACTTGTGCATAACCTATCCAGCCATACATAGTGTAAACAATGGTGCCTGGTAGGGAAGAGCAAAATAAGTCAATGATTGTCTGTTAAAGCTTAAAATTTGGGTTTGATGTTATTTCCGTGTTCCGCAGTGTCTGGCATGAACACTCACGCATTAGTTCTGGGTTTTGTGAACAGTTAGGTGATACAATGTCCATGGCTTCCCGATCTGGTTGCTTGGCTTTTCTTCTGTCTTTTTTTCTCTATGGCTTTTGTTAAAAACATAATTCAGCAGCAAAATGCATTGCCGAGTGTGTGCTTTCTAAAGAAGGGAGACCCTATGGCTCCCACCATAGGGTGGAAATAGACTTCCAAATATCAGAAAACCCATCACTCACTTACTGACAAGAAGAATAAATAATTCAGTGATAAAAGAGAGATGAAAATGGTGCACAACATTGCTGTTACAAGTGCCATCCCACAGCGACACAGGCCTTGTAATGACATACTGTCACCCTTGCTGTGACTGCAAGATGACATAGGTAAAGAGCATTTCTCTTGCCTGCCTGGACCCAGCCTCACTAATGACAGTGACCCAATGTTAGGACCTTGGAGAAATTCTTGGGAAAATATTTGCTGTTAATCTTGCAAATAATTTATGTAATGCTATAGGCAGCAGTCCTCTGGACACACATTTCATGCTGGTATGCCAATAATTTTGGGCTGATGATTTCTCTTCTATCCATCAAAACCACACTGCAAACCCATCTTGTGTCTGCTGAGCAAACAAGCAAACTTCTGTTTCTGATACAGAAATGCATGTTAAAGGCCATGTTATCTCTGAATTTCCCTTATAAGAAGCTAATGATAGTACAGAATCTACACCTTAACACAAAGAGAGACAGCGTTAATATGTGTGAAGTAAATTCTAAGTTTTTCCATGATCTGAAGACTTAGAAAACTTGTGTTAGATGCTAAAATGGAATTATTGTAGAGAACTGAAGAAGAGAGAAAGAAAAGGTAACAGACACTCAAGTGGACTGATAGTTTTCATCTAACTGAATTATATTTAATTCAAAAGACACAATTATCATACCTATATCTGTGCTATCATGTGTGAAGTCCCACTGGAGTCCTGTTTCTCAATACTAGTAACAGAAATAAAAGGAGAAAATTGCTGCCTGTGTCCACTGTTCTGCTATGGCAGATAGTTGAGCATATCAATGTTGTATTATGCCAGTAACTATATGTTCGTAGCAATACCTATCAATTTAACCGTTAAGAGGCTCTACAATTCTGATACACATTCTTCTAAGGACTCATATCCACAGAAAATTTCAGGGGTATATTCAGCCGCTAAGCATATTCGAAAGCTGAATATAGGACAAGTTGCTGACTTTGAAAAGAAACTTTTTTCCCTGGTTATTCTTGTTTCTGTTGCAAAGTTCGTGCTACCTACTGTACAGATTGCGTTTACAGCTTCTTCTTGTGCAGTGTGGGCTGCAAGTGTAGGAGCTTAGGGATCACTTACTTATTTCTGATCTGATATGCAGGAGTACAGAATAGAACCCAATTCAGTCCACGTCATTTATGTGGCTTACAATACAATCACTTCAGTGCAAAGACGTGGTGCAAAATGATTTAGGAAGAATATTTTATTCAGATTTATCTGCAGGAATTATTTGCATCAGCAGGGTATATTTGCCTGAGCCCCAGTTCATTTTGGTTACCCTTGCTTAACCTCCAGATATTAAGAATTTGTATGTACTTCTGTTTCTAAAGAGGAGTTCTTCAAAAACAGTACTGCAAGTAAAATAGCAGGCTAGTGCACTTGTAAAGACAGCAGTGCAGAGTTCAGCTGGGCATACATGTCCTTTGGTAGACTCTACCCAGTGATCCCACTGGTCTTGACTGCTTGCTTTGTAAGAAGTTCCAGACTGCTTGTGAACTACCCCTAATTAAATAAAAGAATTTTGTCCTTAGTTTAAAAATAATGGTTAGACGAGAATGTGAATAGTCATTAATTTAATAATTATCCCATAATTAAATCTTTTGGCGATATGATTGGAAGTTTGCACGCTTCTCTCTCATCATCAAAATATTACTAGATAGTAAAATATACAGGCACGTAAATATAGTCCAAGCTGCAATAGGTAGAGTGGTTACACTGATTCGTTGCAAAATAAGTTATTATTATTTTCTCTACTACTCACTTTTTAAACACTATACATTTGTATTTATATTTTGTCGTGTTTCATTTTGGCTTTGTGCTTATATCCACTTGTCCATAAATAAAGATTTCCCTGTATTTTATTTCCAACCTGTTGAAATTAATCATGGCAGGAAGGCTAGAATATGACATTTTATGTATCTTCACAGCAATCTACTTATGGCATTCATCATCAGAAACTTTTTTCAAATGCCACTTCTCATTTATTTGATTCAATGAGCAAAATGGAATAAAATTTCATTACTCTGAAGTAGGGAAAACTTTTGCTTCTAAAACTGGGTAGGATTCCTAAAATTCTGCATTGTACCCTTTGCAAAAACTGCGTCCGCAGGCATTTTGCATTATATTCTAAAATACTTGGTCCTAATTCTGTGTCTTTGAGAAAGTAACAGAGGAATGTAGAATATGTGAATAGAAATAGCCACATCAAATGAATGGCAGATTGGTTTCTGTTTCATATTTTGCGAAAAGCTTAGAAACCAAAGTCATCCTGCAATTATGACAGCTCTCCACTCCTATGCTTGTATAATTTTGCCTTCATTGTTTATTGTATTTTTTTAATTCAGATTTGCATAGCATGAAATCAAACATATGGAAATGCAGGAGACAAATGAAATCTAGTTTAACTTCAGTCATGTTGTAAGCTACTAAATGAATCCAGGAGTACAGTAATGGAGATATTTTTCTCTGTTAAAAACATTGGATACAATCAAACTTGAGCTTTCAGAGAAAGGGAGACTTTACCCACCAAAATATTCATTATCTTATTCTATTAATTCTAAATATGTGTTCAGTAAAGGATTATATTTGTGATTTAAGGTGAATCCTACAAGGAGTTCCTTTATTCAACAGATTTGTCGTTTTCCCTATAAATATAATGCTCTCTTAGGTATACATGTTCCAGTTAGTTTCAGATTCCTGGAAGCATTATTTCTTTATTCACACATTTTCACTATGAAATACTATTTTGTAAGAACTTTGTGTATTGCAGTTCCTGTGAATGCAAATCTTGCTCACCTCTCTTCCAAGCAGAATTACACTGTTTTGTGCAAATAGCTTTTCTTTCATGGCCAACTGTGTGTTAAATCCTGCTGGCTTCTTCCCTCTATGTGGGAGGGAGAAGCATTACAAATGCAGTCTTACGTAAAACTACTGCAGTAGCATTAGACAGGACACTGTTAGCACAGGAGCTGAATATTTGATTCTACCAGTTACCCATGTTGAAGGTTGGAAACTCTGAATATTACTGAACAGAAATTATATAGGAAAAGAGGGAGATAGTTGTATAGAGGAGACCAAGACTTCAAAGGATCCATTTGAGGATGTGAAAAAGAATGAGAGTTGTCCCACCTCTAAAATACTGAACCTAACTCTGGGGATCCTTGTGAGCTATCCTGGGTGTTGGCTTGACTTGAAAATCTCTTGTCTCAAGGTAACCCTGGCTGGGATATATCTATAAGGAGTGCTAAAGTTTCATTTATCTGTACCACTCTAAAGTATAGATGCTGATTGCAAACTGAGGCAAAAAAGGCTGGGAATACTTCCTCAAAGAGTCCCAATCCTAAACTGCAATGTTGTTTCACATTGAGTGCTTCAACACGAAGATGGAAGTATCTCTAGTTATTTTTACTTCTTCAGAGGCTTGTGTGGAAGTTTTTAGTCTGTTTCTGTGAAACTTCACTGGCATCAGATGAATCTCTAGTGTGAATCAATTCATATATTTCACAAAAGATGTCTGGTTATTATGTGATGGCAGAGTTAAAACTTCAAGGTTGATCAAAAAGCTCTTTTCTAAATTAACCAGCTCTTTCCCAAACATTTCCAAATAACAGATGCCTATATTATGCTAAAATATACTCTACAAGTTAATAAGTACAACTATTAAGAAAGAATAAAAGTGTTTTTACAGGAAAATATAATCTATTAATTCTAGATCAACAGGTCTTAATCAAAGGCTTCCAGTTTAATAGAATATATCAGGATAGACTACAGAACATGCTTCTCCTATACAGATTCAAGTGTTTAAAGGAGATGAACCCTTTCTTGTACTTTTCTACAAGGCTTTAGAGGGTCCAATGTAAGTCTGCAACTACAGTTTGTGCTCCGCAATTCGAGAATAAAAATTCAGATGCATCTTTCACCATGTAAAAGCAAAGAACAAAAAGAGAGAAAGGAAGAATAAAACAAAACCCCCACACAATCCAAAAGCAAGAGGGAACAAGAAGTACTTAAGTTCTTCAGTTCTTGCAGTGTTCTGCTGACTTATATCACTGCAGCTGTAAGAGCAGCCAGGGAACCAGATGGTGATGTTGCTAAACCATCATCTCTTGCCAGCAGCTTCCTGCAGATGCAGGAAGAACTTGATCAAAGGGTAATGCAATCTATTCATCAATGTCATGATTTCCTATACCTAACTCCACTGACCGCTTGAGTGGTGAACATCATGCTTCCCCTGGGTGGCTTGCTGACCCAAGAATCAGGATTTTGTGGCTTCAATCTTTTGTCTCTGCCTAGATCAGCTTAATGCACTCTACAGACTTTTGGGTAAAAAGCTGTGTGGTTTCCTATGGGTGTTGACAGTAAAACTGGATTTTGCTTTTCCCTTCATTGATATCAATTTGGAAAAGTCCCAGTTAATGAAAGGTTGAAAACCTCTCTCGGCTTTTAAGGTTGCTGTTTAGATACAGTCTCTGTACTTGAGCCTTTATCCTATCATAGGAGCCCTAGATAATTCAGGTTGGAGGGCACTGAAGGGGAGTCTTATCTCTCACATAAGCAACATCTTCTGTTGGTTTTCTGCTTGTTTGTTTGTTTGTTTGTTAAACTGATCTGGCTTTATCAGCATGAGAAGAGATCATACTTTTATGGAAACTTTGATCCCAAATCTTTAAAATTAACAGGTTCAAAAACATAACCAAACTGAAAAGTTAAAAAAATAAGCATAAATATGTTGCAATTATGAGGAATAACAATATACGTATCATTAATTTCTTTGCCTACAGAATAGGAATTAGGATAGTCATATGTATTTGTTGTAGAAGTTTCATATAGATAGAGATCAGACTTTCTCTGATACAAAACCAGTTAAACTACTTTTAAGGTACACACTCCAGTGTATATCAATTTTTTCATAAGTGGCATGTGTAGAAGTTTGCTAAAGTCTAAGTCATGGCACATCAAGACCTCTATGTTTCAGCAGTCTGATGTTAAAGTACAGTGCAAGTAAATCTGAGAAGCTGGTAGTGAGTTAATCCTGTCTGCTTTATAAAATGTATTGCATCCTGGTTTCAGGTGGGTGCATGTATTTAAGTAAATTGCACTTCATGTTGCTTGAAAGTAATGAATACTAATGACAGATGATGGTGTTTTGTTTCCAATTAGCACTGCCAAGAGAGTCAGAGGTTTCCAGAGCTCATGATCACTGTGTTTTCCAGGAACAATCTGAGAACTATAAAATTATATAAACAAGTTTTATTTATTCTGAATGCATTTCCTGATTGATTCCTTCTCAGTTGGCCATAATGCAAATTAACTATATCTTTCTGTAGTTTAGTGATTTAAAAAAAAAACTCAAACAAACAAGTTTGTAAAGTCACATTCAATCAGATTTTTATAAACATCAGTTGTTGTTCACTTTGCTGGAAAACAGAGAAAAATTTTTACAACTAAATGCATTATAATTAATATTCAGAGAAGTTTAAAATAGAGCAGACTAATGGATAAGCAGTCTGTCTCACAAAATAGGAGTTTAAATCTGATATTTCATACTAAGAAATAAGTTTTCTTCACTTAGGTATTCTTCAAAGGACTTTCTAATATGAGTTGGCAAAGAATTTGAAATGCCATTTTGGCTCAAATCTCTGAAGAGGATGTATTATTCAGGGAAATAAAATTGGAGAACTTAGAGGACAATCATGTATTGTGCTATGAATTACATGTTTTCAGGAATGTAAGTGTTGTGCTCACAGACATCAAACATGCAGTATATAACAAATTACTTCCTTTCTACAGTTGCAGTACAGGTTGTTTCTTGTTTTGTAATGGTGTGTGTATTAATTTAGTATTCAGTTGATAATGTATTTCAGTTCCGAATGTTCACTGCAGGATTTTTATCTCACATCATTATTATCTCTATGATTGTGTTTTTTTCTCTAATAAAAAATGTACAACAACAATAACGGAGCAATGAATTTTTTACCTGCTATTGCAAGTCTTGTGTTCTGCTCAATGTTGTATTGAAGGGTAATAACTCAAGGCCTGCTCAGTGATCACTGAAAGCAGGACTGCTGATGCTGATCTACTGGCTGTTGGGTCGGGTCCCAAATGCTCTCCTTTGAAAGCTGACCTTTGGTTGCAGCTGCTTTAGTTTGTAAAAATGTGTTGGGAAGAAATATTAGCATCTTATCTGCTGGCAGAAGATGAGACTTCTGGTATTCCTTCTCCTGTAACACCATTCACTAGTCCAACACCTTTCTCTATCCAGGAAAGCAGGCAATATGCCAAAATACAGCTTCTTAAATTACATTTTTCGTATGGTTGTCTGCCAGATCTGAGTGGTTTGTCATCTGTCTGTTCTGAACATTGTAAGTAATTTCTTAAGTCTAAAGCATGAGCCTTGCAGATATGATCAGATACATTATTTAACCCTGATGCTACCAGTGCTTTCATTCATCTCACATAATCCTATAATTTCATTTAACTGGCTACTAAAATCATTGCAAAATAGTACAGAATTCTTATTATCTTCTACAAATATAAGACGTATTCTTCCTGTTTGTTTCTTGCACCACTGAGGGTTTATAAATTTAGATAATTATTTTCAAGCAACTGGGTGGCTCTGATTATCGAGGAAGTCAATTCTCTACAGTGATTATATCCTATAGAGCTCAGTTGGCTTTGGAAAAAATCTTTAGAAGTATTAACTTCATTTCATTCATGTCACTTGTATGTCCACTTTCTGCAACTGCTTTACAAATGAATTTCATCTCTCTGAGATACTGATGTCAGTGTAATTCATTCAGTCACATGACTGACTTCTGGCTAGATTACTAAATTAATGCACAGCATTTATAGTTGCATTTTCAGCTTTAAAAAAACCCCACAGATATCTGTAGCTGAAAACTGTGTTTGAGAGTTTCGCCTAGCCAGTCAGGGGATGACATGACCCAATTCAAAACAGCTTGACTGTCAGTTATCAAATACATGCAATCACTGTTCTCAAGTGAGATAGAGCATATGAATTATTCTGAGAAATTATTCCAAGAATAGTTACAGATAGCTATTAAGTCCAAGAAATTAAAAATCTTATTACAGGCTGTTTGTGAACAAAGAAGTCAAAATTAGTTTAAGAAAATAATTGTTACAGATTGCTTGTTTATCTCTACTGCAATTGTGAAATATTTCTACTTGCTCTCCACTGTCAACTAAGCTTCTCTCAAATGTAAACTAATATTTTTCAGACAGTAATCTAATATGGAAAATGGCCTGAGCAATAATGTTACAATTAATGCAATATTGAGCTGATTGCCTGCTTCTGTTCATTTTGCAAGAGTCTATCTCATGTGGTGTCCAAGGAAATAGAAGCAAAAGTGTCAACTAAAAACTAACAAGAGAAAAAGTGTCACCTTTTCGGTTTGGTTCACAGCAGATCAAAGAAACACGACATAGTAGAATTCATGGAGTTCTTAAGTTTTTCTGGGCAGAGACTGATTCTTGTTATGTCTCCCTGGTACCTGAGAACTGAAGTAGTCCGATCATGAATTTGGTATCAGGTATCATAAACACAGTGCAAACTATAAATTATAATAGCAATCAAGCAAATGTGAATAATTCTATTTCCATTTAATTATGTCTTAAAGGTTGAATTTTTTGGACGTCCACATAATAGCTGGGAATGATGATTATCAGGATGTAACTGCTATCTGAAATACTTTGATAACATTTTAGAGTGTTACTTACATAATTTTGGAAAACAGTGAAAAAGTTTAAGAGTTTGAGACTCTTAAAGTCTGATTTTGCACTCCTTGACTCCATTTCTTTCAATATGCATTTTATTGATTACTGTATAAGACTTACCATGGATGTCCAATAACTGTGTAAGGAGGAAGGCTGTGGAGAATTAGGTTTCACTCTACAGGCAGTGGAAACATACTTTATTCTTCAGGATCAAAGCTGGAAACCTGTCAGTGTGTTTTGGTAAAGATAAGTAGTTTACAGGTTCCCCCCATACAGTGCAGTCAGCTTTGTGAAAACAAGTTATGCTGAGTTTGATAATGCATGAATGTTTGGAATTACAGGTAAATGAGATTAGCACCTTTTTTGTCAGTTTAACAGTAGTGAATGATACAGTAGATGGTCTTTTCTTCAGACATTTTTGCAAAAAGAATTTTTCTCAGTCTTTGTCACATCTCCTACGTTTACGTATTTAGAACCAAATTTGTTTTATGTCCAGTAGATAAGAAATGTGATGTACTGTATAGTAGCTGTTATTATCACTGATACATTTTCCTTCATATTTTTAAACACTCACTATCTCTGAAACTAGTTTGACTATCATGTTAAAGTGTTAAAATACATTTCATTTGTTGTGCTCTGTTTTTGTTTTGAGTTGGTTACCCAGTATAATAGTGACATGGCTATCTAAATCTGTTGCAGTGTGCCTGAATATTATGACTACGGTCACGGAACAAGTGAAGAGGCTTATGACAGCTACGGTAAGATCTATTCTATCTTCAGCAAATGTGTGAAATCAAAAGAAAATATCTGTTACTCACAACTCAGAAATTACTTCCATATACTTTTCTCTTTTTTCCCTGCTTTTAAAAAACAAACAAAAATAGATTTGGGTAACTTTAGGGTGAGTTTTGACTTACTGAAGTAGAACCAGAAAATTGGACCGATCAATTTCAATCAAAATTACAAAGCCAATTACTCACAGTCATAGGTCAGTTTAACAGCAACACTACAGTTTCTGATTAGCGCCTGAATTTATTTCGCAGTGTTAAATTTCAGTCTGCTTGATGTGCCAACAATACAGTGCATGTGCTGCTGTCATGTGCATCACTTCATCCAGCAAGGTTTGTGAGATAATTGAAGTACAGGCTTAATCAAAGCCGAAAGAAGGAGAGGGTGCTGTACCACCATGGGAACCCCCACTGTACTAAGATAAAGGAGTATCTCTTGCCACACTAGGCAGTCTGAGTAGAGGGAGTGTTGTGCTCTTTGCACTTCCCCACCGAGTCTGTGTCTGAGCTGGAAAAGTTTCACTTCATGGGAACCAAGGGCATGAAAGGAAACTTAAGCACTGCTTCGATGAATACAAACCATTGTCTATGTCAGTTGCTTGCAATTAGTGATATGTTCTAGAGTCTAGTCCATGTTTTCCTATCAGTAATTATCAGTACACTGTGCCATCAGATGGCACAGTGAATCTCACTCTGAGAGTTTCACTGAAATAATGGAGCAAAGCTGACTACTGTCAGCTTAAAGAGTAACCCCAGTATACTCAGCAGAGATGTCATGCTTGATTTAGTGCTACTAATAAAGTATCTTATGTCTACATGGTGACTTCTGGAGCATTGTGAAAATGAGAGCTGCTGGAAATGATGCTGCAAATCAAAGTTACACTAAGGGGTTATATAAGGGTAGCTGCTTGAAGTAATTTTATTCATGCAGCTGTGAAGTAAATGTCACTGTAATGCAAACTTGCAGTTTCCTTTGTATTGGTATAGAAATAGACATTACTGAGACATTGTCAAAATGATTGCATTGCATAGTCAGAAAAAAACTTAATTTTTTTTGTATTACCAGTTCTCACAATACGTTTGGATAATACAGTGTGCAGTCAAGCACATTTTCAATGCTAAACAAATAATAATAATTACTTACCTGTATGAATGTGAGTGGTTCAGTTACCCTTTGTTTATTTCCTTTTTGCACATACATTTTTAATACCTACAGTGGAAGATCTTTCTTCCTCTCTATAGAACCCCTCTCCACTGCTCTCCTGCTAAGCTTTTGTGTGATGCAGAAAAATATAGTCTGAGCTCAGCAGTAAGAATTACCCACTGTTTAACTTTTAATTACATTCCACCATGCTGAATCTCCATGTGTTTGGGCAAGACATTTAAAGTACTGTCACTTTCCTCCCAGTCTCTCATTTGTAAAACTGGAAGAATATTACTTGTTTTCCCAGCAGGGATTTTGAATGGACTAATTAGCTAAGGCTTACAAAGTGTTTGTAGAATGGCATCATGACTAAATTTATGTTCTGCATGCAGCTCCTTTTCTTTTTTTCCATTCAGCAGCTGAAACAAACTCAGAATGCCTGGGGTTCCTTTACTAGACTTGTCTTAAAATAGGTGGCAGATAACTGTGGACTTGGTTTGGTTTTCTTTTGAATTATTTACTGAGCTGGCATTTGAACACAAAGATCTGAAATAGTATTATCAAAAACCCGGAATAAACTTAAAATTGAATACTATTTAAATTGCAATTTTTCTGCTTTCTGTAAACAGATACATCCATATGTGTTTGTGTTCCTGTTGGTTAATTTAATTTAGCAGATTAGTAAATTTACTGGTTCTATGCTTTGGGAATCTGTGTATGAACTTCCTTCATCCCAAAGTCACCATCATTTATCTGAGGAGGTAATCTGAGTATACAGAGCTACAGAGCTGTAGAATATATGCTTAACTTCCTTGCTATCTGATTTCTTGGTGCATACGCTGATTTTCAATCTGTATCTGGTCTGGGGCATCACCCCTTCTCATTCTCTCACCTAACTTTACCCTAATTCTCTGTTCCCAGTTCTCTACTTTTTTTTTCAGGATGTCTTGAAATTCATTCCAGGTTTTCTGAATCCATCCCACTGTATAAAATCAACTGCCCCTTCGTTTCTCACTATCCTGCAGAAATCAAGTCTTTCTTTCATCTCAGTTCAATTTCACACCTTGTTTTATCTTCCATGATGAGGCTATATTCCTTCTTTACAATTCTTTCTGGCATGTCTCTGCAATTCAGAATTCCCCCAGACTGAGCAAGGCTACACACAAATGATACATGAACACAGAACTGGTGCCTTCTTGTCATCTCTTAGGTGTTTTGTGTAACAACTTGACTTTTTACCCTTATCCATCCCAATAACAATACCTGAATTGTCAAAAATTTACTAGCTTGGCATTTGTTTACTTTCTCCTATGCAACCTCTTGCTTCCAATTTATCTTTAGAGAGGACAATTCTCAATCCTGAGAAGGGTCTCTTTCATTGTTCATTAAGCAGATTCAGTGAAATAGTAACGCTACTTCATACTTACAGTCTTAAAATAGAGCTCTCTGTAGCTTCTTAAGTATTATACAGCATCATAGTACTCCTGTATGACCTGCCTTCTAGGACTTTCTATCTGTGCTCCTGAGAAGTAGCAGGTGGTTTTTGTCTCTTCTATGGGTTCTTCCATGCTCTTTTTAAAATTCTGATTGGGGGGATCTGTTTCCACAGAAGTTCATTAAGATTTATGGATTTTATGGATTTTCCCCATATGGTTAGAAAAATCACCCAAACACCATGTAATTGTCATGAAGTTCACATCTGTTATGATGAGATGGAAGTACTAAACAAGAAAGGGCCTAAGTCACTTATCTGAGGCTGTTCAAGATGGATTCCTAGACACTATTCACCACTGTAAAATCCACAACTTAGCTGCCTTAACTCCTTGTTCATTTTCTATTGTGAAGTTTCCTGAGAATTCCGTCCTGTCCAAATCAAACCAAGGAACCCCCCAAGACAATAACAAAGTCAACTGGTAGGGGTATATGTAAAATCTCACTGCTTACCATGACTTAGAGATGTTCCATGAATGAATATTCACAGCACAGAACCCTCTCATGTAGTTAGACTCATAAGCTCTATTATGATTTGACATGCTTGTCACCCAGTCTCTCAGAAGGATCAAAGTAGAGACACTTCAAAGCATTCCCTGCAGCAGTCTCTGGGCACATGGAAATACACTACTGAGGAATTATGAGATTCCTACAAATTTTTGATAGGATCAGGATTATGCAGCTACTGCTAGAGAATTTTGAGGATCACTGTTCCAGGCTGAGGAACACAAATTTGGGACGTAAGCCTGAAAATATTCTTGGGAATGTAGCCTTTACAAGCTTCCTTGTGTGAGTTGTAAAGAACTATCTTTAGTAGGCACTTTAAAAATAAAAGACCAGTCATTTAAACTATTGTACAATTTTCAAGAATGTAAATCATCCTCACTTCTAATCACACTCAAAAAACATTTATGATACTTAAGTCACCAAAAGTTTTGATATCTGCAAATAAGATTTTAAATCTAGGAGTCAAAACTAAGGTGATGGTGTCATATTAACTTGATGTTTATGTTTTTAAAAAGAAGGCATGAAATTGGATTAATTTGTGAACAAAAGGTTTGTATTCCTTGCTCTTCTTATAATTTAATAATTTCATGGTTTCCCTTCTGGCAGTGTTGTCATCTGAGGAGATATCTAGTGAAAACATGAATTTAATGCTTTTTCTTAAAAATCTATTAGGATAAAACGTACACCTAAAATTTGGTGACGACAAACCTTTCCTGCCCATATGTAATGTCATGCCCAACTCCAAAAAGTAGCTTCACTGGACAGAACCACTGTAAATGAAAAGTCCTTTGCAAACTGTCCACGTTCTTGTTCCTTTCTCTGTTTCTCTGTTTTGTTTTGTTTTTTTAGAGGAAACAGCATCCTTGATAAACTGTTGTGCTGTGTTAGGCCACATTAGAAAGATAACAGAGAGACTGTGACTTGCTAGCAAAGCACATGCAATACCTTAGAAGCTGTATTCATTACATCTGACCTGCCTCACAGTTGTTTCATCTAAACCCTCTTTCACCCTTGCACTGATCAGAGCACTGAAGACTTTGTTAATCAGCTGCTGTTTCTGGCTTTGTTCTTCCAAAGGCTGGGGATTCCCGCAGTAAGCTCTGCCAGTTGCTGCTGCAGAAGGTTCAAGATGCTCCCACCCCTGCCTCCAGAGACTGTCACAGCAATAGGAGTGTGCCTGTTGTCAGATGCTTTAGTTCACAGCCTGGTGCATATCCTGCCTTCTGTATTACCTGAAAATGATGGCGATTATGTTTCTATGTCAGGTCATGAACTGCAGTATCTGAGAGACTAGCACACACAGACCTTGTTGCTGCTACCAAAAAAGCAGAAACCTTAGATAGAAAGTGAAAGGATAGGGTTAAAGTCTGTAACCTCCTAAACCACAATTAAATTAGAATAACACCATCTGCCAAAGGCCTTAGGCAAGAGTTAGGAAGGTTAATCTGTAGTTTGCCACCTACACAAAGAGGGAAGACATAAATGAACTCCACTCACATTCCTGCTGCTTTTCAGGAGAAGCTTGCAAGGCTGTTTACTGCATGTGCTGCCATTGCATCAAGGAGATATTGTTTAAATGTTTTCTGTCTTCACCAAAAATTTTCAACGGTTCAGATTGTCTCTAGGGATCATGTTTTGTGGTGCATATTCTGCTGCAGTTTAACATTAAGTGCTTGTAAACAACTGGGTATTTGGCTTTAGGATAATTCCAACTTTAATTAAAATTGGAGAGTGTAACTGTTTAGTATAATTCCTTTTAATGTTAGACATCATTTAAGTTGTAAAATGCTGCCACAATGATTTAACTGACTATTTCACAAATAATTCCCTGCCAGTTACTCTATATGAGAGCTTTGCAATTATGATGACAAGTATTTTACTAAGTAATGCTCTACAGAGATGGTACTTCAAAACCAAATCCTTTGTAGGCCATTATAGTGCTAAAAAGTAAAAATGTACAGAAATATTCCATTACTTTTTTATTATATTATTTTCTTCATTCTGTGTTTATCCTTAAAAGTGTATAATCTAGTAAATTAAGGGGGTTTTTACCGTAACAATACTTTCTGCTGAACAAGTAAAACTAAGTACATAATGATGAAATTTGGGGAGGAAAGCATGTGTGGAGGGTTTAAACTTCAGAAATTCTGATAAATAGGTTAATTGAAGAGATGCTACCTTAGGAGACATAAATTCTCATACTTCAGTAAAAGACATAACCCTGCTTGTTTCGTGAAGAAACTCAAGTAACTTTCATCCTAATGTGAAATAAACCCTGTACTGATTAATCCATGGCGATGACAAACTAACATGAAGCCATGTCACAATGTATACAGCAAAAATATTTGTAAGTTTTGAAAAAGCACGTCTTAGCAATTGCTCTGCAAGTGAAGATATGTTTGGGTTTTTTAGCTATCGAGTTCAAGTTCCTTCCTCGTTTTTGATAACTTTGTTATTGTAGATCATTGGTCCTAATATTCATTATGCTCAGCATGCTAAGGGTTTCTTATCCTATTTTTTTTCTAGCCTAGTCCCATTTAAATGTTCAAATGTTGGAAAACAATGCTCAAATAAATGAGTGACTGATCTGTAGATGTAAGAGATATAGATCTGAGTCTCCTGATTACAGCGTTGAACTTCACGTAGCTTGTGATTGCAGACAAGATCTTTACTAACACTAATTAACAAAGGATTGGTAACATGCACTAATTGTTCATTTGGTATCTGTTAGAAAACATCACTGCAACGTGCCAAAGAAAACTTTCTTTGTTGTCTGGGTCTTAGGATCATCATAGAATGAATCACAGAATCATAGAATGCTTTAGGTAGGAAGGGACTTAAAGATCGTTTAGTTCCAATCCCCCTTGCCATGAAAGCGGACACTTTTCAATAGACCAGGTTGCTCAGAGCTCCATCCAACCTGGCCTTGACCATTCCCAGAGATGGGGAATTTCAAAGTTCTCTGGGCAGCCTGTTCCAGTGCCTCACCACCCTCACAATAAAGAATTTTTTCTGAATACCTAATATAAACCTACCCTTTCAGTTTGAAGCCACTTACCCTTGTCCTGTAACTCTTGTTAAAAGTCCCTCTCCATCTTTCTTGTAGACTCCCTTCAGGTACTGGAAGGTCATAATCAGGTCACCCAAAAGTCTCTTTTCAAGCTTCTCCTCTACAACACCCCCAAGTCCTTCTCAGCAGGGCTGCTCCTGAGCTGTTAATCCCATGGCCTGTATTGATACTGAGGGTTGTCCTGATCTGGGTGCAGCACCTTGCATTTGGCCTTGTTAAACCTCATGGGATTCCCGTGTACCCTCTCCACAAGCTTATCCAGGTCCCTCTGGATGACATCCCATCCTTCAGGTGTGTGGACTGCACCCCTCACCTTGGTGTCATCTGCAAACCTGCTGAGAGTGTGTTCAAATCCTTTGTCTATGTCATTAATGAACATGCAAAATAACACTGGTCCCTATACAGACCCCTGAGGGATGCCACTTTTTGCCACCACCCTCTGAATGTGACCATCCAACCATTTTCTAATCCATCATATTATTAATTAAGCATATCAGAAGCAACAGGACACAGATTATGCCTTTGTGGTGGAGTTTTTCTGCAGTGTCTCAACAGAGCATGTACCTGGACAGCTGTTTAGTGAATGCTGGGTGCTTCTATGCTAGCATAGGAGCAGGAATGCTCTTTAGAAACAGATTTCCCAATTGTATTTATTGCTCTTCTTTCTGCGTCATTGAGTGGTTTCAAAGTACATGACTTTTAGTTTAAAAGTAAAGCAAAAGATGCAATCCCAGCTGTTCATGAGAATTCACTTTCAGAGGCTCAAACTGGGACCAGTCTGAAATGAAAAACTTCTCTAGAAGCCATATAGTGTGAACATCAACAGTCCTCAGCATCAGTTGTTTCACTCTGCAGATCATTCCTATTTGTATTAATGTAATATTGATACAGCACCTGTGTTCATATGCCCCTTAAGCTGTCCTGGCTGACAACCTTGCCACATGTGCCATGGTTCTGCAGAGTGTGCCATGCTCCTGCATGACTGCCTTTATTCTGGGGTGGTAGAGGCATCTGGTCTCCTTTTGAGCATGAGGCAGATGTGCTCCCAGCCCTGGGAATTCAGAAGTGCTCCTGAGTCTTCCTGTACAGCACTCTATTTTTTCTTTCACTGGAAACAGGAGGCATTGAAGATTTCTACTGCATGTGGACAGAAGATATACCAAGTAAATTGCCCTCCTTTAATCTTCTACTTCAGTCATTCCTGTACTTACTTGATAGCAGCAATCCTGTTCCTACTGTGGGACAGAATGAACTGTCAAAATAATTTTCTTGATTTTCTGCAAAATTTTATCAATTCTTTTACTGGAGGAATCGCCTTAGCTGTATCCCAAGTAGTATTCATTCCCTCAGAAGGGATTTATGATTTTCTTAAGAACATGATTTTGAAAGTTTGCGGGGAAAGGAGCACATTTCGAATTCAGCTATGATGACTAATGGGGGGATGATACTAGACTTATTGCTCTTTTGGCAAATCAGTGTTTTAATTAGGTTATAATTCTTTAGAAAGTTCCCTATTTAAACCCATCACATTCTTTTAACTGTCTGTATATCCTAAAACTTTTGTAGTTCAGTTATTACGCTACAACACTAAAAAAACCCACATGTAGCATGAGAAAAGAGATTGTTTTTAATTTATAGTGACTTGTTATGCTTCCTCTATTACTCCTGAATTATAAATCATTTTCTATGACAGAATAAGTAAATCATGCAAAACTTTCCTATGTAATATTTCAAATGGTAATTTCCCTGTCTTGCACCGTGGGAACTGTAGGGTTGAAGAATCTAAGACAAAAGTCCCATAATACTGATGTGCATCTATTTAATTCCAGATGCAGTATATCACTACACGTTTAATGTTGTATGACCATAAAGTAATAGAAAATTAACTTTTACTGAAAATAAGAGAAAAATAAAACTCCCTCCACAGTGTCACATTCACACTTGCCTCACAGCAACACTGATAATAGTCTGTTTCCTCCCTGCATTGCAGTTTCCCAAACTAGTTGCCAGTGTACTCTGATGCTGCTCCTTTCCTGTCTGTGGCAAGTGCTCACTGCAAAAGTGGCTGAAGCCTTCCAAGAAGTCACATTCCCTGGGGGCATTATTGCAGCTTGTGCTTTCATTACTTAACCTGCAGGGAGGGCTGGCAGAGGGGTGTGCACCAGCTCTTCTCATCTGCTCCAGTGCAACTCCTCGGCTCCTGATGGATTCCTGTGATTCTTCACCACCTGTTTAAGCCAGGGAAGCTCACAATACTAAAGTAGATTTGAAGTACTTATGCAGTTTAATTTGTTAGCCCTCCTGAAGAGAAGGTACTGTCAAGCATAAGGGCAGTAGTTTGGGTGTTTTTTAATGGCCGAAGCCATGTTCAGAAATTAGGCTATTAAACTGCAAGGTTTTCCATTAATTTTTAGGTTTTAAGCTCTATAGCTATATATATATATATATGTTTTTAAGCATGGTGTAAGTAAGCATAATAGTTTTGAGCCTGTGTTTTGAAAACACTTTTTGTCTTCTGAAGATTCCACATTTCAAATAAGAAAGGTATCATTTGTGATTTGAAAGGTAGTCACTTCCACTGTTCTTCTCACAAAATTATAAAATGCACAGATGTCAAGTCAGAAAATCCTGGGTATTTTGCAAGCTTTGTAGATAAGCAAAGAGAGACCAGAAGAGTGAAAAAAGTAAGTGGATGCTCTCCTCAAAAAAAAAGAAAAAATATAAAAATCCATTCTTAAATTTTTTGTCTAAAATAATACATACTTGTCCAATTATGACACAAGGAAACTGCTGCTGTCTTTTCTGTGTGGATTTATGGGGTGAAATACTGACTTTGTCAATGTTAGTTGAGCTTCAGTCATTACCTCATCTAGGGCAAATTTTCCAACCATTGCTTAGTACTTTGTCTCCATCCATTTTTTTGTGGAGGGAGAAGTTTGGATGCTTACTAGAAAAACAGCACAAATTGAATTGTCCAGAGAAAAGCATTCTAATTTTCGGTGTTCTCATTTTAAAGCAATATGTCTGGTTTCTGTTGGGTCTTCTATTCAGCACATCTACGTCACTTTTCTCTTACTGCTCAGACAATTAACTGCATCTCAGAACACCCCAGGGAGGTAGGTATTCCTGTCTCCTTCTACCAGTGAAGAAGTCATACCACAAAATATTGAACAATTATCCAAGGTGACTGAGCAAACAAGGAGTAGAGCTAGTAATAACAATTCCTGAACTCCACTTCTCTGTCTCGAGTGCAGTGTGCTCTCTCCACATGCATGCAATATAAATGACCTTGCAAAAAGGGTAGAGATTTTTCCTCATAGGAGAGAAATTCTGAAATTAAAATTCTGAATTAAAAGCAGCTTCTGTTTCTAAAACACTGAAAACTAAATGGAAAATGAAATTAAACCATTATACTACTTGCTGTTACATACATTTTAACTATCTAAACAGAATAGCTGTTTTTAATCTCTTCCTGGCCACCTGTCCAAAATAATTGAGCAGAGATTAATAAAATTGTGCCCAATAATTGCGGGCAATACTCAAATGTTATTATTACAGGGACTAAGCAATGAATATAAAGCACAAAATTATTAGAAAGTAACGCATTCATATATAAATCACATGCTGTTAATGTATATATTTTAAAGCATCCATTAATGTGATCTGCCATTTAAATATTGCATTGTTTCCCTTTTCGCATTTGTGAAAGGGTTTTATTCAGTGCCAGAAAATTCCATGTCAAGGTTGCAGAATGCTGACTGAAGAGTAGGGGGAAAAAAAAGTGAATATGTGCTTTTCTCGAATCTTGAAGACATTTAAGCATGTGATGATAGCCACATGGTTGGGCCACTGAATTTGTCTGTACTTTCAATAATACATAGGTAAAATAGGAAAACAGAAACAACTTCATATGTACCTCTCTCTGTGCTATAAATGTTACCATTTAGATCCCATATTCAAAAGAATTTCTCAGGTTAAAAAATATACGGCCTTTTTTCATTCTGACTTTCTAGTAAGAAAAAAGTCTGACTAAAATTCTGTATTTAAACATTAGATCAGAGCTACTGAGGCTCCCAGCAATTGAACAAACAATAATCTTCAAAGATAGCTACAGCTATATCAATATCAATAGTCTGTAATAGATATTGAAAGCATTTATATAACTCAGTGAACACAGTACAGTAAACAGGAGCCAATCTGAACCATAAAAAGCACTGCAGAAATACTAACCTATAATTTCAATCAGTCATAACCCAAGGGTACTGATTGCCTGTGATAATAAGAATTAATTTGATATCCTAAAGGTGAGCTTCAAATACCAATTGACAGGGGACATACAGCAAACTGAAAGAAGTATGCAGTGTAATTAAAAGGGCTTTTCCCACATCTTCACATTTTTTATTAAAGTAGCTACAACACTTGTGACCATACCCACAGCAATCCTCATGCCCAAGCATACTCACCTGTAAACTCTATTAGGTTTCCATCATGCTGCTATAACTTATACTTTTATTTCTGAAAGCAAAACATACAGTATTTCACCTTAAGTAAGAATGGCAAAGTTGGCAATAACACCACATTCCTGAAAAAGCTGGCCCCTCTGCCCTCAGTTATTAAGCTGCCTGTGTGGATTTCTTTTCAATCACAGTCTTGACACCTGATGGCTCTGGGGACAGTCAGGAGTGAAAAGGACAGGGCATGAGGGGAGCCTGCTAGAGCTGAAGGACTGGATGGAGGTCTGGACGTCACAGAGGGAAGGGAAAGGTCAAGACTGCACACGTTTTCTTTGAACAGGAGTCAGAAGAAGGAAAAGGAATCAGTGTTAAAACACAATGACCACCCTGCACATTTCTTCAGCTCTCACTTGCAGTTCTCCCAATTACCTTTCTATCACCAAAGCTACACCTATTACCTGCTCTTCACCTGAGATCCCTCAGTTTCCACTTCATTAACATGTCACTTCAGTAAGATGAAATATGTCCAGGCTCTCTTTCCTTCTCCTTTTGGTACCGTCTTTCAGAGAAAGGCCAGGCTCCAGTGTTCTCCTGTTCTCAAACGCAGTGAAGCTGAGCCTGGTAATCACTCTTTCAACCCTTCTGCTATCCAGTGAGTTACTGAGGGAGTCTATATGGCTCCAGCCTTTAAGGCTGTTCCTGAAGATAAGAGATTTCCATTTTTTTAGGAGCCCCCTTTCTTCCCTCAGTGCTGAAAGAAGAAAGGTTACATTGGACTTCTGAAATGGAGACATGAAAGAGCAGCTTTGCACATCAAGGAACCTTTAATTATTAGCATGCAGATACATTGCTGTTCATTAAAAATCCCCATAGGACAAAACCCACTAGTAAACTGATTTCTTCTTTGGTGTGGCTGCATCCTGTTGGCATAATGTGGCTCAGAGACTCCTGATAGTGTTGCTGCCTATCATTTTGCTTTCTCCACAATAAATATATAATCATTTACTGCTGTGTGAGTGGTAGATGCCAGTGTTTTCCCATGTGAAAGCGGTAATCCCAAAAATTCTAACTGTTTTGGCTATGGATTCACTTGTTAAATACAGTAGGGTCTATTGTGCAATGTCAAGAGGAGCTGTTAGCTGTCAACCATGATGCCGATGATGGTGTTAAAGTTTGAAATAAAACAAGTCTACCATGTTACTGAAAGTAAGAATGTACCACGAATTATGGTTGTGGTTTTGTACTGTATCAAGAGATGGTGCAGCCACAACAGTAATTTGCTTTAAGAACAGTCAAGGAAAAACAGCTTCCTCCAGTTGGTAATATAAAGTCATTTTTTACTGTATGAGTACTGCCAAAAATACTGTACATTTCACCTTTGTACGAAGGTGTTTCAGTCAGGATGACAGTGAGGGAACTAAAAGGGAACAAGAAATTGGTTTGTCTTTGTGTTGTACATTTAGTGAGAATTTTTACTACTTCGGTCATTTTCGTTTATATAAATAAAGCTTCTCCTTTTCCATATAAATCTCACTTCTCCCCCAGGCCTCTCTGCAAATGTAGTGACACTTCAGCAAAGGGTAATTGAAGCTGCAGCAAATTTACAGCAAAATGCCATTTTTAAAGGGTGTAATGAAACATACTGCAGATGCAGGATTTTTAAATTCACTATATGGAAACTGTTTCCTTCTAGGAACGAGAGACCTGAGGATTTAAAACCATATCATATTGGCTGCCACTTCTTCAACCCTATAGGCAATAGTTTTCCACAGTAAACTTTGGTTTCATGTGACTGTAAACTCCCTGATACTCAACAAGAGAAGAAGCTTAAAAAAAAAAATTTTAAAAAAATCACAACAGGAATGTTTCTTGTTCCATAGCAAGATCAGCTGCTACCAAATCTTCTCCAGAGATGTCCACTTCTAATACATGCTAGCCTGAGCCTCATTTTAAGCTGTATAGCTTCTATTCCACTCACACCCCAAGCTTTCCCCTCATACCCCAAGGCAACAAGATAATGAAATGCAGTTGCAAGAAGACATTTTGCAGAGAAGAAATAACTTTCAGAATTTCAACAGGCTTTTATATTTTCATTTTTCTGTTTTCACATAGCATTATCTTTTTACAAAAGGAATCTTTGATACCTGTTTTACTCATTTAGTCTTTTTGTCTGGTGCCAGCTAATTATTTTTTTAGTGAACACAGAAATCAGCAGTAATTAGGAAAAACAAGATACCAGGAATGTTGCACTATGATGTGATGTAAGATAGGTGATAAACTATGGTTTCTGCATTTCCATTTGAATCACTCTGTATGATCGGTTGAAATCAATAGAAGACAAAAACAGAAATCATTTGATGAACCAGTAGTTGATTTAGGAGAGAATTCACGTTTTGAGTTCAACTGCTGGACCACAACTAATTGCTACTTTGGAAGGGTTAACTTCCAAAATACCTTGTTGAAGACAGAGAGAAGGTTTGCAGAAGCTTTGTAAAAGCTGAACTAGACTTACAGTTTTTATCTTGATGTTTCTGAGCATATTTCATTCACAAAATCTGAAGTATTCTAAAGATAATGCAAAATAAAATCTCTTTTTGCTTAATGTAGTAGGTTCACTTCTACACATTATTTTTCTTCTATTATTTTCTTTCTTTTCATGTCAAATTGAAGTAAAAAAGTCAAACATATTTCTCTTATCTTTTCGTGATTCAACTTCTCCTCTTGTCACCATACCAACTGCATTAAATACTACTCAAATTTGTGCTTTAATTTAAATGCTAGAAACTCAAAATATCAAATAATTTCTGAACTGGCAGACTGGCAGTAATTTTTCCAGAGCTGACTGTACCAGCATCACAGTAGTTATTCATTCTCTGCTGAAAGTGAAGGTGTAAGGCGCTTTTTTTTTCTTTCTGAGATAGACAGATTGCCTGTGTAGAGAAGTAGGTTAGTTTTCTGTAAGATTTTTATGGGAGGGTAAAGAAATGGGTGATAACAGCATCTTCATTTTATTTTTCTAAAGGTTTCAGCCAAAAACCTCAAGAATTTTGACAGCCATTAGCAGTGGCATCCCTTTGTTCTTTCAATTTTAGGTATTTACTAAACTTGTTTTTTCTCCTTTTTTTTTAGCACAAGAAGAATGGGCCACAACCCGTTCCAGCCTAAAGGCACCACCTCCAAGGTCAGCCAGAGGGGGTTACAGGGAACACCCCTATGGTAGATATTGAAGGTCCTCCTCATCTGTGACCTCATCTCAAAGACAATTAATAGCCTGTGGTCTCCACATAAACAGCAACAAGACAAGTAATAGTCCATTTCTTTTCTATCCTAGGGATTACTGCTCATTATTATCCTATGTACTACTTGGATTTCCTATAACATTGGCATGACATTGGCATTAGTATTATTTTATAACACGGACTTAAACAGAGACAAAAAACCTTTGGCAAACATTGTCTAAAAATTATTCAAAGATGATGTTCTACTGGTTGTATTCATTGCTGTGTGTAACTTAGAAAGCATGATGCTGTTACAGATCTTGAGTCTCTCTACATATTAGCTAAGGCTGAGTTTCTGTTTAGGGTTGCTAAAACACTGTAATATGATTATTTTCTTCCTTTCCTTTTTTTTTTTTGAACCAGAAAATAATCAAGCTGTAGATAAGATGTTTAATCTGTCTTTTTAATATATGTTAGTTTAGATTAAGATGTTCGATATTAAGTTTGTAAATTTAATTTTAAATGCTGTTTTAATGGGGTTGAAAACAAGCAGCTACTGTATGTATGTAGCTAACTGAAGTTGTTCAGTGTTTTAACCTGTATTTGTTAAAAAAAATCACTTAAAGTTCCATGTGTAAGCTTCTCTAAATAGGAAACCATAATTTTGTCAAATATGTTTGCCATAATTTGTCAATAAAGATGAAACCTTTTGTAACAAACTAAATTTGGAATTACTTGTTTTCTAGCTTTAAATGCCTGCTTTATTTCTTTTTCAAGAGATGCCTAAAATGTTTTTTATATAAAAATTACAAAAATGAACCCAAGCCTGTTTTAAGATTTTTTGTGTAAGACTTTAAAAGTTGTATTAATAACTTCTGGTTGTTAAATAATTTAAAAGTTAACAAACTAAACTGTTACATGAATCATGGTTAGTATCCACTAATGTATAACATGTTAATGGAAAAAAATGCTTTAGAACAATAAATGGATTTTAAACTATCCTTTAAGCTTGATCTTGCTAAACACAAACTCTGATTGACTTGTTTGTATTAGCATGTCTCTCGTGAGAATGTAATGGAGTTTAAAGAGGTAAGATTACCACTTACCACTGTTAGACTGTCTAAATGCTAGTTCTTCAACCTTTGAGTTTCCCCGCACATTAAATATCCCATTCAACATGTAAGCATTGCATAGATTCACCTATTTGTTTTCACTCAGAAGAGTGCGTTGACTGCATTTTTCGTAGTATATAACAATTTGTCTTGATAAACAAATCATCAGTGTCACTGCCCAGTTCTTGGTACTCAACTTCAAAAACTTTATTTGTAATTTTCAGTGCTAAATATCACCGCCCTTGAAGGCAGTTTAGAGGGCTGATATTCTTTTGAGACTATCAGACTTGATGGCTGATGATTATTAAGGAAATATGTCGCAGGACTCAAAGGATGACTAAACGTTAAACAGGTAACACTAATAGTAACTCTGTAATTTTGAGTATGCAACAGTAATGTAAAATATTCTCAGTTATTAAGTTACTGATAGTTAAAAAAGTAAACCTACCAAAAGATAACAAATAGGTATATAGGCTATTAAAACAACTAATTAACATTAACTAGTGACAACAAAATTATTCTACAATATATAACCCTCAACGTAATAAACAGAACTAAAATTAACAATAATAGTAATGCAACTCTTGCTAACAACAAATATATAACCTAAATTTTGATGAAGAAAAAAAAAGAACAGAAGACTTGATGATAGGGATGCCAAAACTGTTAATCCTTTAAATACAGTCTTTTTGTTTACAGTGGCTTTTTGTCAATGTGATTGGTTTACTTTTTTGATGAGACTAAAGTACAGGCCAATTGCTGTTCAGTTTGTGAACAAAATCTCTTGCAGCTGGAGTTGCATGCTAGCTCTTTTTGAATAGTTTATGATGAGTATGTTTTGTTGTTTGAAGTGTTGAAGTGAGTTTAGTAGACTACTTGATGGTTACACTGAGTTTATTCTGTCTCACTGTTTCAGGCACTCACAGGCACTGGACGGCAAAGCAGCAGATCTACTGAGAAGTGGTCAGGTAAGCTCTGCTGCATCTCAGGGGGTTTTCCTATTTCCTGTTTTATCTGTGCCTTTGTTTTACTAACAGAAGTATTCACCTACAGTTTTAAAATAAATATTTCTTTCCACAATGTTTCTCTGCATAGCAACATTGTGATTATGGTATAATGGCAATCAAAATATTTACTTCTACATGTCGTGATACCCTTCACTTAAATAAAAGAAGTCTTGTCATCTAGCCTTCTAATGGTAAATATTAAGATGGTATACTTTATAACTGTTTCTGCTAAAAACAAGGGCTTCTGTTTATTAAAAATATGCTTACACTTTGAAAACAAGCTAGTCACATAACATAGAAAAATACCATATTAGCTTATCTTTGCTTCTGAAAATATATATAATTTCTTCCTATGAAAAATGTATTGATGTAGCGATGGAAGTTTGTTATTTTTTCTTATGCTTGGTATGTTTTTCCTTTTTTATGCTTTAGAATGGTAAGGACATTAATGGTATTACTATGCAAAGGCGTGGATCAAGGCATCACGTTCTTTATTTCTCTGTTAAATAGATTTAAACATAAAGTTTTATCTTGGATGACCTTCTTAAATAGACTTCATAGACTTAAATAGATTACATATGAGATTTTTGCCTCAGAAATGTCATTGCTGAAAACAAAAGAATTCAGATCAGTTACGACTGTCCACAGACTCAGAAGTGTAAATCTAATCACAATACAGAAAGTTAAAATTCTTGTCCTCTCTAATGATTGTTAAACTAGTTAAGAGTTAATAAACAAAACTCATAATGTTGTGCACTAAATACATGATCTTAGACACATTTATTACTCTGGCATCTTTTCCCATAATTGTGGTCTGGCTGATTTAACATTTTCCAGCTATCATGGTATTCAGTGGTTACTTACAAACCACAAGTTGTGTTGTATAGCAAGATATAAAGGGTTTAATTTTCCTCTCCAAAGGGTTGCCTCAAGATCTCTATAAATTGGTTTTATTTATGTGCTGTAACCACTCTAGAGGCCAAAGTGATATAACATGGAATTACGGTTTGTCTGCATATTGCAGCCACATCAGTGTGAGTGTACCACTGTAGGAAAAAGTTTCTATCTATCTACCTTGCACGTAGTTATGGACATTTGCTTCAGGCAGTATGTATCTATATAGACAAGAAAAACACTTTCCACTCCTATAAATACCATTTCATACTGGTATAGCTGTGATTATAGATTAATACATTATAGATTTTACTATATAAGTATTCCAGGAAGTGCTCATGTGCCTTACTGAAATTATTAATTACACAAAACTGTGAGCAGTTCATACCTGATGTAAGTGAGATCCGGGGCAAAGTACATAAAACTAATTTCTCACTTGTGCATCACAGTTTTATGTGAGGGTAACTACTCTGAACTCCTTGAAGATGGACTCCAATAAATATAGCTTTATAACAGAATAGTGTCCTTTAATATTCTTGTCTCCAAGTCCACTTTACAGCCATTATGTGTGTAGATTAAAAACAATAGCAGAATATGTCAGTAGGACGATGCACTGTGAAATACTCTTATATAAGAATTATTTAGGGAAAAGTAGGTTAATAATTCAGTGTAAGCAACTGCTCATGCAACCATATTTTCTATTGATTTTCAGGAAAATAGTATGAAAAATTACCCATGTCTGCATGTGTTGTTCTGTGCCAGCTACAAATTATTTTTCACAAGTGTTTCTGCAGTCTTGCAGTGAATCAGCTATGTCTTAGGAAAGCAAAAATCCACCTTCTTAATTTTTGAAAGAGTAAAAGGAGAGTCTGCTTTTTCTAATGAACAACTATCTTCAGGTCTTCCATGGAAAGCTGTGACATATTCCACACATCCATCAGTTGGGTCAGCCATAATTCTGAGATCCTGAGAGCTTATGTGCATCATCAGAAAACGCTCATGCTACAGATCATTCCAAGACACTAGACACCAATCAAACATTGCCTTCGGCTGAGTTCACATACCAATTAGTTTTGTTTGTAATAGGGGAAAAAAAAACAGTGTAAAATATCAAAACAATGAGTTAAAAGCACTGGAAAAGAGAAGTTAAAAAAGCAAAATCTCTTTTAAAATATATTTAAGATTCTTTTTTTGTTTGTGGAGGTTGACCTCATCTCTAGAACAATTTGATCTTTGAAAGAAAATAGTGCACTATAGGTTTTTTTAAAATCAGCAACTTTGGGGTTTTTTTCTAGCAGATATTTTGCATGTATTCAAGAGCCATTCTAACTGAAAAAATTAGATATTCCTTGAGCTGCAACCTTTATTAGAAAATGAAGTAGCGCCATGTAATTATTTCTTTCCTATTCAGGTTATCTTACGCTGTTTAAACAAATAAGGCCTTAAATCTTCGTACGAATAAATTAAGAACCTTAGGAAATACAGTACACCTGACCTCACCACAAAGGATATTGGTGATGTTCTTCTAGCTCTCAGAGGTCCTCAACCTCCATTCATCTCCTGACTCCATGCCTTGTCCAGTCTGCAGCCCAGCCATAATTATTCCATTATACTCAAACGTGCTGACTTCTGAGCTGCAGAACACTGATGTTAGTGAAAGTGAGCGCATGTGAAACAGATCACTGTGGTAGCTATGAAGAAATGGATGTGAAGACCTTGTGACTGAGCATGGCAGGCTGGAAGAGCCTGTGTCTGTTGCCAGAGAACTGCCAAACTACAGCCAGGACTGAGATACTGAGCTGGGGATTAGGAATTTAGTAAAGCAACCAAGTTACCATCAGAATCATCAGTTAAAAGGCTTAACATTTTATTATAATAATATGAATTTATGGTAGTCCTCATGAAATATCATCCAGGACTATTATCTTCAAGTTAAAATCAAGAACAAGAAAGTGGTGTATTGTGTTCAAATAAAAAACAGTTTTATCTACATTAGTGATGTATTGCCTTCATGTTTGACAGTAGGAGTGCTGTTTTGTGGACTGTCTTTCTAAGAAGTCCAAAGTTTGCCAGGAGTCAAATATTGCAGTTACAAAATTACAAACGGAGGTAAAGGAGAGTCATAGAATAAGCTAAACATTGGAGAGAAAAAGTCTTTGTTAATGTCTGAAAGAAGCATATGATCCACTAAGGAAAGGAAGTCCTAGAAGATTTTCCATATTGTATTGCGTTAAAATGCAGAAACAAGTCACGATTGCATAAAGGTTAAGTAGAGACACCACTGGATATCAGTGTTCTTCATGCAACCTTCTCGAGATACCTCATATTCATTAAAATTTACTCGTACGCTTCCTGTTTTTTATGGAAAAATACTGTGTTAAAGAAAAAGACAACTGAGAAACTCTACCTGAATTTCCTAAGCAGATACATATTGTGACAGAAAATTGTTCTCCTGTAATTTCCTGTCATTTCTTTTGTGAAAGAAATACAAAATGTAAACTATTTTATAATCGCTTTGCACAATCTATTGGCTACAACTTTTTAGCAAGGATGTTAAAGAAAATAGTGGGGATTTTCCATAAGTATTACCTGCATTCTTTTATAATGCTGTAGAACTTCAGTAAATGATTTAAAATAGTAAGAAATAAAGTAGTTTGGGGAAAATATTCATACAGTCTGAATCATAGGTTATGAATTAATCTCAAGTTACAAAGAACCAATTTATCCCTATATGAGAAAGCATGGACTTTTAGGGTTCAGGACAGAGTTTGGTTTTAGATACGTTTTTTCCAAGGTAGGATTTTAAAAGAAAAAAAAAATTACAAAGTTTTCACAGGAAAAGAAAGGTCATAATTGAAAAGGTTGCCTGTAATTAATGTCCAAAGAAGAAAGATCATATTTTTTATGTCAAGTCATCCTCTGTTGTCAGCAGATTAATCAAGGTACAAAAGAACTCTAATTAGCAAGTAAAATCACAGGAAAAACTGAAAAATATTTGAATGCTAAGCAGAAAGCAGGCCTAATATCTTCTGAAGTTTTTTGTCCTCCACTAAAAACTTAGATGCTCTGTGACCTCTGGCAGTTATTAAAACCCATGAGTTACCAGGAACAGGCACAGAGGTAACTTCTCAAACCAATTATGGCTTCAGAGATGATCACCATCTTCCACTCTGTTGTTAGCTAATTAAATTTTTCTGGTCATTACTATTTATCACTGAGATCTGACAAACTTTTAAAATCATTAAGCCTTTCCCTTTTTTACTATTGGTCTTGTTTCTGGTTCTGTAGGCTAGATGCTAACAATCGTTTGGAGACATTAAGGAAAATGATTCCCATTGAGAGATTTGCTAATCTACATAGTTATTAGACAAATTAGGAGCTTTGCTCATTAATATGCTGATATCCTTTAGTAATGATATACTGTATACAGTATTTATGTTCTGAGACCATGATATCTGAAGACTAACTGTGCCTTCTAGGATGAGTAAAGGAAAGACTTTCTGTCCTTTCCCAATCTCTGGTTGACTAAATAATTTGTATTATAACTCTGCAGAACATGCTGAAATATATCTCTACATCATGCATATTTGGAACACAGTTCTCATTCTCAAAGATAAGCAATTTCTGATAACTTAAACATAAGAAATGCAGATTTCTAAACTTCTACTAAAAACATGCCACTGTTTTAAAGGTTTGCTTTCCTTATGTAAATTCTATTAAAAGGCTGTGTTTGGTACTTATTGAAAGGCATAAATGCCTCCTTGCCTAAAATAATTGAATTAACTTGAAACCTTGGATGCTGTACCAGAGAATAGCAAAATTTACTGAGAACATAATTGCAGGCTTTCATATTTTCAATCTGTAAATGAGAAGGAAGGTGCACTGGAGGAAGATCATACCCATGCTATAATGGTATAGATCATCATTCACATGTTAAAAGGAAAAATATGAAAAAAAGGATGTGTAGTTGATTGTGTAAATCCTGCATGTGCCCAAAGAATTTTTCAAGATGCTGTATGGAAATGATCAGAACTTTCTAATACCTTTTAGCAACATTTGCATGTACAAGTAGGATACCAGAAATGCTTCAGTGCCCTAATAAGAGTAGAATTAATTACAAAAACAATATTTCCTGTTTATTTCTGTTGCTGCTATACCTTCCTGATTTAATGGATGTATAGTTTTTTGTTATACAGTGTTATTATATTGTGTGAGAGCACCTTCTTATGTCATGTCCAGCACTGTTCTTGCCATGCTGGATGCATTAGCTCATGATGGATGGTTTCCTAACAGAAAAACAGTGAATACCTTTGTTACATGCCCTTGCATTACAGGACCTTCACACTGTGTTACCACCACCGAGTCAGAGGTTCAAACTGCTGAGCTGCTTATCTGTTACTTGGCATTCTGTGCGTGTTTTCCGTCTTTACCTCTGCGCAGTAAACAGAACAAAATGTGCACATATTTTGTATCATGGTTTACTATATTCATTTATAACTCCATATTCATTGCTCAGCAAATAATTAATTGTTTTTCTTCTTGAACTTTATAACAATCCTGTAAAACCAGTGGCAAAATTCAGTGAAAAGGCATAGTGAGTTGACCTTGGCTGGACACCAGGTACCCCCCAAAGTTGCTCTATCACTTCCCTCTGCAACTGGACAGAGGAAAGAAAATACATCAATGAGAGATTAAAAACCAGGAGAGATCAAAGCAGACTTGAAGTGGGGATATTAATTAAATTTATTACTGACAGAATCAGACCAGGATAATGAGAAGCAAAATAAATCTTAAAAACACCTGCCTGCCACCCCTCTCTCCTTCTCAAGTTCTACCTCCTCCCCACTTCCAGCAGTTCAGGGAGGCAGGGACTGGGGGATATGGTCGGTTCATCACAGATTGTTTCTGCTGCTGCTCAGGGACAGGGGAGTCCTTCACCTGATCCATGGGGTTTGTCCCATGGGAGGCAGTTCTCCACCAACTTCTTCAACGTGAGTCCATCCCACGGGCAGCAATTCTTCACAAACTGCTGCAACGTGGGTCATTTTTCCACAGGGTGCAGTCCTTTGGGAACAAGCTGCTTCAACATGGGTCCCCCACAGGGCCACAAGTCCCACCAGGAACACCTGCTCCAGCATGGGCTCCTCTTTTCATGGATCAGCAGGTCATTGCTACGACCGTGTTCCAGCACGGGCCTCCCACAGGATCTCAGCAGTCCTGCAGTGTTCCATGGGCTGCAGGGGCACAGTCGGCTCCACCATGGGCTGCACCAGGGGCTGCAGGAGAACCTCAGCTCTGGTGCCTGGAGCACCTTCTGCCCCTCCTTCTGCACTGGCCTTGGCGTCTGCATTGTTCACATGTTCTCACTCTGCTCTTCTCTGGCTGCAATTTCATCTGCGCAATAAGTGGGGTATTTTTAACCTTCTTAAATATGTTGTACAGAGATGTTATTGTCATTGCTGATTGGCTCAGCCTTGGCCAGCAATGGGTCTGTCCTGGAGCCTGTTGGCACTGGCTCTGAAGGACAGGGGGGAAGACTGGCAGCTTCTCACAGAAGCCACCCCTGTAGTCCACCCTCACTACCAAAACCTGGCCAGACAAACCAAATACACAAGGTCTTGCCTGTGTCACTTCTTTCTTTTTCTTTTTTTTTCTCCATCTTTTTCCTCTTCTTCCCAGAAGAACATAATGTTTCATATACCTGCTTTAGCTGAAAGACAATCAAGGACACTGTCATTCAAATGAAATGCTGGTATTCTCTGATAATATAGGGATTCACTTTAGAATTCTCTGAGTATTTAAAACTGATAGGGTTCTTATTCTGTATGGTATTTTGAGTATTATAAAACTTTTAATATCTCTTTTCAAGTTCATGATGTAAAGATAGAAACAACTGACAGGAATGTTGTATTTTGTTGAAATACCTAGTTAAGCAAACTAGGTATCTGATGGAGAATGTAATACTGCAGATCTTACTCAGATTTCATTTACTAAACATCCATGCTGACATCAAGGAAGGAAAAGGGAATATGAAATTCAGAATGTGATCTGCAGTCATTTTTATAATTTAATTAAATTCAAACAGAACACATATCTGTTAAGGCCTTTATTGCATTATTTCAGCCCTTGTCCTGCTTAAGGAGGCACTGTGAAATAACCTTGACCTAGGAAGAGTACTTCAGTTACAGTACCAACATCAAGACTACTTTTTATATCATCTTAACTAATTTTCCCATGTGAAAGAAAAGTATTTAGTTGAGGATACTTGCTTGGGACTGTCACTCACTCCAAATCTCAACTTGGCAATAAAGTTCATCTGCTTATGGTGGTCACTCCTTTATTTTCATGAGAACTAACAAATAACGTTCTGAAGGAGGCACAGTCCTTTTCTTCACAGAGTCTTTAATGGCAGTATTACGAAACTTGTTTGCAGATCTAGGGGAAAGAGTGGGTTATCCACTAGACTGAAGGCCTGTGGGATATGTGCTTTAGGGAATCTACTGCTCAATAACCCCAAGAATACTGCATAGTTCTTATAAAGCTTAAATAGCACCTACAGAGCTTAAAAGAAAATTGCTGCATAGAACTCAAAATGCTTAGTGAAGGCGGTAGATATTTTAATCTCCACCTTGTAATGGAGAATTAGAAAAACAGTGAAGCTGAATGACGTGGCTCAGGTCACTCAGCAGGTCAGAGTGATGTAATAAAGTGCCATTAGCAAAGCAGCAGGTGAGGGTAAGAAGCTGCATCAGGAAATGAAACACAGGATGTATTTGGAGCTGTGATTTGTTTTGGGAACTGAACTCCCTTGTCCACGGTGCAGTCAACGCTTGGCGCCTGCTGGACTTTACCAGGCAACTGGATGAAGGAGCTTGCAGAATGTGTGTGTGTAGGGAGCATACATCCATGTGCCAGATTTACATTGAAGAAGCCTGTTATTATTATCTTCATCAATTCCATTGTAACTCTATTTTTCGATGGCTGCATCAAATGTTGCCATGGTAAGTTTCTCATGCTGTACATCTTTGGTGAACAAGAAATACATCTCTAAACACTGACAAGGGCTTGAGACTACTGGTAATACCCAGTATCCTCCCTATGGCACTGAGCACATTGGGATTGGAGCCTAAAACCCTCCATATTCTTAAATTTTATAGTACTAACAGTAGTAGAAATAACTGAAATCCTATTTCAGACCATTTTAGGGATAATTTTGGATTCAGAGTTGTTTGGGGTTTTCTACTTTGAAGTCTTCCTAGCTAGATTAATGGAAATAAGGCATCTGACTTTGTAATACGTAGTCAAAAATAACCCTAAGAATATGCTTCAGGATCTAGAAAACTGTGTTAGTTTTCTTAATATAAAAACATTGTATACCAGTTTCTTCATCTGGACTTGTTTGGATGACTCATTCACAGCTCTCACAGATAAAATACAGAACCCCAAAGCAAGCTATACAACTTTCATCTGCCATGCCTCCACTTCTCATTTATCTTGTAAATATACTTCTGGCAGGGTTGGTAATATTGGCTACCATTAAGATCATCAGTACATTCTATAAATGCAACTTTGCCCACTTCAAATTAAATTTTCCGTGATGGGTATCTGCTCAGTCCAAGGATTTTGGTCAAAATGCTAAACAGTTCAGAAAAATAAAATATTTTGGGGAATTTAAAAAATAAGTTCATTTTTTGTTATCAAATGTCTTTGAAAGTATATTGTAAAATATGTGTCACAGTACTCTCCAGCGCTGGTTTCTCATGCATGAAAGAATAAAAACTGCCTTCGTTTGTCAGACCCTGAGTGTATCCTAACCAGTGTCTTTTTTCTGTCTGATCCAGCAATTGATGTTTGGGGTGCATGTTGGAGGGGTCAGGAGAAATATGTAGAACAAGTAGAAGCTCAAGCTGTATTAGCAAATTAAATTCCAAAATGATCCTATCTCAGACTCGTTTTCCCAGTGCCCATATTTTTAACTCCACTGTCTTGCCTAATGTACAAAAAGACTTCTGTGGTAATGTGTAAGGGTTGTGCTCCTTAAGGTTAGGTGCAAGCCTTGGGTTTTCCAGAGTATGTAACAGTGATGAATCTTTTATTTTAACTTAGAAATATAATAAAAAATTAGTCCCACTAATGAGGTATTCACATACTATGGCCACAAGTGACACAGAAATCCAACTAAAATATTCGTAATTTTGTCATGAAAAATGAAAGACTTTAATAGAGTCAAGCAAATTAATAAAGGAACAACACCATAAATAATGAGGACAAAAGAAATACTGAAGAGCTGGTTTTCAATGCCCTTTCTTATGCATGAAATCAAACAGGGAAAAAAACGTAACTCAAGCATTGTAGACTCAATGGTTGAAACAAAAAAATTAAAACCAAAATTTGACTCAACCATTGACTGCATGAAAGGTATACATGAAAAGACCCAAATTAGGGTTTCACTGGCCTGTAACTGGTATTTAACTAACTTCAGAGAGCTTGGCTTATTTTTAACCATTTATTTTGCAAGCCTAATGTTTATACCTACCTAATATATTCCATCAAAGGAAAGTTTATGGAAAGGCTTATCTGATTTGCAGATTGCAAATTCCTGTATCAGAAACTTGCTTTGGATATGAGAAATTCTCCTGAGAGTCCCAAAAATTATTTTCTGATTCTTTCCTGAAAATCTGTGTGTTTTGTAGAATACAATATGACATCCACAATGCTGTTGTTTGTCCCAAATCTTCATCCACAAAGCCTAGCCATGATGATGTAACTTGCTAGAAGCTATAAAAAATTGTGTATATTCCCCTACCCCAATGATGAGGATTTTCCACTTCTATGTGAAGTTACCACAGTGTGACACTTAGGGAAATATTGAGCACATTCATCACGTAGCTTCAAGTGCCCAGCTGTTGCCATTACATGTGCCTAGGGTTCCTGTACATTCATTGGAGTGATCTTTGCTTACAGAAAATAATTCAGAGGACCTAAACCACATGCTCTAAAACACCATCTGGATTTACCTTGTCTCCATTGGCTGGCTGAAGAGACTACCTAATGCATTGAAAAAAATACCCTTCCCTCTGCAGACTAAATCTTGAAATTATCTCTTGATACATTGATCTGAATAAGAACTTATTGTAATTAGTCTCTCATAGACCTGATTTTGTTAATATTATCAAGAAATGAAACACAGCTCCAACCCAGCTTGTTCTCACAAGGTCCCATTCTCATCCATACCAGCACTCAGAATTAATTTACTCAGGATGAATATAACAGTTCTGCTGCATTATCTGCAGTGTTGGTGTTCATAAAATTCACTGCCACAAACCTCCTTTTTTATTACACTGATAAAAGCATACTCATACTACTGTGCATGGACCATGAGCCCTCACCTCAAGTAGAAGATTGCAGGTGCAGAAAAAGGTATTGAGGCAGCACTTGATAAATTTGTAGCAGTATGAAAATTAAGAATTTAAATGAGAAAGCTAGACTAAAATGGTAGCTTAAGTTTCATGTGGTAACTTTACAAAAAGGTTCAAAAAGTTAGAAAAAACCCCCCATAAAGTAGAAATACAAGTGTTTAGTTTGTTCCTTTCTCTCTTTCTTGCTCTGTTGTGCACAGTCATCATTTTAGACACCCTAAACAGGTGATCACGTGCTCTCCCGTTCTACTTGTGTTTTGTAGGGCACAGGAATGTGTTAGAACTGTGTAGTAAATTCTGTTGTTATTTTTTGTAACTGCCTTATCTCATAGCATGCTGAATTTGGAAGGTAATGTCTTCCAAGAGTTTTCTGTCATCCAAACTAACCCTGTGTCACAGAGATGCTGTGTGAAACTACATAAGTCATTTAAGCTAAAATACTAATTGACAACTAATTTTATGTTTTTCATTGAATATGTCTGCCCAACTTTATCTTGATTTTCAGATTTTTGGAGCCTTAGGGAAGTGCTGTACCTTTTGAATGGTATTCAGGGAATTGAGAGTGCTCAACATCATTTGCAATATATCACTGGGTTCTGAAGGACTGAGCCTCAGGCTGGGATTCTCCACAGCCCTGAGTTCTGGACCTACCATTACCAGCCCCTCTAGGATCTGCCACCACTCAGACATGCAGTGATCTTCCAGTCTGTCAGGTGAGCTGTGGTATTTTTCTGTATGTTTTTACTCTATGTCAAATGTGAGATAATTAGGTCACCTCAGTCCGCAAAAAAGAGGATTTTTTTTAATCTAGTTCACCTTGTGTTTGACATTAGAAAAGAGCTGATATGGAGATACCTATGGTGCATGTTACTTTGAGGCAAGATAGTCTGATAATGTATGTAAGTTCTTACACTCCTTTTCTGTCATAAAGAAATACAATATTTAATCATCTTTCTCACAGAAGTAATATAATAAGTAAACTATATTTGTGCAATATGTTGAGCATACAAATAGTTTTTAAAAATGGCAAGCATTTGAAGAAATCATTTTCCCTTGGTATAAGTTAACTCATTGAGAAGGTGATATTGAAATCAGATTTTGCAGATTCTGAGTGTTTTTGATCTGTTCTCCACTTGTTCATCTATGAAAATATTGACATTTTGAGTACATTGCTGTGAGCATACATTTATTAATGTTTATAGGGTTCAGTAACTGTAGCACTGCTGCTACAATCTATGGACAATGAAAATCTGTAAGAAAGTAAATGAATCTGCACCAGCAACCATTTGGGTGGAAAAGAGTAAACAAAAAAGAGACATACCACTCGAGTTTAAGACAGATACAAATATTGAATTCAATCTGGTATCCAGAATGAGTTAGGTCTTGTGGAGAGAAGGATAATAAGGCATCCTGTAATTAAAGACTATGTCCTCTTGTATATAATAAAAAACATCATCTAATTATATTGGAAACTGTAAATCTAAAATTTCCTAAATCTTCCATGCTAAATACTGAGTTGTATTTTTCTCTAATAAGTTTATCTACATACATATGTCGTACAAAAATGCAACTATTGCATGTAGGTATTAGAAATGAGCTTGTTTCCTCAGCAAACATCTTGTGAAACAAAAGACCATTGTCAGCCTTTGTTGATGGTAGCTAGCAACGTCCAGAAGGTTGCAGCTAACTAGCAAAAGGAGCATCGATAGCTATTGTGGAGTCACATCTTCACTTCCCATGCCTCTGGTGCTTCCAGTCCTTCCCTTGGTCATCCTGACTGCACACCAGAAAACAGACCTGAAGCTTAGTCTGCACTGCAGAGCAGCATGAAGTCATCATATGGGACCCCATTCCCTCTCATCATGTGTTCTGAAAGTGGTGATGCTATTTTTTGCCCATGCTATTTTTGGATATGTTCTTGCAAATGGTGATAAAAATTTAAACTGGGCTCTGCTTTAGATGTAGATTTTTTTCTGTTGAGAAGAGGCTAAAAGAATGTGTCCAAAAGCTATTCAAGCCTAACACTATTCTAAACTTGAGAAAAAAAATCAGTGTATTTTTCAATAATCCTCCTCCTAGCTAGAGCTGAAATAAACTCTTAGTGACATCATTCACACTCCAGTTTTAAGTAGGCTGTGAGTGAGATAAAGATGCGGGGCAGAATATGAAGTTTTCTTAAGAGTTTACTTAGATTATAGTTTGTGGTAACACTTTGTAAATAGTAATCTAGGGCTCTTAGAAATATTTCTATTTATTATGATTTGTGCTTGCACATAGCAAGTGAAACAAGAAGGGGGAAGCTGTTTACTCTGTATCACACAGAATGCTATTCATCAGAACCAGAATACCCTTACTTAGAGCCCAAATTCCTAATGATTGGACTATGTTTCCTAAAATGGCTTACAAGTAAGACTTGGAAGTAGGTGATCGTTTTCACTCCTTGCCTAAACAAAATGACTTAGTGTTCTTGGAAACTTCAGATTAGCAGTTTCTTTTCACTTGGTAGCTACAGGTTTTAATAAGTGATAAAGAGTTTCAGGAGGTTGGAAAACCCTGCTTATATTTCTAGAAGGTTAACAAAAATCTACACAGGAAGAAAGGGAAGTCTGATTTTTCCCCATCCTGAGCAAGCCAGGACTTTGTAGCAGAATACCAAGGTTCCTCTTCTTCCATAACTTCCTTGCATTTTCTGATTGTCTTCTTTTTCAGCTGTATATGCGTATATATATGTATGTATGTAGATATGTGTGTATAGGAGCTACATATATGTATATATGGGAGGGGAGGGGAGTGCATATATATATATATACTCAATTCTGGTCCAAAGGGCAATTTAGCCCCTTTTCAGGCATGTGTCAAAAAAACCAAATGGGATGAAACACCCTCCATTGTTTAGTGGACTATGTAGCTGTCTTTTAGGTAACTGAAATTGGGTAAAGTTAATCCCAACCTTAATAATTAAACTTCTAAGGACAAAGTTTTAAATTTCAGTTGTGGACGTTACTTTCATTAAAAGCTGCACATCGTGTGTATCATGTCATATATCACATCATTAATTAAATTGGGTAGAGCTAAGAGAACACAAGGCTTGACACATATGCTAGTCTTTGGAGTTTGAGATAAGCCTGTACCCAATGCTCTGTTGTGGAGCAAGAGGTTGAAAAGTGGGCATAGAGAAGCACAGCCCAATGTACAAGAGCTGCTGTGATAAAACAGACTGTTCAAGGTTTCACTTTGAGCTCCCTGAGTGCAGCATTCACCTCATGGAAACTGTCTCAGGAAGTTTCCTAGAAGTGGATTTTCTGTACTTCTGTAACCTTTGCTAATTCTCCGCTGGCTTTGTTGTTGAATTGTTTGTGTAGTAAAATACGAGATTTGTTTAGGAGAAGGCACTTCTGTAGATAACCCTCAACATTTTCAAAAGATAGATCAGACACTTCCATCTGTATTTGAACACTGAAGACACACTTGTTTTCAGAAGCACTGACAGCCTGCAGGTTTCACTAGCCTTAACTTCAGGTTCTCAAAAATCAGGAGTTGTCACTGGCATGCAAAATCTACATGTCCTGACCCAAAACACCTATTTTATACTTCTTGTCTTGCATCTTTATACAAATTCTGTAGAAATTAATGTATTACAGGTTTTGAGGCAGCCAGATGGTATTAATGAGAGCCAGAGAACTATGAAGATGCATATATTACACTAATGTTTTACTAATAGCTGCAATTGCAGCTGAAGTGAGCCTCCTTTATTTTTCTAAAAGCATCCCTAATGACTGGGCTATGTTGCTGTAGTCATATACTATAGTGAGGACCTACAACAACAGGTAAGTAAATGAGGAGATAAATCATAAGTATATGCATTTTTCACAAGATAGATAAAATTAAATGTCAGAGAATACTCAGCCTGAAGCTGATAGACATAACACCCTGTGGGCCATACTAGTAGTAAAGACATTAGGGTGCCAATTATTCCCAGACCTTCCCAGACCTTACTGGTGAGTTCTGTAGGTACAGATGTAACCTCTCTGTAACATGTAAGTTTGGGTGACTAATCTCTCCTTATAACACTGATACAGTTTTAGTTAGGGCTGAATCTAGCCTTTAGGCTGTGTTCTGAACTCTCTTTTCTCTCAAAGTCAAATATTTTTAGCTTTTATTGACCTGACCATCTGACTCCACTCAGCATTTGTTTCTGGTCAAGTGCACTCCTCCCCCTCTATGTCTAAACTCACTGACCAAAGAAGTTGTGTTCTTCAGACATGAAATGGATTTTTATTACTGAGGTCGACAGCACAAGTCATTGGAAGTTATGTAATAATATGAAAGGACATATAATTGAGAGGCTGTCAGAAGATACAAGTGTACCAAGCTTTCCAGAGCATTCACATCTGTAACTCATGAAGCCTGATGACATTGAAAGAGCAATTCAGTGTTTAATGCGTGCAGCTCTGTGGCAGTGCTCCTCCTCAGTATGGGCTGTTGAAATATCACAGTCTGTAGCATAGGATTTATTGCAGGAGTTTCCCATTAAAGACTTTAGCTGTTGCAGTTCACAGTAACTTCTAGCTCAGCTCACCTGCAGGGGACACAGTACTTTGTCCTTGAATAAGCAGGATTGCTTTCATCCTATTCTTGTCACTGGAGCAGAGAAGTAAAGAGTGAGTACATATGGAGCAATGTACAACAAGTGAGTAGCTGCAATACAGGCATATATTATTACTGGATCTGTTTTAAATGTCAAGCAATAACACATGTGTAATAAAAGGAAGATTGTAGCTATCCTGACATTCTCCCAAATGTGCAGTAAAACTGTAAAAGATGCCTGTATTTACTAAAAATAATAAAACTCTAGTGTTGCACTAATCAAATTCAAATCAGTTCAACTGCATAATTTTCAGTGAAGAGGTGCTTATGAAATACAGAATGAACTCCAGAAGGAAAGGTTCATTGCTTTCTAATCAAAAGCAGTCATCTTTAAACACCAGCCAGTCAGGTGATAGGTTTGTCATTTCTCAGCTGTGCTCTTGGAGGGAATTTGCCAAGAAGGCTTGACAGCCTTTAAACTTCACGGAGCATTTTTTGCCTGTTTCTGAACATCATGTTGATCTACAAAAACTCGAGGGAGGCTGGGAGGAGAGGCAGAGTATCAGCAGTTCTGTTAAAATATATTTGCTGCAATGAATGTCAGTCAGAGTTTATGGTGTGACAAAATGTGCATTTCCTGAAAAGAAATTTTCTCCACCCCTCAGGTCTGATTCTTTCTTGTCTAATTCTGTCCAGCTACTTTGGGGGACTGGGGAGTGTCAATGATTAATTGTATGGATGTTAGAGAAGTAAAAAGGCTTGTAATGCATTGCTAAAAGCAAGAAATCAGGGTGTCTGACTTATGATGGAAGTCTTTAAATGAATATATTACTGCTACATACAATTAAAAGCCCAAGAGAGAAGTTGTTTACTTTCATCATTTATAACAATGGCAGCTCTCCCGTGAAAACATATTTACAGCAGTTTTACATTGCTTTCTAGAGGTTTAGTACAAAAGGGAGAGACAAAAATTAATATATACCAAGGCAGTTACGGAGAACCCTGTCTTTGAACTGTTCTTTCCTTCTAATCAGCATGAGCTCTGCTAAATAGGGGAAAGAATTATGAGTAGGTGACAAGCATCTAGGTTACTGAGGTCAAATTACTCTCAGGGGAATAACTTTGTAATTTGAGCAATGTGATCTGAGATGAACAGGTCTTCTCTGTTTTAACCCAGCATGAACATCAATTGCAAGTCAGCCAACCTGAAGTCCTTCAACCATCTTCCTTACACAAAGGTCTGTTCTCCCCTCTCCTGTCAGTTACACCATTGTGCTGGAAGAATGTTCTAATGTCTTCTATTTCTATTTTCTAATGTCTTTCTAGTGTATTCTAGTTCACATCCTCAAGTGTGGGCCCTTATACATGTCATAGTAATTTTTGGTAGTGGTTGAAGTCCCATTAAGCTTCTGAAGTTCTTAAATTGCTTCCTGGAGGGGTTTGGGGTTTTTTTCATGTAACTTAGGTTATAAAAGTAGCACCATAAACATTAATTGAAGAGCCATTAAGTAGTATGGCTGTTTGGTTTGGGTTGATAGAGGACATAAAGCTTCATACCCTGTGGTGGAAAACAATTAGATCTGATGATGAACATGCTATTAAATATACCATTACCAGACTTCTATCAGTTTAACTTTAGAAAATAGCAACCAGCTGTAGCCAAAGCATACACAAGTGATAGAAAGTCATATTTTAATTGTCATGTCATAGCCTGTTATAAATATTGTCGTTTCTAATGTTTTATGCTAATGACGGTGACTAATAGTAGTCATTACCTCCATTCATTGTCATAAAAATTTCCTCAAGAGGGGATGATCACAGCTAGAATTCTGTTTCAAATTAAACTGTTTGTCTAAAATAGAGAACATAAAAAACATTTAAATACCAAGAGGTTGGCCAGCTAATTTATTTTGTAATAGCATGTGCTTGACAACTACAGCTTTTGTTAATTGTGCCATCAGTTGAACAGATACTCCTTTTAGAAACATTTTTGGCATACTAATGTGTGTAAATGTCATGTTGTCATATGGTCTCCAAAGAGTGGCATAAAAGGTGAATCTCAGAGAAGTCAGAATATAAGTCTGATGCTACCCCTGTAGAGGTTTAATATTAAGAACATTGAATTTCCTCATCCATTTCTTTTTCAGTTATGAATTCTGCTTACTTGACAGGTACAGAGTACTTCATTATGTGCACGAAGAGAAATGCTTAAATGGATGAAGCAGCTATTTACGTCTGATAGGAGCTAAGTGGGACATTAAATTAATGCCAAACAAGTGAGTGCTCATTTTAGTTTCGTTATAAATGGCTGCAGCACAGCAGTAATGTGTTGACTCTCATGTGCTGACAAGTTCTATATTTCTTACAAACTTCCCTTAGAGCTCAATGTGGAAAGACAAATTCACACTCTGCATGATGAAATTAGCAGCAGATGCATTAATAATTGAATAAGGATCTCTGGAGACATACTACAGTTCAGAAGGAGAGTTGTTGACAGGCTGCTTTAAGTAGAGGCTTCTGTCATATATATCTGCACTTACATAAGCCCTGAGTTAAGAGCTGCTACCTGAATGGAGCCTTTGGTATCAAATCCGCTTCCTGCTTTTAGAAGACTTTGCATAGTTACATTTGACAGGTCCATGAACAGACTGACGACCATTGATCTGGGCAGAGTGTGCCCTTGCTGCCCCTCCTTCCTCTCTGACTGTTCTCAAACTTATAGGAAAATTCGACATAGCGCCTTCTGGATTTGTCTCTAGACAATGAGTGAGATATAAGGGACTGAAAGACTTTCACCGTATGCCAGACTCTTGCCATAGACCTCCATTCCTGTAGGATTGAAAGTTTCCTGAAGTGCAAATCCCAGCTTCTCTCACAAAAGGATTAGGATGCTGTACTGCCATCTTCCTTTCCAGCAAAAGTGATGTTCTTTGATGTAGCCACATGCCTATGTTTGGGAAGGAAGGAATTTCACACTACAGGTAAGGCTGGAAGGGACCACAGTGAGTCATCTGATCCAACCTCCCTGCTCAAGCAGAGTCATCCTAGAACACATGGCACAGAGGAGCCCAGAACTGGACACAGCACTCCCAGATGTGGCCTCACTAGGGCTCAGTAGAGGGACAGGAGCAGCTCCCTCCACCTGCTGGCAATGCTCTTCCTAATGCATCCCAGAACACCATTGGCCTTCTTGGCCACAAGAGCACACTGCTGGCTCAGTTTGTGGGGTTTTTTTTACAATAGCAAAGAAAATGATTGCTAGAAAAAACCTCCACTTTTTAAAGATACCACCAAGACCAGCCACAGTACAATTCCTAATAGTTACATTGTGGTCACTCCTAACACCAAGTAATATTATGCTCAGATGATACTGACAAAAGAGTGTGACATTTCATTCACAACAGTACTATTGGAGCAAATTCTCATGGGTTTAAAATCAGAACTTTATTGCACTAGTGCCAGGAGACTGATAGCAGTTTGTATAGTCTGAAAATTTGTCCCAGTTAGAAGCATGGCAAAAATGTAGCACACTATTACTAGATTAGCTCCACACAGCTGTCCTAACTATCCATGCAGACTTCAGACACTGCTTTTGAGTTGTACATGTGGAAGTCACTTCTGTGGTTTGCATTCCTCCAGTTACAGGCCACTTTATAAATCTCAGGATCTGGAAGACAGAAAAAATAGCTTAAGATATCCACCACTGAATTTTGTGGAGTTTTATCAGCTAAAGGAAAGCTAATTCTAATCTTAGTTTTTTTAATATATTGCAATATTTTGCATAGGCTACTATATGATTTAATCAAATGGCACTGTCTTTAAAACAATAGTCAAGACTCAGCTGTCTTTTAAAACAATACTTCAGTTCCTTCTATTCAGATATGCAGCTCTTTTATTCAATAACAGTGCATATGTTATTTTTTCAATTAGAGTTTAGTATGAATCTTATCATAATAGAAGTATTGAATTTGAGATCTTTTGAGTGTGAGAAACATTTAAACAGTTTCTGTTGTCACTTGAAATAGGAGTTAAGTCCCAGAAAGTTCATATTTAAATAATATGAATAATATCATATTTATATAATATTTATATAAGTAATGTCTCAATCTGTTAGACACCCTGAAACATCCTTCAAGGGGCTCAGCTGAGGAAAGAATAGTACACATTTTGCTTTGTGATACTGGACTACAATGCAGACATTAGAGATCAGAGACTCTCAGATGAAGGAGTAGGCATGCTAAAATAATACCCTGGTTTCAGCATCACATCTTCTTTTGGAGTGCTTGAAACAAAGATGTGAAAATTAAATTGGATTTGCATAAGCATTTTTAGTGAACAGAGGTGCCATTTCAGAATTAATATTTTTCATTAGATCCACACGTATAATCCATTTTATTGCTGTTAAAAAAAGTCATGGTACTGTAATCTGAGTTTTTAAGAAAAAGACTAAGTACTTAAACAAGGTCATGAACTGTTAGATGAGAATATACATGAATTACATAGACCAAGGAGGAATAAAGAAAATGCATTGATGGGGACAGGGTGAGAGAGATCACGAGTCATTAACTATGACTTTATGCTTCACATCTCTCTACAGTGGGTTTAATCCTATTAACTGCTTTCCATTCATTTGGTTATTTCCATGGAATAAGATTCTTAGTTTGCTTCAGATTAGAAGTGAATATTATGCAATAAGTTTTGTACCTATTCTTAGCATATACAAGGCACATCAGTGGTGCCAATGTTTATTCTTAACATTCTGAAATTAGTTTCACAACTCTGGGCAGTTATCACTCCTGTAAAAGCAAAGAGATACTTCCAAAGCCTTCTATTGAGTGAATAAACTGATGTCTTTTATCCAGATTTTGCAGGTCACTGGATGTTAGAAACAGCAAAGCAAATTAAAAGAAGCCCTTCTCTTTTATTATCACGGTAATTTTGCACTTGATTATATGAGGATGTGCTAATATAGAAGCTATTGAAGAAGATATGGAGGCATCGTCTAACAACTGCATTGAAAGGCAGAAAGAAATGTTGCATTTCAAATCACAGCTCTCCTTGAAATTTGATTTCATTTTAAAAGGCATCTTGAGCACCTGTAGTGGGTTGACCTTGGCTGGACACCAAGTGCCCACCCAGCCCCTCTTATCACTGCCCTTCCCCACCGGAAAAGGGGAGAGAGAGTAAGGTGGGAAATGACTCATGGGCTGAGATAAAGCAGTTTATTAAAGTAAAAGCTTGCACACATGAAAGTGAAGCAGAAAATAACAAGGTTTATTCTCTACTTCCCACCAGCAGCGATGTCTGGCCACTTCCCAAGAAGCAGGGCTTCAGCAACATGTAATGGCTTCTTAGCAGACACCCTTGGAAAACAACAAATGCCCCCCTTCCTGCTCCTTTCCTTAGCTTTTATATCTGAGCTGAAGTCAGATGGTATGGAATATCCCTTTGGTTAGTTTGGCCTGGTTGTGTCCCCTCCCAGAATCTTGTCCTCGATTGAGGAAGGAATGTTGCAGTGCTGATGCTGTGCTCAGCAGTAGCCAAAACACTGGTGTGTTATCAACACCCTTCTAACTACCAATGCAAAGCACAGCACTGTGGGATCTGCAATGGGAAATGAACTCCATCTCAGCTACACCCAATACAGCACCAAATTTTTGTCCCTTAGTGACTCCCAATCAGATGAATCCACTTAAAAGTAAAACACAATTTTCTAATTGTCAGTCCTGTAACCTCAGCCTGAAAATCAAGTGGCTACTTTTTGATTTATCCCTCATCACTACTACTGATGCTTCTGCAGGCCAGAATTTTTTTCCCCTTCAATATTCGCAACCTTCTAGTCTTCATAATTTTCCTCAGTTGCCCCATTCTCTTATTATGCCTCTTCCAAATTGTTGCCCAGCTATTGTTTAGATGCACCATTTTTTGGAATAAGTTGGTAAGTTGGATATTATTGCAGAATATCAGTTCTTTCCTTGGGATCACAGACTAAGCATGGGCAGAGAGTCCTAGCCTACTGTATTCAAGTAAAACAAATACACAGAGAGGCAGTCACTGTGGATTTCTAAATTATCCTCTGAGGGCTGTGATATCTGTGCTGAGCTAACAGGGCTGAAAAATTCAACACAGAATTCTCAACAGAATGTATCTGATTTCTTTGTAGCCCACCCTGAAAAGAGAAAGGGTGGGTGCTTCCGTGTATTCTCTGTAAAACTTCTTTGAATTTAATAAATTGGATGGAACGCCAATTACACAGAATAATCCAAGCTTTGGCATAAAATGATACCTCTTCATTCATCCCTGCAAGTAACACCATAATTCTACTTTTTCTCCTGCTATTTGAGAACTATTTTTTGAATGTCCCATGTAAGAAATGCAGCCTTTTCTGATCACAGAAAAAGATGTGTATTTTTACCATCTTTTCCCTTCTACTTTCCAGTCTACTGAAAGACTTTCCTCTCCTATCATGGTTTTCCTCAGTTCCCTAACATTTCTTAATCCAATTAGTGTTGTCACCTTTCTTGCTTCCCTTCTTTCTGATAATGCATCTATAATGCACAGGATGTCTATTAGACTTTGAAATTAAATTGTCTTTTTTGAACCTCAGTGTGCAAAAATGTCTGAAATTGGGCAATAACTTAACACATGCAGTTCCAAAGTCTTCTGTATTGCACAGTGGACCAGCCATTAAAGAAATAGATTTTTTTTTTCTGCAAGACCTCATTTAGGATGAGATTTCCCACAGCTGGAACTGTAAACCAAATTCTGTCTTACAGATATTCTTCTGAAATGCTTATCTTCCACACAGCTGCAGTTTCCTGTCCCTTCTGTTACCCTACCTTTGCTAATCACGGCTCCTGTGGAGTTGATACAAGATTTGAAGATTTCACAGTCTTCATGGAACTGTGAAGAAAATTAACTAGACAGAACCAGCACACAGTGTAAGTAGATTGTGGTTACAATCCTAATCCAGCCTGGAGATTCAGTCCATGCACTTTCATGCTCTTGTAAAGTAATGCTTAATATGCATCTCTACAGATGTATTTGTATGCTCTGAGTGTCTCCTCTAATGTACTTCTAAACTTGTCATTTTAAGATATAAAACTTCTTTGAACATTGAACTTCTTTGATGGTGCAGTAAAGGCCTTTCAAAAGATAATTACACATGCAAATACTTCAGTTAGGGCAGCAATTCCTGAGTACAAGCAACTGGATTCTCTTAGTTATTCAATAGATAAAAGCACTAAGAAACATAGAAGGACAGGAATCTCAAGATGAAGTGGAAGTTGGAAACACAAAGCAAGAGAAGATGGAGTACTTTTTTTCTATGAAAAATAAAAAGCCATATGTCTCACATGCTGCCTATCAGGGACAACTGAAGTTCAGGCAGGGGACAAGGGATATTGTGCTTGCATAATAGTGCTTGCATAGAAACTACCCATAGAGGTCCAAGGAGTACCAGTTGCTTCAAAATCAGGTGACAACACAGCCTTAAAAGGATGACTTGGAGCAGCTCCTGAACACTCCTGTACTCAGACGTGAACAGACAGCTAGATGTTAGCCCAGGAAATTTCCTTGCCAGGGCAACAGATTCTGCATTCTCTATAGCATTAACATCATGCCTACATGAAGTTAAAACCTTCAGACTGAACCAAGCTTTTGGCTTGTTTGCTTCCTCTTAAGCAATAGTCACATACAGGCTGGCAATGAATACACCGTCACATACAGGCTGGCAATGAATACATCATTTCCCAGAGTATTAAAACAGGGTTAATAACTAAAACCATGAGCATGAACCATCCTCATCTCTCAGGGAATGGAGCACAGGATAAATACGGTGTATGCTGGGAATGTGCTGTATATTTGCCTTTCACTTTTGCATGGTGGATTTGGTAAAAAAAGCAATTACACTCATAAACAGAGGACCTCTTTCAGGTGGTGGTATGGACCCAGGGAGAGATAGCCTGTTGAATAACCAATGCCAAAGCTAAGCTAAGGTGAAAACTCAAGAATTTCAGTGAGTTGCAAATGTAGGGATAGTTCCCCAGGAGGAATAACTGTGCCAACAGAGAAAGTTTCTCCCCAGTCTCAGGAATTTGGTGTCTCATTTTTGTCATAAAGGGGAGTAATTTGCATTTTTTTTTAATAAAACGTCACGTTGCTTTGGGATTTTTCTCTCTGTTAAATGTTAAGAAGAGTACATTCCCCTAGAAGATTATAGTGGTGTTTACTGTGTTCATTCTTATTGAGGGGTTAGGGAGTAATGTTTTCACCAGAATTATGGTTGTCCCTGTTGCACATAAACACATATTTATGATATGTATTGGATGCAATTCAGTTCAGTGCTTACTAGTAATTAGGCTTAGTGACTTGTTTAAGCTCATTTTGCCTTTTTTTTTTAAAAATTGTTTTTCTCTGAACTCTTCTGGTTTTGCTTGTTTCTAAATCAAGACTAAGATTTTCATCAATAGGGAGCACTGATAGTTTAGCCACTAGAGTTTTTCAAGTATTTTATATGCAGATTAAAACACACTTTTGGGCTGTAAATCTATCTAATATTGTGATTACTCTTCCTGAAATTCAACTCTTGCTGTTTCTTGGAGATCTGTTATGCATTGAGCATCTGTTTCTGTTGGGGTAGACACAATGGCTTCTGGATATCATCTATGAATCCAATGAATATAAATTCAAGGAATATGTATTAGTATCCAGATTTCTGAAGTACATCTTTCCACATTTTGTCAAAATGCATGTTGGCATATCAGTGTATTTCTCATTTGCCCACTTTAACATATTCTCTGAAATTTCTTGAATGTCTTTTCAGATTTATCCTACTTACATTTTTATCTACTTCCCATATTGATATTTCAATTTCAGCCATATTCTTATACCTCAATTAAAGTATATTCAGCATCAAAATTATATGACGACCGAGGTAGTGCAGTCTTTTAATCTGGCTTTCCAGTCATTCCTATTCTTTGTTATCAGAGTCTCATCCAGCTTTTTAACATCTTACAATCAACCTTGGTCCAGAGAGATTTTTAAGGCAGGACAATAATGACATCATACAGAGAGCAAGATTTTTTTATGACTGGTTGTTTAATTGGTAGTTGAGTGGAAAGTATTTTGAATACTTTCTATAAAAGCTTTGTATATGAAATCAGAAAGAATAATACCTCTGCAGAGCACCACAGAAGAGTCTACAAGGACTGTGAGACTTTTGCAGACTCTTCTAATGCATCATATAATGACAACACTGGAAAAAAATATCCTGAATTAGATAGAAAAATGTTATCTATGCCTGCTCTTCTGGTGCTCCAAACCTCTTTCTAAGAATTTCTACTAGGTCTGTACCACAGAAATTATTTCTGTAATATTGTAATATGTTTAGCATTCTCTTAGATATAGTTTTAAATAAAAAACTGTTAGTTTGTAAATAGTTGTAAATGGTAGAAAATAATTCACTTCGAGAATATAATGTATATGCTTCAGAGGTACACACACCTCAGGAGAATACTGCATATGCCTGTCCTATCAACAAAAGGTCACGTATTTCCATCTCATGGAAAATGGTTGGCCTAACTAGCTCTCTGTGAGAATGTGGAAAAAGAACAGCAAAACTGATTTTGTCAAGGACAAAAGGAGAGTGAAGGGCAGCACAAGTGGAAACAATAATATATTTAGGCATATACTTAAAAAGATTTGAATGATCCTGATCCAAGCAAAGGACAGTTAAGAGTGATATATGTAATTACCTTGAAAAATAAATATGAGAACGCATTTAAGCTTTTTACTAAAACCACAAAGGGTTGACTTACCATAAGCTATAAAAGATGTCATTAAATCATTAACCTTTAAGAATAAAGGCCTGTTGTGGTTTCTGAGATGTATCTTTCTCTCCCAGTACCCTGAGTAATTGTGTACAACTTCAAGAATTGATATCTGTAGGGAAGTTCCAGTGTCAGACAAAGAAATTAAAATATAAAAAAAAGTCATATGTTACTACAGTAAGCAATCCTATTCACCTCGGTGAGTCTCATCGTTGGTTGTAAGATCTCTCTCTAAAATTACGCTGTGCTAAATATGAGACTACAGAAGACAATTTAATAAAGGACCTACATAAAGTCAGTCCATTAGTGTTCTGTGGAGTGTAGTCTGTGTACCAATAAAAACCCCCATGATTTTTATTAATTCCATTAAAGTAGCATGCCCCCTCCAAATATTTATAGAGATGAAGCAGATGCACTTCAGGCTGAGTCCTTCACACATATCAAAGGTACCATTTCCTGAAATGTAAACAGTTGGCATCTGCTGAGCCCTAATCCCTAAATCAGAAACACAAATGTTTGGATTAAGGAAAAATGGAAAGCCTCATTCTTTGTTGTTGACCTCCTAGTACATATTTTTTCACTTTCGGTGTTATGTGCATGATTTGCATTCTTTATTCAGGATGGGAAATGCAGTGACTTTTTGGCATGGTGACCACAAAGGACAGTGCTGATCAAATTCAAGCCAACACAAACTCTCACTGACTTCAGGAGATTTGAAATCAAGCCTTCAGTTCAACGTTACACATCTGATGCAATATGAAGCAACTGAGATTTGATATTCTCAAGAATCAGAGAAATAAAAGTATGTTTAACTCTTTAAAAGAACATATGGATGTGATATTGGAAAAAGTTGAGGAAATATAAAACATAAGCTTATAAATACCTTCATTGAAATATATTTGGTTTTTATACACAGTTTTAGTATCCCACTGCACCAGAGACAAAGTGTTTAATAACTGTTAAGTGTTTTAGCACAGATCTGGAATTGCTGTCTGTTATATTTGCAGTGCATCTATATGGAGAATATACAGGATGGAGATATACAGAATATTCCATTGAACAAACTAAAGATATAACAATGAACAAACTGCTTAAACTGTAATGTTGAGGGAATGAAATTTGAAATTCTTTTCCAGAGTAGTTTATATTTGGACAGTGGTTTTATTTTTTTCTTGAAGAGATTAAATACAGAGGTGCTGGAGAACCCTGAGAAGCTGGAGAAGAATGAGAATGAGGAGGCAGGTGTTGGTGCTGAGGACCCAGGGCACAAACTTCCAGTCCTGGAAGTTCTGTCTCTTCTGTTTTGTGCTGCATCTTTAGGCTGTGTGGACTCCAGTAGGACAATCCATAATGAAGCTGGGATTTCAGGACTTTCAGTCTTCTTCTTCCCAAGCCACACTCCAGCCACTGCTCCCAGCCTCATGCCAGGGGCTCCAAAAGTTGTTGGAGCTTTTCCAGGACCGTAACAGGAGATCAAAGAACTAAGTGCTCCAGGTCAACATACCTGGTGAGGGGCGTTCCTGCAGCCTCTGCTCCTGAAGGGAGTGGATTGGTAACTGCAAAGCAGAGCTGCCAGTAATGTCTCTGAACCAGAACTTCCTTAAAGCCTGAGGAGCTCACCAGGTGTCGCCTTTGGCAAGATGACAGCGAAGCAGTCACATTTCCTCTGGATTCTGCCTCACTTTATACAGTGCCAGGTATTCAGTGTACACTCAGGGGTTTTTTGATTCCACAAATCTATTTGGCTGGGAAGCAAATTCTGAGTTTCAGAGAAGACTGAAATTGTCCACATAAAAGAGTTTGATGCTTCAAAATGGCTACAAAACAATAAAAAATAAAATCTAAAATACCCCTGCATGCAATTTTAATTGTTTTATGGAAAAATCAGATTTCATTATACTGTAAGAAGAAGGAAAGTCTTTAAATAATTTGTTGTTAGCTTGCATGTAAGTTTTAGGTCTGTGCATTAGAATTTTCATATGACTCCAAAATTATCAAAATAATTACTGTCTATGCAAATATGTAGAGTTAGGTTTCATTCCTACCCTGTCCCAAAAAATCCAAAATTCTAGGCAGTATAAAAAATGTGCCCTGAATCCTATTGTCAATATTCACCTATTTCCCTTTTCAAAACAGAATGTAATCTTGACAGACATCCCTTTAACCCTGGGGTAAAGGAAAGTAGCACTTGCCATGTTAAATAATGAGCTGTGTAAAATTCAGCTGATGGGGATCTATTCTTTGTCTCCAACAGGACAAAAAGCTATTTGCAGCGGCTATGACTTTTAGTAATTTGAAATAATCCATATACTGGTATCATTCACAGAAAATCTAGTTTTTATTCACCGTTACTCTTGCCAAAAAGGTCTTAGTAAACAATATAAAATCATACTGTATTATGACCATCACCTTGACACTACAATTGACATAGCGCAGTGCATTTGTATTTATAGTTCATACAGTAGTACATTTGACTCTTGCTTTTATTATTCTACTGTCACTTAATTCATATCTTCCCAGATTTTGTCACTCTGAATTACCTATTCACCTGAGAAAGATCAGAAAAATAAGACCTGAACCTCTTGCACTGTAGTCATGGAATGAATGTAGTTGAGAATGCTGCTCTGGCTGTGGGCATCTGTGTCTGCACATATCCATAGGCCACCCTGGGCTGCGACAAGCAAGCAGGACACAGACAGGCGTGGAAAAAATACCTTTGATTTCTGACCTGAGACATTGTCTGTGATAGCCAGAATACTGGCATAGAGCATTCAAACCTTGTATTAGTCTCTGTCACAGAATGTTATTTGTACTCTTGCGCAGAAAAAAAAAAAGTTCTTCCCAGTTTCACAAAATTCAAAATATAGCAAATCACAGCCACAGTTAGTAGGATCTATTCAGGTTCTTCCCTTTGTTGTTGTTGTCTTTTTATTTTGAAATATTAAAGACATGATTTTTGTGAAAAACTTCTGAAGAATATTTGTAGAATTATGAATGTACCTCAGAATTTTTGATCATTTGTACTGTAAGTAGCCAAGCTTACTTCATCTTTGTTGTGCAGTTTGACTACCTGTATTCATAAGGTATAACTTTGTGCTACTTTGATGAGTACTGCAAGGTTAACAGATACCCTGCAGGAATGAAAAGGCTTGTCTTTTATCAACAGGAGTCAGTGATCATGGACTGCTTCATTGCTTATGAAAAATAAAGGAAATTTGCATGAAATAAAAGTAAATACAAGTATCTAATGTTTTTTCAAACAAGTATAAAGTGGGATTTGGAGAACTGAGTCTTAAGAAACTTGCTTGACATCTAACTTCAAACAAAAATTGAATATGTAAATATCTTCTTGCTGCCAGAAAATCTATCCAGGTTCCAGGAAAGCTGAGCCCTGTAGGATACATATATAGTTAATGTCTTAAAAGAAAAGGCTGAGCTACTTAATCTTTGAGAAAATTGTCTTTTCAAAAAAACCCAAAATTTCACAAGGCAGAAAAGAAACCATAAGGAAAAATATTTTTAAAAAAAAAAGGAAAAAAATAAGAGAAACCTTAATGTTATAATCCATCCATAAAATTAAAATAGTTTTCATGGGTTTGGCTTACTGGCAAAATGATTAAGGGCATAAAAAAACATTTCATAAACACAATGAGATCTCCTGTCATGTAACATCCCTGTCCTTTCTTCCTGACAAGAAAACTGAGTTTTCTATCTAAATTTTCCTTTCCAAAGTAAAAGACAGGATGTTCTAAAAATTAAGCAGTCACTAGTTAATGTTGTCAAAATACCACACCTCAATTTTACACGCTTGTTTAATTAGACTTCACTCTTTCTTCCTTCTTATTTCAAATGGTATTTGTACGTTTATGTGGACTCTTTTTTCACAATCCCATGAAAACAAAACACAAAATCAATGATGCTGAAGTTTATGTAGGCTTGACATTACCAAAAGAAAAAGTGCCTAGTCCTGCTATGAATAGAATATATTTGTGTAATTCTACATATAGCACTTTGAATAGGGTGACAGCAATCTAAATCTAAGAAAAGGAAGAGCCATATGGTTCTGTTGTACAGGTGGTTGGTTTTACAATAGCTTAAAATATTCGTAATCCCTAAACAGATTCAGATTGCCACATGCAGATGGCAAAGTAGCCATGCACAGTGCTGTGGAGTTCCAGTCTTTTTCCCATGTACTGCCCTGTTAGGAAGGCATGCCAAAGATTGCAGTTTATCAAAAAAGAGGAGAAATGTTTCCCCCAAGGAATCTCTAGATTCTGCAGGAGGTTCCCATGGTTTTTGTGGTTACTTGAGATTAGACTATGGTAATTAGTTCATACATGTAATCTTTAGTGCCTTTGATAAGAATGCCTTCAAAGGCAACCCCAGGCAGAACAGGACAGTCAATGGTGATACCGCATATTGCTATTTCAGATATGTAGACACCAGAAAAGGTTGTAAGTTCACATTTTGGTCACTATATGTGTGTGTGCATGTGCCTGGCTAACCACGTGTCCATCCATATGAATACTACATCTCTGAAAAGATCTTAAATTTCTTTCTTTGGCTTTGCTACTTCCTCTTGATACTGAGCTGTCTATATGAATTGGAAGCGAGAAAATAGTTAATACAGTATCCAGCTTCATTGTAAACCCTTCCTGATTAATGATGCCTTCTCCTACAATCGAGCATTATAGCAGAAACCAACTGGTATAACCTGCAGCTACAACTACTTGTGGGAGTTCTGCTTCTTTTCTAGGAAAATGTCTTTTTCATTAATACTAATGTTCAGACTCAGAAAAAAAATATATGGAAGGAGGTGTGTTATACACAGAACCTTAGACTATTGCTCTTTTTGATGATACTAATCTGTTTTTCCTACAGAGAATCATGTGAATTGTAACCTGTCATTGCATCCCCATGTTCATTTTTTAATGCTTGTGGGTGTGATACAAACCACTTAAAAGAAATTTGCTGCCCAGACTAGGCAGTTTCCTGTTACAACATTATATTTTTCCTACTGCATCTTTTGGTTTGATAAGTGCTAATAGAGAAATTCTTAACCTAGTGCTTTTAAAATGCTTACTGATCTACACAGACAGAAAAAGTAAACAACAGTTAAGAAATTACTCTGATGGATAGTGCAGTCCCTAGGGAGGCTTTCATAGCATCAACACCAACGCTGAGTTATTCTCTCTCAGGAGCACCATTAGCAGTTATCACCACAGAGTGCTTATGTAATTCTATAACATCAGTCCCAAGGCTGGGCAGTTCTCCCAGCCAGAGGTTAAATTATAGGCAAAGCCACTTTGTTGTTGAAAAGAAAGTAGAAACCAGCCTAAAGTGTTAAACTTCCATTTTAAAATCCCATTAATATGGACACTTACAGATAACAAAATTAGACTGTGAACACAAGGGAGTAGTGTATTGACTTATTTCTAATTGTATACAAAGGGACAGTTTGTGTCTTATTTTTTGTTTTCATTATTTTGGTTTAAGTCTGTTTTAATCCTGAGTTAGCCAGAAAAATAATAGTTTTGAGGACACAGTGTCACTAGATCTAAGTGGGATATGAACTACGAGTGGGATGCTATTTGAAGACAAATGTAATCTTTGTAAGGGTAAATAAGTAAATAGTATTCAGAAACTGACACAGATTTTTTTATTCACCACATTTGTGAAACTTACTGGAATGCCATATGACATTATGGTTTTTGAAAAGGATGTGGAAAAATCAAAAAGGTGTACAGAAAAAAGATTCTGAAGATTAAAAAAAATTTTAAATGCTCCAGTAGTGAAACACAAATTCTTAGCTATTAATTCAGTCAAGAGAAGACCCAGGAGTAACTTGACTACAGCCTTCAGGTACCTACAGGCAAAAAGGATTTCTAAAAATTACAAGCTCTCTAATTCAGGAGTAAGGAATGTGTAATTAATTAGAGCCAACAATTCCAGTCTGTTCCCCCACCACCACCACCAAATTAACAATGAGAGCTTTAAACCATTGGAGCTATCTCTGTTTCTCAGAAAGATACACAGCATCTGATACAGAATCTACAAAGGTCGAGCAATAACATTTTGGGACCACGCAGGAGGTCAGACTAGATGATAATGTATAATTTCTTCTGCCCCTAATAATCTATTTCTGAATTTAAGAATCTAAATCGATAAAAATGAATAAGGTTCACAGAATCTAGCCCTCAGTCATATATATTTTACCATTTAATTAGATTTCCATGTGAGGATTGTAATTCTGTTTTCTTATGACTTCATCTCAGAGGCTTTTCTAGAGGATTCCAGAAATAGAGTGTTTCTTATTCTCATAATTAAACTTTGAACCCAATAAAAACTCTTCAGCTTGCAACTCTGCATTAGCGTGTGAAAAATTTAAATAAACATCATTTTAGCTTCGTTATGAACGAACACAACAATGATATAGCACACAAAGGGTTAATCTGTTATAGCCCTTGAGCTGTACAAACATGTGATTTTGTTTTGACCATGCTTGATATGCTATGTCTTGACTAGGCCTTATTTCATTCTATTTCTATAGGTTAGTGAGACTTTAATCAAGAAAAAAAAATCTAATTAACAGCAATTTGAAACACAGCATTTGGAAAGGTCAAAATGGTACATTACATCCTTATTATCCAAAAGAACAGATGAGTTTAATATCCTGGCAGCATTTTCCTGTGAAGAAGATATTAAACAAGAACTGAAAATGGCACAAGCTTCCCTCTTCCTTTCCCGTGACAAAGATTGTAACAAGATGATGAAACTATACAAAATAAATCTTCCATTTTCCATTAATATTTTCTAGTCTTAAACATGAGAAGATATGTTAACAGAAGGTACACAGTACAATGAGGTTTGCCACACATTGTGTTGAACTGCAACAAAAAATGCACTGCATCAGCACTGCTGAAAATGTAGATTTTTCAGCTTCTGTTTGAATAACTTAAGACCAGAAATAATATATTCCAACATACAACACATTGCATGTGCCCTGCTTTGAAGAGTCCCTGAAGGTATGGAACTATTTGAAGGTAAAGGAATTTATAGTATATCCCATAGGTTATTAATAATTTGATTAATATAAGAACTGTCAGAATTTGCTCCCTTAAATCACTATCTGCATGAAGACTCTTCCTTTATAGATCTAAGGGGAGAAAAACCTTCTGGAACTGAATGTTGTATTTTAATGCTAAAAAACACCACCAGGGTCCTCATGTTAAATGTTATTATGGCAACTGAACAAATGCTGTGCTTAAAATAAAAAAAATTGAGTTTATGGCATTCACCTGTATTAGTTACTTATATTCAGTTCAAAGAAGATACAAATCTGGCATTACATAAGAATATAACAAGTTAGATATTAAAAATATTAATAATTATTAAAGAAAATGTATTCAAAAAAATAGAAGGCTTGAAGCATTGCTGCCTGAAGCAGACCTACATGGATGTACACAAGCTCACAATTAGAAATCATGCCAAACCTCTTTTTCCCCACCCTACCAGAGAATATTTAAAAAAAAAAAACCTTCTCCATGGTACATTACATGCAGCATCTTGCTGAGAAAAGCCATTCTGCTTTGGTTAAGAGAGAGAAAATGAGCATATCCAAAATATGTTTTCAGTATCTCAAGTGAATGTATGTGTATGTGTATATATACTTGATTTTTTTCTTTTCCTTAGGTGATTTTATTTTTCACTGAAGACTGTAAATGTATTTTCCATCATTTGCTTTGCAGCGATAAAGTAGGATATTTTTTCAATGCATTGGCCATGTGCAACCTATTTTGAAACTTCAAAGGTTTTGCAGAACTACAGACAAAAATCCCTAATGGGTGTTCATTTCATAAATGCCTACAGAAATTAATGTTTTCTGTCTGTCTAGAAAAAAATCCATGAGATACAAGCTTCTATCAAGTTCTTTGTGATTTAGTCAATAGTCCTTGAAACAGAAATTACTACAAACAACTCTCTTCTGCTTTCTAACCAAATATATTGGCCATCAAATACACAGGCCGCAGAAAAGAATAAACAATACTGGGTTTTCAGTTCCTAATTATTATTCACAATATAAATCTCTGAAATTGTATAATTTTAATTACTAGGGACTCTGACAATATATACTTTTGATATGAAAACATAAAATACATGCTGTTGCATCCATTTTTTACAAGATCATGTTTAGGGAATGACTAAGTAGAGAATCCAGGGGACTGAGGGAGAGACTCGATGTGTAGTCACAAAAACAACTCCAGGCTTTCTCAGAGAGTGAGTTCAACATATCAGATGAAGGCAGTGGTGTTTGTTACACTCTTTTCAGTTCACTTATGATTATGCAAAATGCTGTTACTGTGTCACACACTGTTTAACCTGGGGAACACCTTGAACACATATACATCCTTATGGATTCTATGAAATCGATTTTTTTTCCACTAGGTGATCACTGTCATTCTTTTTCGAAAAATTACCAAAATAATTAAGTACATCTTATGTACTAATACAGCAGTTTGAAGATGAACTTTAAGAGGCACCTCCTGTCATCACTTACCTTCGATTAATAGTGTGGCCGTTGGGTATTTCAATGAGGAAGGTGAAGAGCAGGAGTTGTGCGTAAAATATTGCACCTATGAACCTTAAGAACTTCTCAAAGCAGTATATCACATAATCCTCTGTGAAGTATATTCATTAAATTAACAACAGATGAAAAAAAAGATGTGGCTGGTGGCAAGGTGTCACATTGAACCAAGATCACAAAAGAGGCGCATCAAAGCGTAATAGACCATGTGCAATGCACATATTCCCCCACACAGGATTTTGCATCAGGAGTTGCTGGTTCATTGTAATCCCAGTAATAAGGACACTCTGTGAAATATGGATTAAAATACCATTGATTGCAGCTAACACTATAAAGAGGTTAGCACAGATAATCTTACATCACTTCAGATGCTGGAAGCCAGAGTTATGCACCACTGAATGGACCTTCATGCAGGGCTCAGCATCCTGGGCAGATCTTGTCCATGTTAAGGTTACCCAGTATTTCAGTCCTTTGAGCTCCTGGAAGGTTTTCTTAAAATAACTCCATTAACCATTTTCACTGTCAAACAAAAAGGATCCACACAGGGGAAATTGTTGCGCCTGTTTTACATAAAGGCAAGGAGGTACAGTTGGTGTGACCCAGTGGCAGCTGCCCACAGGCTACTTCATTACAATTATCCAGCCAAATTTATCCTGCAGGCAGAGGAATGTGCACAGCACAGCACAGACCTGAAGGTCATGTTGTGTGCAGAGCACAGTGCAGGACTGTGCCTGTTGAGGGCAATGGCTCTTTGGGTCACTAACTCACCCATGTACAGTAGCCTTCTCGTCAGAATCTCTGCACATGTTTGCATACACACCTGTTTTTCATATGCATATAAAAGATGCATTTGTGCTCCAAACTGAACTGATGCATAGTACTCAAAATCTGCTCGTATTAAAAACTGCATGTGTCCTTTGCAGACATTCCTCTGTACAGGTCTCTGTTCATCAGGCTGGCATTATGCAGGAAGTCAGATAGGTTTATCATTACAGAATTTATACCTCCAAATGCTGCTAAAAGGCTATGTAAGTACATTTTTGCAAGTGTGATTTTTGTGCCTGCAGCTCAAATTCTTGTTATACTTGCATTTGAATTTGTTTTGTTTTGTCACACAATGTTACTTGGTATTATATGAATAAATAATCCATGAGCTAGAAAACACACTAAAAGCAAAGAAATGAAGTCAGTTGCATTATTAAAGAGAGATTAAAATAATTTGACATGAAAGGCATTTTAGAGACAATACAGCCTGTCTGATTTACTGATGTGCACAGAAGCTAATTCATCATTCAGCCGTGCTACACCTGACAGCTGCTCAGCATCTAATGGGAAATGGGAGGGTGGTCACAGTCCAGTTCATAGTGGACAGGTGCCGGCATCGCAAAAATCATCATCACAACTGGCACTAATTGGCACCTTTGTTGACAGTCTTGGCAGAGGGGCCAGTGATTGAATCGGCATGGAGACGCTGGGCTCAGGTCGTCCTTCACTGAAGCCATCCTTCCTTTTGCATGTATTTCACAGGAGCACAGTCAGGTCCTGACACTATTTGCCTGTAATTTCTGCGAGCATGTGCACTGCTGTGGTGTATTTTGGGGTGCAGTGCCTCTGGACAGAGGGGCAGATTAATCTCAGGGACCCCAAAGCCTGCCCACTGATGCTGACCAGCAGAAGAGCCTCTGGACTTAAGGTCGGGGGTGGAAGAAGACAAAAGGGGATGAAATGAAAAGCTGTTCTTAAGGATAAGCTACACGTGACCCACATGGAGCTCCAGTTTCATCCAAGATTTTGTCAATTTTATCTTAGATACAACTGTGATTCTGTGGACTTTTAGTAGCCACTTTTACCCAGTGTCTCAGTTTATTCTTTCATATGAAGGTCATATTATTTGTCTCACTCTCAGACATAATATGAGGCTTTGGTAACTAACCAATGCCATAAAGTATTTAAACACCTCTGATGGAAGTCAATAGATACATTAAAATTCAGGAGTCAAATTTATAGGGTTTTTTGTTTCTTAATAGTCCTATTAAGTGAGTTGCAGGCAGTCACTATTGAATGTATCCATTTTGCATTCACTCTGTTGAATATTAAATGCTGTTTCTTTTTCCACATCAGCTACCTTATCCAACTCAGCAATTAGAACTAAATTTTTTGGTGCATAGAAATCTATACTGTTTGTGGGTTAATTAGAAATTTTGGCTCATCAGTACCTTCTTCCAAAGTGAAGAAAGAAAGGCAGGTAGGCAGGAAGGAAGGACAATAAACAAAGGAAGTAAATGAAAAAGGAAGGCTGAATAAAAGGAAAGAGAACAGTTCTAGTTCATGTGTATGGAAAAAATGTTGAATTTTTTCACATGGCTTTGTCAGTATATAGATAAAAGTGAAAAAAAAAGAAACTGAAAAATGATAGATGAATTCAGGTAATATAAATCATAAAGCACTGAAAAAATTATGTAAAAAACCTGAGGTTTGTCTGTGTGCATCACTACCTGAGGCCTACCTTCATTAGGAACAATAAGGTTATAAAATGAGTACTTACAGAGGCTTAAATTGCCACCAAGCCAGATTCTGATTTCTCCCCATTGATTTTTCACTTCTGTATTACATCTGATTCCAAGAAAATGTCTTCTCATTTACATGCATCTACATAAATCCAGGATCAAGCCACCAGCTTTTTCTTCCTCCCGTGTTAATAACGAGCAGTGGCTGCTGTGCTGTGTTCCTACAGACGCTGTGGAAACAGAATATGTCATAGTTAGCCTAATGAGGGGAAAGAGGGAGAGAGATTGCTAAATGTTTTCTCTCTAGCCCAATTAAAGGAGAGAGAGCAAGACGGAGAGAGGGGGAAGGCGTGCTGGAGGGAGAGCTGTGTACGTGACAGATTTCTTCCTGCCTTTAGCTACAAGACCATTCTCATTAAGTAGAAGTGAAAAGGACAGGACGATGTGGGAACACAAAGGATAAATCCTTTGACTTGAAATCAGACTGTGGCAGCACGGACCATCAGTCTGAGCTGCACATTACTGTCCAAAAATAGCTTGCTTGGGACGGAAAGATTATGATGACAAGTACACTATTGCCATTACTGTTCTTAAGACAAATTATCCATACAAATAGGAAGGAGCAAAATTTGTCTGCCTGCTGAAAACCTCCATGGTCATCCACAGTCCCTCTGCAGGACTGATCTAGAGGGAGAGAACTGCTTGTGTACAAAGAACATCACCAGTTTAGAGGTTGCTGAGATCACTGACAGGTGCTAACTCACTGTTTATAGGACAAGCAGAATGTGATCCCATGATCTGTTGTGCCAGAAACTCCAGGTCTGCTAGAAAGGGTGTCTACATCCCAAACCACGTGCTTGGTCCCAAACTCATGCTATCCCACAGGCTGGGCCTGGCCACTGCCAGGTGGTAGCTCACGTGGCTCAGACTTTTGTCAGGTACTATGACAACGAATTCCCATTACAGATGACTGCAAGCCAGCACTCGGGGACTCACGCCAAGACAGTATATATTTTCATGACTCAGAAATCTCTGGGGATGAGTGTTCAAGAATCTAGGTGCTATGCAGGGAGTTGAGATTCCTAGCCCAAGCTAAAGACCATGGTATGAAGGTTTGCATGTACCAGTGAAGCTAAGAAGACTCTTCTCTTCAAACACAGAAGAAAAGCGGTGCTTCCAGTCCTATAGCATGACACTGTACACACATCCTCATATGATGGAATACCCGCTTCTTTAAACTGCAGCACAGATATAAAGGGACTTGCTAGAAAAATTTCTTTGCACCCACAGCCCTATTGCTGACTCCACATGTAGCTCACAGCACCTTTCCACCATTCTGTGACCACATATTAAAAATATACCCAGCCCATGGATTCCAGTCTGCATGCTGCTGCACGCTGACTGCATGTGACCCATGTTCCATGGGCAGATCCACAGTGTCTGTAACAGGACAAGCATAGGAGGAGGCATGTGATGGGTGGGAGTCAAAGGAGTATTTTTGTGCCAAGACTATGAAATTTAACAGGATTGCATGACTACATGAAGATGCAAGGTTTTTTCCATAGGTTAAAGAGACCCATGACCAAAGGTAACTAGGAAGGTGGGAGTTTCCTTGTTATTGCATCAGCCACCAGTCCCTAATGCGATTCCAGAATTATACCCCACACTGTTCTTATTACCTGCACAAAGGCCTAAGCCATGCAGAGAGCAGAAGAAACTACCCTGCATCCCTTATTTATATATAGTGCTCAGACACTGAGCTCAGCGATAAAAAGCTGGATTGATGTGCCAAGTATAATCCAGTCCCCAAATGTTGAATTCCTGTTACTTATTTTAAATCTCTCCACATTTTCTTGCATTCTGACTAAAATGTAGCAGCTTTGCGAGCTAAGCTATAGCTGCCCTTTTACCATTTCAAGTGCCAGAAGCTTTAGCTAAAGGAAATGATTTTGTAAAGACTTGCTGTGCTCTGCTAGTCTTACCGATTGCATTTCCTGCCAATACCTGAAAAGGCGTTGAGAAAGTTCCTGAGAAAGCCTTGCATTACAAGTCTCTTGATGTAATTATTTTTAAATCTGTGACTCCTAACCCTCCAGCCTGAGAGACCTCCTGATTTGTTCCATCACCAAGCCATGACTGGATTAGATTTTTTTCCCCCTGCAACAAGATCTATTTTTTTTATTCGCCACTCACCTGAGCATAAGCAACAGAAGGGAAATATTGGGTCTGGCCCTGGTTGTCTAACAGAAGTCTCAGGGCTAATTTCCCAAGCCGTCCAGTGAGGAACACAGGAAAAGAGCAGAACAATGAACTCTCCTGTCAGCACAACAGAAGATGGTGGAAAACCCTGCTTTGGGGGAAAGAGTAAGACTGCCATGAAGACTGGCAATAGCCCAGACACACAAAAACAAGCCCAACTCAGCTGTGTCTGTACAATGGCAAATGAACACTAGGTGAGGGAAGACTGCAATTAGTGTCCAGATGCCTGCAATCACCTTACATTTTTAGATTATTCTACATTTCTTCCTGAATAGTTATATAGTATAACATTGACAATGTCATGAGATTTGCTTTCAAAACTTTGAAAGTTTGGGTCTCTCAGAGGGTTTTTCACATTAGATTCCTTTATCCTCTTTTATGTTGGGTGTCTTAAGAAGTATTAAGTTACCCAGAAAAAACTGCCTGATTCACATTTATAATACTCAATTTTTCTCTATTTTTCACTAAAAATTCTTTCCCAGTGAATTCTGACATTCTAGTAGTGTAATCTGTTGTTTCAGATCATAGTGCAGCCTATGGGGGAGCAGGGAGATGCACCAGCACAGCCGGGTGCTAGCAAAATCAGCATATACATGACTCAGTACTTTCAGGCCCTCTGTCCTGAACTGCAAATGTCAAAAGATCTGAAATACGGACATTAGTCCTGATGCTTGAGAACAAGATACTAAATTCAGTTTGAGTTAGTGACAATATTCTATTCTATTCTATTCTATTCTATTCTATTCTATTCTATTCTATTCTATTCTATTCTAAGGCCTGACATTTCAAGAGATATAATGGCTAGATAATGAAATGGTATCATATTTGTTTACAAATGCCACCCTCTAAAATATCATACTTGAAAAGATATTAACCACATTGTTTCTCTTGGGAATTTAGCACAATGGTAAAATTTAATGAACAAAGGTGACTTGAGGTAGCTCCAGCTCACATACAAGGGCCTGAAAACCCATCACATAATTGGATCCCTCTAAAGTTTACAAATGGCAGATGTTTATGCTCCAGATTGGAAAATACTGCCTTCCGTTACCCAGCAATCGTCTATGGGGATGTAAGGAGGACAGACATGACTATAGCCAACAGTAGTGTGGTGAATATACTAATTGGATATTTACTGGTTGCTTTTGCCTTCCTGTCATATCTCAGCTGCTGCAAAGTCTACCTCAAATTAAGAACACTGAAGTTGTTAACTTCAACACACATCATTTTAATTTTTATATAAAATATTGTATTAAATAGGAGAGTTGTCCAAAAATCTAGCAGTAAAAATTCTATCTTAATCAGCAATACCAACACAAAAGGCCAGCCTAGTCTGAATTATCAGTCAGCACTTCAGCAACATTCCAATTATTTTCATCATTTAGAGTGACCCTAGCAGTATTTTGAAATTATATCTAAAATTGCAGTGGTTATTAATCAAGGAACTATGGCAAGTCAGCTTCATGATCAGCAGAAGGGTGGAGACACATACTATATCATTTTGATCTTACTGCATAATTTGCTTTTAGGCACAAAAATTCTTGCAACTGAATCTCTTCATCACTTGAATGTCCAGAATAACAAGCAGACTATTTTATGATGGTTTAGATGGCTTTTAATACGTGTAACAGGAAGAAAAATTAAATTAAATTGCGTATATCTCCCCCCAAAACCGCATAATTTTTTTCATTCATATACACTAATTCTTCATTAAATCTCAATTTTTTAGGCATTAGGATGCACGACAAGACCTGCAGAAGCTCTGACTGTAGCAGATCAGAGCTGAAATGAGTTGTATAGGGCTGATATTTCCTTATAGGAAATAAAAATAATTTTTTCCTTTGGTTTATGACATTTCATGGCTATAATTCTTGTTTGTAGTATTCATTCACATGTTCACTGTGTAAAAAGCAATAATGGTAAAATTATCTCAATGATATTACATAAATACTTGTGCCTTTAAGAAGGAAAACATTTTTTTTCTTTCGAACAATTTTTTGGCTCTTGCATTCATGTGCTCTAACAGGCATCATCTTTTCCAGTGTAGCTTAGTTATGTCCTGAGCATTGTCACTTGGATATTTTTAAAAGAGAGATCTAATTTTGCTTCATCTTACATCTTAGCCCAAGACAAATAAATGTCTAATGGTGTTATCAGTGGTTTCACTTGTTTCTCTACTCCTTTAAAGTCCTGTTTTGCATGGATCATCAAAATTTTATAACAGTGTTCAGTAAAATCTGTCCAAATTTATTATCATAAGAAAAGGAAAGTCAGTAAGGCTACTTTTTCAAGTAATGCTCATACTTTTTGGTGATCTTGAACATTAAGCAGAACAATTTCTTTCTGTATATTAAAAATGGGAGCTGTCAAGCACGGAGTTTACGTAATCCTATTTCTGATTAAAGCATCTCATTTAGCGAAGCTAAATATGCCAAAAACTGCAGACAATAAAGTGTTATCTGAGGAATATTTTATTTCTCTGAAACGCAGTTCAGACAAACTCTCCATGTAATTATCCACACAAAAAGCTTCTGGATTCTGTACTACTTTAAAAAAAACCCAGAAAAATCTTTAGAGCTTTTCTCTATATTAAAGCCACTTCAATGCCAACAGTACACACTGTATAAAACCCTTAAAATGTCTCCTCAAAGATCCATAATTCAGTTAACTTCTGAAGAATAAGGAAGAAAGCTGCACATAGGCTATTACAGTACTAGCTTAAAAAGCCTGTCTCATCCTTGGTAGTGGTCAAGTAAGAACGAAGCAATCCAGCTTCCTAATTTTATTTGGTTCTGTGCTAATAGGAAGAGCAATGAAGGCTGCAAGTCTGGGTAAATGCTGAACTCACTGCGATGCTGAAGCATCATCCTTAGCTTTGGTGTTGAGAAGCAATTGATCAGAATTTCCCTGTGACTACCAGAAAGACACTTTACCCAGCTACCATCAAGCATTCGTTTTGTGAGGTAGAAATAGTGACCCTCAGTTCTGCCAGAAGCAAGTGGACTAAGGGAAAGATCTTGCTGTATCTGACATCTTTTGGATACTGTCCTTGCACTTCTGCTACTACCCACTGACAGGGCCTCACGTTTGGACTGAACTCGATATCATCTGTCTTATAGCTCAATCACACCCTCTCTAGTCAGCTAATTTGAACCAGTAAATCTTCTCTTCTTTCCACACTGCTTTTAGCAGATAGTCTTAATTTATTTTACATAGACAAAACCCCAGAAATATCCATGCCATATGGTTACCCAACATTCATTTTAATTACTAGTTGAGTATGTACTTCAGTTATCATGACAGGAGCTGTACAGGTGTCTGAAACTTTAAAAATATTACAGACAGAAAAACCTCACCTCAGTTACAGCCTCTTCTGTGAAACATAAATTTTGAAAAAATTCAGTCTGAATGACTGTGTTTGTTCTTCAGGAATTTTTACTGAAACAATCATTCTCATTGAAAAAAAAGAGGGGGTTTTGTGACATTCTCTGATTTCACAATGATTTTCTGCAAGACTTGACTCTTCCAAGCATGGAATACCATGCAACTGGATGAGAAGAAAAGACAGGATGCCTAAATACAATTTTTAAACCACAAAACAAAAAAACAATCCAGGCAATGTTAGCAACACAACAAACGCATGAGGAGGGGATGTTTAGGGCTATGACAACCGATCTAACCATGTGTCTGAACAGATAATGTAACACATAGGAGAGAAGTTATTTACTGGCTGGAGCTCCTGTATGATACCAAGTTATAATTCGCCTCTTGTACCCTGACAGGTACATTTTATGGTGTTTCTTCAAATGAAAACAAGTGGATTAAGAAAAAAATGTCTTACTTATAAGCACTTATGAGGAGCTTGGGCTTTAAACTATAAAAAGAGAGGAGACAGGGCATTAGACACCATCCCTCATGATGTCCTTGTCCCTAACTGGAGGCATGGATTTAACAGATGGACGAAGAATGGTAAAATTGGTCACACATGAAGTGTTGTGGTCAATGGCCTCCACGTCCAAGTGGAGAGCAGTGGCAAGTGGCATTTGTCAGAGGCTGGTACTTTGGCATTGGGACTGGCACTGTTTAACATCTTTGTCAGTGACATGGACAGTAGGATTGAGTTTACCCTCAGCAGTTTGCTGACTATACAAAGCTGTGTGGTGCAGTCAGCAGGCTGGAGGGAAGGGATGCCATTCAGAGGGACCTTGACAGGCTTGAGAGGAGGGGCTGTGAGAACCTCATGAAGTCCAACAAGGCCGAATCTATGGTCCTGGTCTTGGGCTGAGGCAATCACAAGGCTGGATGGACAATGGATTGAGAGCATCCCTGAGGAGAATGTTAACAAGAATCTGAACATGACATAGTAATGTACACATGCAGCACAGAAGATCAGGACAGCATCCTGGGCTGCATCAAAAGCAGCATGGACAGCAGGTCAAGGGAGGTGATTCTGCCCTTGTGAGACCCCATCGGGAGCACTGCATCAAGTGCTGGAGCCCTCAACATAAGTAGGACATGGAACTGTTTGAACAGGGCCAGAGGAGACCCCAAAGATGATCAGAGGGCTGGAGCACCTCTCTAGTGGAGACAGGCTGAGAGATGCAATTGTTCAGCCTAGTGAAGGGAGATCTATTGCAGCCTTCCAGGACTTAAAGAGTGTTTACAAGAAAGCTGGAGGTGGAGTTTTTTACAAGAGCAAGTAGTGACGGACAAGGTGGCAATGGAGGGTAGGTTTAGATTAGATATATGGAAGAAATCATTTTCTGTGAGGTTGGTGAGGCACTGGAACGGGTTCTCGGAGAAGTTGTGGATGCTCCATCCCTGGGAGTGTTCAAGGCCAGGTTGGATGGGACTTTGAGCAACCTGGTCTAGTGGAAGGTGACCTTGCCCACAGCAGGGGGATTAGAACTATGTTATTTCTAAATTCCCTTCCAACCCAAACCATTCTACAATATGTTCTCTGATTTTTTAATTGTACAAGTATGCCACAGAAGGTAAAAGGCACCCTCTTGCTATAACTTTCTCCACAACTGTGTCAAACGCCCTTTTCTCGAATATTCAAGAGCCATGCAACACAATAAACACAGACTGAGAACATACACAAAGTGAAAGTGCAAGTTTTAAGAGGTGTGATAGATTTAGAAAGTAGAATACACTTATCTTTGAAATGTGGCCACATCATTACGCAGCTGGCTTCGTCCTCCTTATATATCCCAGTGATCTTTATGTCCTGCCTTCCTAAGTGAAACAGGTATATGACAACTCTGAAATTTAGTTCCTCAGACAGGTATTTTGTGTCTAAATGTAAGAACATGCTTTGAAATTTTTACATGAAGTTTTACATTTTAAAAATGTCTGGTATTGCTATGCTTCCATTTTTTCCCCATATGAAAACACTGAAATTGATTTTAAAGTGTATTGCATTTAGAATAAGAATTAAATTTACTATGTCTTATCTCAGTGGGTTGTCTAATACCCCCTAGAGAATAAACTGGAAATTACTACTGACGCTGCTGAGAAAGATGAAAGAAAAAAACATTTAAAACATTCAACCCATAGTAAGATTCAGGAACTAATGTATTAGAGTAGTCATAACCGTAACTATTCTTGTGCTATACTGAGGACCCTAAAAAGCAGTCTTAAATAAGCAGTTATAAACACTCAGTTCAGGGAATTCTAACAATGAGAGACTGCATAAATGATAAACAGCCAAGCAGAAAGCATATGATTTGCTTTATCCCCAAAGCCAACACACAGTCTTTCAGCATCAGAAACTCTACAAAATTGGAATATATGGGTACACACTTTTGAAATATCATCCTTTCATCCGATCAAAGTAAACAAACATCTAGCACATTTTAACAATGAATTGAAGAGTTTCCTTTTACTCCTGGGTTGCAAAATGAGAGTGAAAATAAGCACTGCATTCGTACTTTGTGGTTCAAAAGTGAGCAATTGTCTGCCTTGTTTTCTCTGAAAAGCATACAGCAGCTTGCCTGTATAGTGTGTGGAATGAAATCCAGAATGCAGCTATAGTTAACATATTTCAGAAAGCATAACAATTCCACATGTTCTGCCTGATTTCTGCTACTGGAATAGCCAGTAAAATATAATGTCACTCTTCCTTTGGGGAAGGGATAAATCTTTAGTGGAGTAGCAAACTTATATAACACCAGCAGTCAAGATAATGGCAATATTTGAAATGCATTGTTAGGGTAAATAAATAATTGTATGACTTTTATGCACTGGCAACAGAGTGGAAATTTTGGAGAACAAAGCTGACAAACCAACAAGTACAAGCAAACAAAACAAGGTTGCTCTTCTAAACCTGGAAATGTCCAACACTTCTTGAGTGAAACTGTGGGCTATATTCTATTTTCATAAAATAGTTGAGCTTTCTGCTAATACTGCAAATTGGTGTGCTTCCTTTCTAATACCATCAGCCAGAGCTGAGGCTTCAGCTGGTAATAGCCCTGTGCACATAGGCAACTGTCTCTAAATCAGAACTCATGCCATCATTGCCATCTACAAAACCTCATGCTCTAACTGGATTACAGCACACCGTTCTCTACTATGCAGGCAAATATAATTCTGGGCAAAAAAAACCCTAGCTGTTGGATCATTCCACACCCACTCATGAGCAATGCTAAACTCCTTCCACTTTCAGTGAAATACAGAAGGGTTTTTCTGTTGATAAGCTGTACTACACTGCTAAAACGAGATAGCTTATGTCTTTGATACTTCTGTTTCTCACAATAGAAGGCATGTATCATTTTTCTCTTTACTGCTCCAGAGACATATACAGTAAGTAATGATTATGAATCTAGTTTTCATTGCTTTTCATTTTTCCTCTCCCCCTTTTAACTGTGTCAAAAAAAAAAAAAGGAAAAAAAAAGCAAGATTTTATTTTTTTAAAATGTACTGAACTATCTAAACTTTTTTTTTTTTCAAAGTACCTTCAGTAAAGAGTTGTATTTTATGTCCATTTGAGATGCATCCTCAGCCATAAGTAGCAGGTCAGTGCTGTCACAGAAATGTCAGGATGAGCTAAGAAGCACACAGCACTCCATAGAGCCAACACGCAGTCCCAGGGTCATTTCTTCATCCAGCATGATTCTCTAAATGTGTTGGTCTGACCTCGTATTGGATGTAAATTATTTCACAGTGTATGCTGAGCAGATTTTAAGTGTGATGCAACACTAATAAAGCATAAATGAAAAATGCTAATGTCAAAAGTCTTGCACAGCGTTTCTGTGCTGGGCACCCATCCTTCTCTCCTAAGGATTAATTTTAGCAATATCCATTGTCTGTTCTTGACACATTTTTCCCCTCACTGTTCATAGGAGTTTTTACTGCCCTGAGTGGGCCTGAGCTGTAGGCCTGTTCATTTAGCTATCTTGATGAATCAGAAAGAAATAGGCAGGCTTTTTAACATAGTAAAGTGGTAAAATATTTCCTTCTTTGTAAATATGTTTCCTGAACCTTCTTCCTAGAATAGAAACTTGCAGGCTACTTTTACAATGCAGGTAGCATAAGAGATATGTTTGTGTCAGATTTTATACCTTTGTGCTCTTAAACATAAACATTCTTAAACATTATTTAAAATAAAATCATTTTAAAATCTCATTGCTTCACCCACGTTTAAACCCATGAAGGACAAAGTACTGCTTTTTTCAGTTGAAGGGCTTTTGGTAATTGCCAGAAAAAATATAAAAATCTCGAATGACAGAGCACTCTCTCTGAAGGTTGTTTGGAAAAAATCACTCTTCCAAGGGCATATGTACAGAAACAGTACAGTATCATTGAGTGTGCTTGTTAAACTACAGTAAAAACATGCACTGTGTGCAGTCCATCTCTGATTCTGCCACCCACACAGTGTGGGGCTGCATAATCTGATCAGCAGTGGCACATTACCTTGCTACCCCAAAGCCCCCCAGCCAGCTGATTGCTCCCCACAGCCCCTCTTCACTCTTGCTTTGCTCTGAGACAGATGCCATTTACCACCACTATACCTGTTAGCAGTTGCTGTATCTGCCCATCACAAGCTCACTCAGCACATCTAGAGTAGATCACCCGCCTTTGCAAGGATCTCCACACTGGGCCAGTTCGAGGAGGAGATGAAGGTGAAGAGAGAAAAGGCTTTCCTTTCCCTGCAACTCATTACTTATGCAGCACAGGCTGGAGTGCCATTCATGTCCTCACCACCATGAATCAAATGGCTTGCAAATAGGACATCCTCATCAGCCACCCTGCAGGTGATGCCTGGGATGTGTGATGAGCCAAAACCTCCAAAATACAACACTCGCCCCAGAATTTTACTCAGCACAGGACATTTCTTGCAAATAAAACTGTTCTGCTTTCAGAGATTTCTATGATTTCCCCTCAGCTCAGTGTCCAGTCTGGCTGTATTTGAAGAAGCTGTGGATGAAAGAGCTTTCTGATAGCACAATCTCTCATCAATTGAATCTGTTGTGCAACAGTGCTGCAACTGCATTTTTCAAAGCTATTCTTTTTCAAAGGTTATTTTTAAATACTTTCTCCTCTCCTTGGTCTTCCCTGATTTTAAAAGGCCACACAGGAAGATTTGTTGGCAATTTACTGTATAGATAGTAGGGGAGTGGAAGAGAGATTTCACTTGCCACCTGGATGGACAATTGTTCATACATCCTGGTTGAAGATGTGCAGTGTTTGATCCCACACCAAGGCAGAGTTTCATTTCTGTCTGTTTCTGCCATCAATTCTGCCATTGATGCAAACCCTGCTTTGGTACTGGCCCTCAAAAGATGAAATGCTGCTTTCTGCATCATGTTTCAGTGATGAGGAAAAGTGACGGAAATGCGATGTGGGGTCCGACAAGCTGTTGGGATTGGTGCCTTGAAATGGTTTCCAGGCAAAAACTGGCATAATCAGGGAAGCAAAGGTCAACCTTTCTGTCAAAATGTTAGGTCCTATTTTTGAGTCTCCTGCATTTTCCTTTTACATGTCCATCCTAAACACTTTCAGCAGTCAAGATACTCCAAATTCATCTCTTTTAGAAAGACACAGCTTTAGTGGATGAAGACTTACAGTCTGTAACTCTTCCAGCCATATCTGATGTTATGCACATTGCTCTTTTCAGAACTATGTGTCCTGTCAGGGCATATAAATTCAACAGTCATGGTAAACGAGGGGCCCAAAGGGAGCTGCTACTGGCTGCATTATAAATATTCAAGATCCAGTCAGCCATAATTAGTTTATTCTCTTATGTGGACTTACTTACCCCTATTTTCAGTCTGCATGTTTTGTGAAAGTTCCACCTTTAGAACAAAAGCTTGTTCAGGCTTGTTCAGCACAAAGAAAATCTGACCATGCAATGAAGCTCTAAGTGTATCCCATACACAGAGGAGAGGAAAAAAAATCTTTCCTCCTTTCTGAAGGGAACAACAGAATTTTATTATTCTCCATGTTTCTTATGAAAGAAAACACCTCAATTTATATGCTTTGTTCCTCCAAATCTTGTCTCCTGGATTTTGCTTGGTTATTAAAGTTTTAAACATGAAAGTGCAACTTACAGTCTCATCCTTATTAATGATAAAAGTGGCTTTGCTGCTGTATGACACAGAAATTCTGCCAAGTGCCTCTCTGCATATCAGAAGTATTGCACAAAGTTGGAAAATATGAAGTGTTGGGATTCACTTTATTGCATATTTAGAAAATGAAGCATAAACACATTAAAAATAATCAGTGATACAAAGCCAGAACAATCCACAGGAAATCTACCTAGCTGATGGGACAAGGGACAAATGCATTTAGCATGAAAATGCCTCTTCAAATACTTATTTCTAGTGTTTAACACTTCAGGGAAAGTGAGCTGGACTGTTTCTGGATTTAAAGAGATTGAGTTCAGATAAAGCATTCCTTATCCCTTTCTAAATACTGGTGCTGCAGCTCAGCAAGCTCATTGCACGGTGTCTCCTCTTCCTTGGTCAGGACCCTGGCTCAGAAGCTGACAAGTGGGGACATGGCAAGCTGAGTGGAGGGTAATGAACCTATCTGGTTCGTATATATTATATTATATTATATTATATTATATTATCCACTGTGGTCTATGTTGCCTTCCTGTTCTACAGCCTTTTCTAATGTAGAATTAAAATTATATAGTCCAACACTGAAATTATCATGACAGAGAGTCCTGTCCCTGAAAAGGAACACAGACCAAGCTCCAAATGTGCATACAGTATATAATAGTTCGGTAGCAGGAAGAAGTAGATTTTATAAGTGATTAATCCACATTTAAGCCCCATTTCAAAGTGGAGTTATGTTACTAACCATGCAATTATAGAAACATCATTAGGATTATTATATAATCTTATGGCAAAGAGGAGTGCTCTTAAATGCAGGACTTGGAGCCATGTGTAACTTTCTTCAAAGCTCGAGAAAGTTTGAATCAAATGCTTGGTATTGGTTCTTCTCCATTCATAGTAAAAAAAATTTAATCACTTTTGCAGCTAGAAACATTCGGAGAATAAACACTGAGAATAGCTTAGATACAATCAAAAAAAATGTCAATGGAGTGAGGTGTTATTTAGTCAAGCTGTCAGGTCCTTGACAGTCCTGTCTCCAGCTTCTCCTGGCTGGCCTCTGAATGACACTCACCTTACCTAGAACTGTGGAGGGACCTTTTCCCATTACCATATGAGTCCTGCTCAGTTTTAGTCTGGTCAGTAATGTCACATTTCCTGCCCATGCCAGGATTGCTCCTGGCTCATCTTCCTTTGAGCAGCAGCTCTGCTATTGCTAACCCCTTATAAGAGCAGTGTGAGGCTACCAGGTAGATTGCTTTCATCAGAGAAGAAAATTGGCTAAATGAGAGTAAATGTTAAAAGAAAATGCAGCAAGATATTACTTGTGTCCCAGGCTGGTCTGGGGATATGAGGTCCTTCCCAAGAATATCTTGGTACCCATGTGATGATCCAGCAATCCCTCAGATCCACAGGAGAGCAGGCAGAGTATCCCATCTGAGTTGCCAATTCTGTTGCCTAAAATCAGAACTTTAAAAAAAGTCTCTAGGATTAAATTTGTGAGTTTTATAAGCCAAACATTCTTTTATTATGACGTGCTGGAAAGATTTCAGCACGCTACGTGCCCTGGAAATCAGTTCATCAAAGTGCACACAGAAGTATCTCCACTACAGCTTGTATGTCTGCATTACATGATTATTCATCTTTTTTCCCCTCAATCCTGTTACATATTTATGACATTTCCCATCACTTATTAACATATACACATATTGTTATAAGGTCTCTGAGGGGCTTCACTGAGGGTCTCTGACAGTCATCTCTGTCTGGAGCCTCCAACATTCTTAGTGACTGCCTTTTGAACTTCTTTAAGACAACACTCCTGGTTATACATCAAGCCAGCATTGCCTGTTTGGCTGCTTCAGCTCCCTTCTTCATTGTTTCCTCATCTTGCTTGGCTGATTTCTTTAAATTGAGGCATAGTAATATTCTATGGTACATTCTGCAAAAACTATTAGTTCTTGTTACATCTCTAAATCCTGATATCATTACTGACTAGATTGTGTGACTGATGACAAGCAATGTTCAGTTAATGTTTCCTCCTGTCCTCAAGACACCTTTGTGTACACAGATATTTTGATAGGCTTTACTCTGATTTTTGTTGTAACAAGTGGATAAAAATCCTTTACTGTCATTACCCTGCTTTCCACTCTTATGGGACATCTCTCCAGATTCATGTCTAATGACTACTTTCTCCCTTGCAGCTCTCATACTGCTGCCATATCAAGACTTTCACCTTGTATAAGTATTTGGCTCAAAGTACCTCTTGTTTCTGTGTTTAGTGGAAAGTGATGGGTTTGCCTGTCCTGTTTGAACTTCAGAGTGTTTTACCATAACAGTATTTGGCTTGTTGTTGCTGCTGTTTAACTTGCCATCTCACCTTTCATACTTCAGCTGCATCTGGTATTTCTGGTACTAAAACTTTACAGTCTCAGATTACCATGTAAATAAGTCATTGACACTTGAGACCGATAACTGGTGCAGTCTGACTGTAAATTTGGTCTACTTACTTTCCATTTAATTTTGATCAAACAGAGAACATACCTCTGAGATTGTGTTTCTCTAAAGAACTGTGGAATAAGTGAACGACAGATAAATGCTGATGGCAGTGATGATTCAAGCTGTCAGAGAATCAAGGAATTATTTGATGCCTTCAGTGCATTCTGGAATTCACAGCTACATTCATAATGGAATGTGACTATTGCAATGGAAGACTTCAGCCTCTGATATCAGGAGCCTGGTGAAATGTGACTGTTAGACACTATTCCCTACACCATACCCAGAGAAATAGACATCAAAGAGTGGCAGCCCCCATAAAAGTATGAAACCATCTCCAATAAAAGTAGGAATACTGGGGAGCTGTGTTTCTTAAATTTCATTCCTCACTGGAGTTTTCATGCAAACTGTAGTACAAGTGGAGGACTCATTTCCCTCACCTCAGGATGCATTCATAGTCAATTCCTTAAATCCTCGTATTTTATATTCTAGAAGGGAATAGATAAGTCTGCTATAAAAAAAACCAAACACCAAACCAACAACAAAACCAAAAACAAACAAAAAATCCTAACTAATAAACAAACAAAAACCCACAACCAAAACCGAACAAAACAGGCACAAAACCTACAAGTAAAAATTGTCTTTCTTTGAAACTGCAGGAAGCTTCAGAGTGTGAAATGGGGCAAACATGGACTCAGTGATCTTAATGGTCTTTTCCAACCTGAATGATTCTATGATGCCAAATATTATCACTGCCAGCTTTTCTTCCAGAGAACCACAGCACTAAGTCAGAAGGTACAAAGGATGTAAGCTCAACTCACTCATTGACTAAAGCTGTCAGGACATTTGCCATACAAAACCTGATTTTAACTACTTTTGTGACTCCCACAACAGGTTACCTATTCCAGTACTAGCTACAACCTAGTCTGCATTACTGAAACTTTGCAGGACAAATCCCATGGCTGGAGCGTGGCTATCAACAGCTGGAGGCTCTTCAGAAGAGACAGAGGAGAAAGAAAGGGTGTAGGGGTTGCCCTCTACATCAAGAAATGGTGTGAAAAGCTGCCTCTGAGCTTATGGGTTGAAAGCTTATGGGTAAGAATTCAAGACTGAGTCAACAATAAGGACCTTTTGGTTGGTCTCTGTCAAGGGGAGCCTGTTGAAGTCTTCTTGCTCCAGCTACAAGAGGCATTGCACTGACAGGCTCTTGGGCACTTCAACCACTCCAACACCTGCTGGGAAAGCAGCATGGTAACCTGTAGGTAATTCAGAGACTCCTGTAATGCATGGAGGATAACTTCTTAAGCCAGGTAATAGACGACCTTACCAGAGGGAATGCCATAAGGGACCTGATAGTCACCAGGGTAAGTGAGCTAATTGAGGCTCACTCACAAGACTGGAGAAAGCCTGGGCTGCAGTGATCATGCAGTAGTGAAGCTCACAGGCCAGGTGAAGAGAAAAGTCAGGACTCTGAACGTTAGGAAAGCAAACTTCCAGCTCTTCAAGAAGTTAGTGAATAGGCACTAGTGGGGAACTGCCCTCACTAGTTCATAAGAGAGAAGAACAGAGCTGGCAGACCTTCAAGGATGCTTTCCACAGAGAGCAAGAGCTCTGAATCCCCAGGTATAAGAAATCAGACAACAAACGCAAAAGACTGGCATGGCTGAGTTGAAACCTGATGGCAAAGCTAATGAGCAAGAAGGCGATGCACAGGCAGCGGACACAGGGACAATTATTATGGGAATAGTAAAGGAACACTCTCTGGTTATGTAGGAAGACCAAGATGTGCACGAAGCTGACAAGGGATGCAAAGAGTAATGAGAAGGGCTTCTACAGGTATATCAGACAGAAAAGGAAGGTCCAAGTAAGTATACCCATCTGATCAGCAAGACTGACAAACTGGTAACAGTAGATGAGAAGACTGAAGGACTTTTTTGCCTCAGTCTTCACTGGCAATCTCTCTTCCCACACCCCTCAAGTGGATGGACAGCAGGATGGGGACTGGATGGACAGCAGGATGGGGACTGAGGGAGCAAGATGCTTCCCACTGTAAGAGATCAGGTTTGTAGCCACCTGAAGAAACTGAATGTAACTAAGTGTTGGACTATATGACCTTTAAAGGTCCATTCCAACTCAAACTATTCTATGATTGTATGATTATACTTTCTTTTACTTTGGATACTGCTTGTATTTCACAACTGGCTTTTAGCATGGGAATATAGTGAATGGAGTTGAACAAAACTTCTGTGCACGCACATAAAAAACCCAGATGTGGATGCTAAGCTGTCTGCCTCTGCCTATGATAGAAATACAGAAACACGGGGGAAAAAAAAACATTCACTCTGTACAAACAGACTAAAGCTGGTCCAAAGTGAAAATCCCCATAAAACCTCTGGAGCATCAGGTCTTCATCCCAGTCCTTCAAATCTGCACATCAACATAGGCAGGGACCTTTTTGCCAGACTTCCCCTTCATAGCAGGTTCTTCTGATAGAAGTAGAACAAAACCACACAGTAACCTGAATATAAGAATTCAGCTAATACAAGTCTAAAAACTCCACCTCATTTTCATCCCTTCCACCTAACTATTACACATTAGAAATCTGGCAGAGAGCTCTGTCAAATTGAACTATTGAACTCAGAGTGGCAAAAGGCCCTCCCCAGGCAAGACATTTAAATCATTTTCAAAGCTAATTTCCTGCTCCCAGACTGAGAACAAATCTAATCGGGTTTACTTCATTCTTCTGACGAACAGGAAAATGTTGCCTGCATACTCAACAAGGGAAAGTGTCCTAGAAGGCATCCAGAGCACTTGCTTTGCAGCGCCAAAGAAGCCCCCTCTGCAAAGCAATGTGTGTGGATCAGCATGTGAATGGGAATTCGGATTTAACCTGTGAGATCTTCCTGGTCTCCTGCTAACCTTGTTTTATAATGAGATTATGAACTGTTTACAAGCTAGCAGTGCAGATGGGAGATTGAAAATATTCAGAAATATACAGGATAGCTGCAGGGGTATGTTTCTGATAACTGGCTATGCTTTTAAAATGATCCACCTCCGATCCCTCTGGACTCCTGGTGACCAAGAATTTTCCCAGGTTCTAACAATATATCCATGAAAGCTTCTGAGAACTTACAGTGAGCGTTTGAAAGAACTGAATGAGGTTACTAGTTGACTAAAGAGAGTTTGTAGAAGACTAAACAAAAGTGCACATATACATGAGAACAAGAGAATATACATGTATATGACACAGTAAGATAAAACAGGATTAATTAACAAATAAGTCACTGTATTATCAAACATAGAAGACTGCCAGTATTAACATTCTAAACAAAGAGATTCAGATTCTTTTTGTGCATGCATTTTTATAATTCCCCAGGAAAAAACCTACATAAAAACACCTGAGTTCCTAAGTATTTCTCATTTCTTTTGAATGAAACACTGCTGTGGTTTTTGGGTTTGGATTTGTTATGGGTTTTGGTGGGTTTTATTTGTCTGTTTTTATTACTATTTTTTGTGAAAGAGTGATATGTACTTAAATATTTTTGAAGTAGTGTAACTAAAATTTTCCCAATTTCAGCATGTGATATATGACTTTCTATTGCTCTGCAAAGCGAAACACTATACTTAGAAAAGAAATTAAAATAGTTGTCTAGTCAGTTTAAGTTTACTTATTTCAGTCCATACAAAGACCATATTTTCATTGCTAAAAGCATAAATCCTCATTAATATTTAATGTTAGTGTTTGTGCTTTTATTTGTGCATCATATGTAAGTACAAAGATTAATTACTTCAATGGATATAAAGTTATTAGGTATAGTATTTCTATGAAATAATAAATAAAGGAGAAAACTTCATCAAACTAGTGTTGTATATTTGAACAATCATAGCAATTATAATCTCACCATTAAAAAATAAGTACTTCAAGTCACTGAAAATTTACTTTTTCAAGTTATTGAAAATTACCATTGAAAACGAAGTCATTTCCCAGTGGCTCATTCATAGCTGATTTATTCAGAATGCATCTCAGTTGCTTTACTCCTTACTTCTGTCTGTCCAGAAATTCTTCTTTCGGCATCCAAATTTAACCCTAGTGACTGACAGAAAATTCTCTTGCTGAGGAGCAATAATGTAACTTACCATACAGCATGGTTAGTCCTGCCACAAGAGTTGAGAGTTAGTGCCATGGCTTACATCCTTAATTTTACTTTCTCTGACAAGCACACATAAACTTTTGCATAACCAAAAGATTTATATCTTCAAACTACTCCTCAGTGACACTAACATTGTCCAGCAAACTAAAATTGCCCCTTCCTGGCACTCAAAAAGACAGAAATATTTCTTTGAATACTCTGACACAAGCTCAGTATGAACAAACTAGCATGCTACATTTTTAAGGATCTAGAGCCCTGATATACAAATTAAATTGCCTCAGTGCTATTGAAAGGAGAGGGAAGGCAGGAGCTTCACTGAGAACTGTGGAATACTTTTCTCCCCTGTTGACCTTCAGGAGCATATGATGGAAGAAGAATCAGCCTAGTTTCATTCCTATATCTTCAGATTTTCTCTATTTCCTTCTTTTTAACGTAGACACTATTAAGTGTAGGTACTACTAAACTTCCGACAAATCTCAGACTATGCTTTGTTTTAATATCTATTATCTCCAATAAAATAAGTAGGATTTGTTTGCTTATTAAAATAATTAACATTTCCTTGCCCAGAGATAAAAAGAATTCTAATTTTAGGTCTTTATTTTTTGTGTATGTGTGAATTTTCTCTGTATTGCAAGCATTTCACTAGCTCAGACTGCATTTTGGTAAGAACTGATATTTGAGCAGCATGAAAACACTCCATTTATCAATCTGCTCTATTGTTGTTAATGGAATATTATATTGTCATACCTTAATAACTGTGATTTAAAACAAGTCACATCGTGAATGAAACAGGTGGAGGAGACAAATCCCATAATCCCACCCTTACTGTGCATCATCGGCCAGGTGACTGTACCGCTGAATATTGTCACCCTCTAACTTCTAAACACAGATGGTTAACAAAACCAGATAATTAAAAATTAAAATCTGGATGTAAAATAAAGAATTCATTGATTGCTTCAAGTAATTTGGAGAAAGTCCACAGTGTTTAAATTTAAAAAAAAAAATGGAACTGTGTTAGCTTTTTTAATAATTTCATAAGGATGAATGCATTTTCTAATGACTTTTAGCAGTTCTCCATACATTGAACTTTACTACCACTTATGCTTCATCACAATACATTTCTTGGCAAAATTTTTGCTGTATCTGATTTTCTTGCTTTTGGAAGCTGCAGTTTTATCCAGTTATTGCATAGGATATGTTAGGGGGGAAAAAAAACAAAACACCAAAAAACCAAACCTCCTTGCTTTATGTGTGACCCTTTTTCTAGACAGACGACACCCCCTAAATGTCCAGCAGCATCACTGAGGCGACTATATCACAAAAACTCAGGAAAGATTAATATGTAATGCTTACCAAGTGATCCACATCTAGATCACCATTCCAGAAACAGGTTTCAAGATAAGAATAAAACAAAAACATGTAGGCCATATTTGCTTAGGTGGATGAAGTAAAAAGAGATAAGAAAAAAATTCCAAATATTTGCTTCATAAGTGGAAAGTGGTACAAGTAATTCACTCACAGGCAAGAATGCTTTCATCTTGAAAATCAATAATGAAATTACTGTTGGCTTCAGTTGCACAAAGTCCAAGCCAAGACTCTCTCTTATATATCCAAAATATCCTAAACCCTACAATGGAATTATCCTTTAAAAGCAATTCTCTGGTGTGAATAGCTTGGTGATATAATTATTTACAAAAGTGAATTGCAAAGAATTAAAGGTTTACATCATGCTCATGGAGTCATAATTCTTATGGATCAAGTGGCATCTCTTTTGAAAGACAAATGTTGCCTCTCATGAAAGAGTAAAGAAGATGTTTACTATTCTAAAAGCAGAATTTTCAATAAGAAAGGAATATTTTTATTTGCTATTAATTACCCAGGTAAACCTGCTGTACACCAAGCAGAGTAGTAAAGATTATCGAAAACAGATCTATTAGCAATTCAACATAGATTACTTAAAAATGCTTGTGCTTTTTAGTGTTGTTTTCTGTTATTACAAGAAACAGTTTAACCAAAATCATATCAGAGCAATCTGCTTTTCCTATTTCCCCCACTTCCTCACAGGTGTAACAAATTAAAATGGCAACATTTTCAAGAATCATTATACACTATGTGCAGTGCTAAAGAAAACTAGTATTAAGGTATGTGTCTGACCTTTATTAAGATTAATTTACTTCTAGATTAAGATACCATTTTGAGTTTTCTTCACAAAATATCCTCAAAACAAACAAGCAAACAAAAAAGCAAAGCAAAGTGAAAAACTAGGAGTGGAGTGAAATGAAACAACTAAATCAAAGAAGGTGGAGGGATACAACAATTGCATGGTGATTGTGAACTTCTTAACCTCTGCACAAATGTTACCTCTTCTCATTTAAGATTGCTAAATGAGCTTTTCTATTTCTTCTGATCCCCAAGAATGGATCTTTATTCACAAAGACCATTGAGGAAGAACAATTATGAGTGCAAATAAAACCAGTCTGTTTGAAAGATGTATTACAGTGAGTGTACAAGCAAAATCACTGCAAAGAAGTCTAACCCCCAATTTGGACGCAGATTTGTGTCTTGCAGGTCCAAATATAAAACGCTGCACAAAATCTCATTTCCTCTTTCTGAGACTCCAGAAACTCCCATGACACTCCAGAATTATTTTAGGTATGGAAATAATTTTCTTCTACCTAACTTGATTCTAAAATAGCTGCTTTGTAAAATGAAAGCTAAGAATACTTCAGACCAATGCTCCTGAAAGAAAAAGGGAAAAAGGTATTTCTAAGCATAAATTTGACAAGAAATATTCTGTTGATAGTGATTATTTTACCACTTTTAATTCAAAAATATGGAGTTCAAAGTAGTTCGACGTAATAACTTCAGAAAACCTAAAATAAAGAAACAAACAAGGGTAAAAGACTTATTGAAACTATAAAATGGGGATATTTTATGGTGTTCCTTTAGTAAAGTCACTTCATATATTTGTATTCTTTAAGCTGCGGCAGAACATTCAAGCCATTCTCTGCCATAAGCAGCCATCTGTCACATCACTGTCTTTTTTTATTTTCATTTTTGTTTAATAGCATGCACTGACTGAACATATGGCCTAGACAGTGGACAAAAGTCCCTCCTGGCTAACATAAACTATTCAGGGGTGTTTGCTGGTGGAAATCATTACACCTCTCATCCTTCCTTCTAGCAACCAGCTGTTAGCTCAGAAAACCACCACAGGAGGCTCCAATTCAATAGTATGTCCTTCATTATTTGCTGTAAGCCAGACTACTGGCCAAGGCAGCAGTTGTTCTGACCAGTCTTAATCTTCTCCCAGAGAAAGACAAAGGTCATTTTCCTTTTCAGCTTAGTACAACTATTAAATATTACGGCCCTACTAAACTGGATGAATCCAGAAAGGAAGTGGGGAAGAAGAAAAAGTCATTAAAGGTTTTCAGTATTTTACCATGTGCCTCAAGTGTTCTGCAATAGTCTTAATTAGAGAGAATATTGAGGAGAGATGGCTAAATAGCACTGTGATAGCTAGATGCTCTAAATACCAAAAACAAGTAGAGGAAATTCAATATGCTGACCTATCTTTATTTTACACAGATGATGCTGGTTTAGATGAAAGAATAGGGTTAAAACTACCCATATCTGGTGGTAACCATGATAAGATGGAGTAGGAATGTCAGGGAAGAAAGCAGTATCAAACCATTCCTTACAGAGAGGAGCATCCCATCTTTCACTGAAAACATTTTAGCAGAGCATGTACTTTCCTGAACTTTTACCATTACAGAATGGTGCAAGCCACTGTTAGTGAACAAAATATTTGTTCAGCCTTTCCTGCCCAAAGTATATGTCACCACATTCTTCATGACATACTCATATCCAATCACAACCATTTTTAAAGGATTTGTGAAAATTCAGCAAATGCAGAAAATTACTCGGAAAGGAAGCAGAAAGTACCCGTGCTTGAAAGAGGCCATTTTTTTTTGTTTGTTTCCAGGGTTCTGTGAACAGTGCTAGTTTCTATTAGCATTATCATAGAGATTCATATTAGCAGAAAATGGGCTTATTGATCTTCAAGTCAAGGTCATCAACTGATTGTCAAGGTCATCAATTAATCTGAGATATTTTGTAAGAAAAACGGCTATCTTGATTCAGATCTCCTGATGAGGTGTGTTGCAGTTCTATTATGTTGGGTTTTTTCATGTACACAAATACATGATGGCATAATTCTAATATACCTATATGAGAACAACATAAGTTAGAATAAGTTCATAGGATCAAAAGGCACATGAATAGCTTATTTTTTCACTTTAGGAATGCTTTTATATACATCAATGGAGGAGACATCACTTCCTTGAGGTTTTTGTATTATTAGAATACATCTAGTGGTGGGAATTTTCCTGGTCAGCTGCTATTACATGTTGTGACATCACTTGTCCAAGTATTTTAAATTGCAGGTAAAAACAGTCATGATGATTCAATAACTACCTAATCAAAGACAACTTAGCAAATATAGTCTTAGTCTCTGTTAGTTAGAGGTGGCAATTTTTTTCACATAAATTATACAGAACCAGATTTGCCTGTTGATACTGTCGTCTTCAGTGTGTTTATATGATTTCAGTAGTGATCATTCTTACTAAGTGTTTGAGCCTCTAAATTGCAGCAAAGAAATGACTGAGAAACCTGTTACATCTAGGACAAACTAATAGGACAGCCCTAAAATATGACTACAAACTTTGAAGATCTACAGATTGTTGCAGATACAGATGTTTAGTAAGTGAATTACTCTAAATTCCTCCCTCTGTTCCAGTTTTGTAAGTTGCTAAAAGTCTTTCAGGACACTAATGCTATTTGCCTTATCTTCTCCAATGCTCTAGCCTTTATGAAGTTTAAACAAGCCAAAGCTTTATTCTCAGGTGTGCCAGGACCAAGTTCATTCATTGACTGAATAGAGCTTAACAGTCCCTGACCACACCTGAATACAGGGAATATAACTTCCCACATCTAAATCATTTTACCAGAGTAGTGGGCCAGTTTGTAATGTTAATTAACCTTCTTGACCAGTATGGTCACGGCAAGGCAATTAGAAGCAAAAGTTAGTGGTTGATTCATTTTGACTTAGTTGATGCATTCTGCTGCTTTTACAGAGAATTTTCAAAGTCCCTAAATGTGGGAGTCAGAATCCAGAGAAAAATAAACCTGACATTCCAAGGTTTTCACTCAGTAAAGTCACCTTACTTTTAGTGCTTTTTCTTAGCACCTCATTGTAGTTTTAACACAGGATACGTCCTTCAGCCTCTCTCTTAGAGATTCTTTAAATCTTTTGGGGGTTTTTTAACTACTCCTATTCTTGCTTGCCCAAAGCAGGAAAAGCAGAATCCTCCTCCTACAACTGTCTGTATTCACCTTCATGTTCAGCCATGACATATACCTACATTTTGATGTGGAGGCTTACACTGTCTTCTGGAAAATCAGTCTTCTAGAGTTTAGACATGCTTAAACCCTTGCAAGAACCCTTCCCTGTGCCATCTCCCCACTTTTAGGCATATTTAGTCCATGAATAATAGCAAAAAACTGAAAGATTTAAGCAAAATGGCAATATTCTTTAAAATATGATTTTCCTGACTGCTCACAGGACAAAAAATATGCCCTATACACTTTCACCTATGATGACCTCTGAGCCCAATAGTTATTTCCTAGGCTCCAAATAAAATGCATCCAAAGTAATTGCATGGCAGTAACTAGGAAAAAAATCTGCTTTGCTACTGCTGTCTTCCAGATTCCTGCTGGTCTTATTTTCCTTCCATTGATCTCCCACAAAGTGGCAGATATAGTTTAAGCTGTTCCTGTAATATTGATGACAAGCAGAAAACTATTTTCCCTAGTAAAAGGCTTGATTGCTTTGCCTGTAGGAGAAAGATCAGAAAATGGATGGAGTGCACTTTTGAAGATACTCGTATTTGAATGGGTCTCCTTTCTGCACATAATATTGTGATATGAAATAAAGAGAAAACTATGTGTTTCATTTAGAGAAATGTTTTTTTCTGAAAGCTTGGTAGAGAGTGGAGGTAGGATGAACCCAGGCCAGAAAAAATTTCTGAAAGAACTGGATGACAACTTTATGGAACAGGTTTTAAGGGAGTCGACTCAGAAAGATGCCCTCCTCAATCTGCTGTTTGTCAACAGAGTGGATCTTGAGAGCCAAGTAGAGATTGGTGGCCACAGCGACCATGAAGGAATCAAGTTTAAAATCTCTGTTGGCAGGAGGAAAAGTGCCAGCAAAACCTTAGCTCTGGACATGAGAAGAGCAGACTTCAGGCTGCTCAGGGAATTAGTAAGTAAGGTCCCCTAGGATAACATTTTTGCAGGTGCCGGGGTCCATCAGTGCTGGTCACTTTTCAAACATCACCTCATAAGGTCAATTCCCAAATGCTGGAAGTCAAGCAGGAGATGTATAAGGCTAGCTTGGCTGAACAGGGATCTTCTCTTGGAAATAAGGCAAAAAAGGAAGGTGTATGCCAAGCAGAAGAAAGGTCAAGTGACACAGGAATAGTACAGAGATGCTGCTTGCCACAATAGGGGGAAAATTTGTATGGCCAAAGTTCAAGTGGAGTTGAAGCTGGACAGAAATGTGGGGGACAATAAAAAGAGTTTTTTTCAAATACATTAAAGGCAATAGTCAATGTAGAAATAGCATTGGCTTGTTACAGGATAAGGATGGTCATCTCACAAACAGGGACAGAGACAAAGCAGTGGTGTTTGATGGTTTCTTTGCCTCTGTCTTCAACACAGATGGTGGACCAAGGGGGTCTCACTGCCCTGAGCTAGAGGACCATGACTTGTGAGAGTGATCAACTCCCAGTCAATCCTGACTATGTGCAGGATCTGATGCTCAAAAATCCCTACAAATCTATGGGGCCTGATGGGATTCATCCCAGAAATCAACAAGGGAAAGTGCTGAATTCTGCACCTGGGACAAGGCAACCCTGGATGTATAGACATACGGGAGAATGAGAGGCTGGGAAGCAGTGCCATAGAAAGTGACTTGGGACTCCTGATGGATGTCAAGTTGAATGTGATTCAGCAGGGCCCTGGCAGCTACGAGGGCCAACCCTGTCCTGGGAGGCATCAGGCAAAGCATCGCCAGCCCCTTGAGGGAAGGGATTGTCCTGCTCTGCTCTGCACTGGAGTGGCCTCACCTTGGATATTGAGTGTGGTTTTGGGTGCCACAATATAAGAAAGATAGGAAGTTGTTAGAGAGCATCCAAATGAGGGCAATGAAGAGGATGAAGGGCCTGGAGGGAAAGCTGTATGAGGAGTGGCTGAGGTCCCCTGGTCTCTGTTCAGACTGGAGGAGACTGAGGGGAAATCTCATTTCAGTTACAACTTCCTCGTGAGGGGAAGAGGAGGGGCAGGCACTGATCTCTTCTCTGTGGTGACCAGTGACAGGACCCAAGGAAACAGCCTGAAGTTGTGTCAGGAGAGGTTTAGGTTGGATATTAGAAAAAGATTCTTCACGCAGAGGGTAGCTGGGCACTGGAAGAAGCTCCCCAAGCAAGTCATCACAGCACCAAGCCTGACAGAGTTCAGGAAGCATTTGGACAATACTCTTGGACACATGGTGGGACTCTTGGGGATGGTCCTGTGCAGGACTGAGGGTTGGACTCAATGATTCTTCTGGGTCCCTTCCAGCTCAGCATATTCTGTGATTCTGTGAAGATACAGTGCTGGGTAGAAGTAATGTGATTTATCCCCCTTTTCTGTTTCAAGAGTTCTGCAGGATTAGGAGGTTGATTTACCTCTTACAAGACACTTCTTTTCTTAGGAAAAACACAGAGAACTACCATAGGTAGGTGCATTGTTTTTTTTAATTGGTTCTTCACCTAGAAT
>WBMV01002643.1:315059-453560 GCA_013396655.1 Campylorhamphus procurvoides
GGATGGTCATACAATTTCTCTATTAGAATCATAGACTAATAGTGTAATTCAGGTATGAAAGTTTAACCTCCCACTGAAACCAGGGCCAGGCATGGGATCAGACTAGGCTGTTTCAGGGTTTACCTAATCTGGTCTTGAAAATTACCAAGGAAAGATATTACATAACATCTGTGGCTAACCTGCTCCACTGCTAAGCTATACTCATTGTGAAAAAGCTTGTCCTTATAGCAAATTTGAACCTACTTTCATCTTACAGTTTTACATCTTATCCTCCCACCAGGCAGCATGTAAGCACTAGGGTCTGCTCTTTGGTTCCCCTGAAGCCGTCTTTTCTCCAGGCTGAGCAATCCCAGCTTCCTCAGCCTCTCCTCACAGGGTGAGTGCTCAGCCCCCAAATATTTTGGCTGCCTCAGCTAACTCATCTTAGTTTATTGAGGCCTCTTTTATATTGAGGGCCTAAAATCTCCCATCATGGACTCCTACCACAATGTCACCATCACTTACCTCTCCTTTGGTCTTGACCCATGTGCTCTCCCACAGCCTGTTGTCCATTCTATACAAGACCTTTCTACAACTGAGCTGTTATTTCATGCAGAGAACACCTCCTTCAGTTCCTCTGCTGCTATCTTCCTTGCCAGTCTTTCCTGAAGATCTGCTACCTGTCCATTCCAGATGAGAGCTGTCCCGGCCTGTCTCAGTCCTCCTTCACATTTCTGTCGGCAAAGAGGTTCTTACCACATTTTGTTAGGTGGATCCCACTGCATTCATTTTCAGCCTTTACAGGTTCTTGTGTTTGTAAAAACCAAAATCCCACCTATGACACAACTTCTGTAAAATGTATTTACCTACACAACTGGCCTACCCTTCTGCAAACCCCTCTTTTAGATCAAGGAAGCACCACCAGGGCTGCCACTGCCTATGGACTCACCCCAGGGCCCTGCAGCCCCTCCTGATGTCCTCAGGATCTCCCCTGCCCAGATTGTTGGTGGTCACATGGATAAACAGCAGGCGAATCAGTTAGCAACAATGTCAAAAAGGGGAAATTAAGAAGTGACTGGATGTTTTTGTGGTCAGGTCTTAAAATGCTTTGTTTGGAAATTCATTAAGTGGCTAGACTTCAATTTCAGAAAAATGCCCAATGGAAAAAAAAAATAGCTGTGGCCTTTCCATCTTCATGGTTTCTTCTGCCATGTAACAAACAATAGGACAAGAGGAAATGGCCTCAGGTTGTGCCAGGGAAGGTTTAGTTCGCATACGAAAAAAATCTTCACTGGAGGGATTGTCAAGCATTGGAAGAGGCTGCCTAGGGAAGTGGTTGAGTCACCATCCCTGGCAGTACTTAAAGGACATGTACACTTAGGGACATGGTTTAGTGGTGGACTTGGCAGTACTAGGTTTCCAGTTGGACCCAACGATTTTAGAAGATCTTTTCCAGCTTAAACAGTCTTATGATACCTAAGAAAATAAGTTAGAGTGTTTAAGTTATTCTATATCTGGCCCAGATTCTGTTTTCAAGTAGTTGGAGCATAAACCCAAAAATACTTCATGTAGGAAATGTGCTTTAATCAAGGTGAATACTCCCCTAAGTGGAGCCTTTTTATTTAATATGTTGCTCTTCTGGCTTTACATGAGGGTTACTGAGAGCAAAATGTGATTCATTACAGTCCTTCCCACCTTTTTTAACGCCTTTTTTTAATTCTCAGTTTTATCAAGGCCTTTCACATGTCATGCTGATGTTTACAGAATAGCCAAAGAACATCTTTATTTTTAGTCAAGGTTCTCCTTTAAAAACCTTGCCAGTGTAATGTGTCTATGTTTGATTATCTAATCTATGAGCAGATCAGTCCTCTAAGGAAAAAACTGTTAACTTGCTCCCAGGAGGCCACAATAGCTGTTATACAAATATATATCTGTATTTGTCTCTCTCTTGCATCTCCGTCTTTCTGGTAAAATAGATATGTTAGCAGCAATATTTATATCCTAGTTTCCATCTAAGGATTTCTAAGCACTTTTCCAATATTAACAAAGAGAAATGCTAATTAAGATAAATAAGTTATCCAGACAAGTATGACTATCAATATTTTGTGGCTAGGGAAGTCAAAGTATAGGAAGCTTACATGACTTGCCCAGGGTTATATTGGAGAGAAACAAGAGGATTAAAGTGGGGACTGGGGCAGGGGGAAGAATTAGGTTATTAGAACAGTTAGGTCATTTTCAATTCCAATCTATAAGCTTCAAGAAGTATTTTCATTGCTATGACTATTTTGACATTTTAATTAAAATGAAAAAAAACCCCACTGATCTTTTTTTTTTTTAACCCATTAAACCTTTCTGGGAAAAAAAGTGTATCAAAGTACAAAATTATCTTTTTAAAAACATCTTTCAAACATGTGTCTTTAAGACACATTCTATAAGAAAACTAAGAAGTTAACATCATGATTTATGCCGCAGCATTATCATTCCTATCATATGCAATTTGTGTGCTACAAATATTTATGTACCAACTGGTAGACAGATATGAAGCAACTCTAACATCAATATTAGTACACAAAACTAGGAGCTATACTTCAAACATGAGTGGGAGGTTTTTAAATTAGATATTTGGTGTTTGCTGCATAGCAAGGCCTAAGGTCTCAAGGGAAACTCAGACCACACTCACAGAAGGAATACTGGGGAAAAAAAAAGAGGCAAGAGGGGACTGGGGGACAGGGATTTATTGCCTACGCATGGCCACTTCAGGCATGGTAGGATGTTTGGCCTCCAGCTGCACCTCTAACAGAGTGGAGTTGTCCCTTTAGTCCACTGTCGTTTGCCAGCCTTGTATAACTATTCTAGGTATTCCAGACCATTTCTAATAACACTAATATTACATCCCAATTTACCCTTTTCGTATGACTCAAGAGTAACATGTAGGTGCTTTTAACAATATATACACTAAGATAAATAACTGTTAAAACAGTTATTTAGTAAGTTCCTATTTAACAAGAATAGTTCCTTTGTCAGATACGTAGTGAAGGAAATTAAATCCAGTGCTAGAAGTCTCTGCAAAATCCTAATATCCAGACTGTACTTCATGACAGTTATTAAAACACTAGAAGCATTTTTATGATGTGCTTATAAATCTGTGTAAATCACCTCATTATTCTTTAATTCAGCCAAGAAAATCTAAATGCAATTTATGTGGACCTTGTATATGATAAACATGGAAAAATCCCAAATTCAGAGCAATATACTGTCTGTTACTATAACCACCACAACTGGGGTTATAGAAGGAAAAATAGCCTTCTGTTTTTGACTGTCCTTGTTCATGCAGTAGCTTGTCCACTCATTAGAAAGCAGATCATGCTTTCCTTGGCATTTACCCAGTTGCTGTCTGGACTGAAAGGTTACAGAAGCACACATACCATGGTTCTACAAAAAGTAGAAAGGCCAGCGAGTCATGTATTCTCAGTGCCTGAGGCAGAGAAAATACTGTTCCCTTCTCAGAGCTTCTTTCCACCCTCAGTCATCTGAGGGAGTGTTGGACATAAGGTACCAGCCTGCATTAGCAAGTCTGGAGACTGACAGTTTTACTAATTTTCTCTGTCAGATTCTTAAGTGCAACATAGCAGACAGCATATGAGATTTACTTCTCCATACTGCAATTTCCACCTGGAAACATAGCCCACCCTATCTGATTTTCATAAAAGATAAAAAAAGTAAAGCTTGAGACAAGAGCTAAAATTAAATCCAAACTGATAAAGTTAATTGTTTGTATTAGTGCTGGGGTTTTTTTTCAATAAGACTATCTATTCTTTAGTCATAGATCAATCAGAAATCTACTGATTTGCAGGTACATCCCTGATTAAGTAACACAGAAAACAATAAGGTAACANTTCCATAAGTTTGAATGCTTAAACTAGTCCTTTGGCTCAAACTAATGCCAAAACAATGAACATCAATGTATGTCTGCTCAACAACACAGCACAGCCCCCTGCAGTTGGACCCAGCCTAACCCATGCCAAATTAACTCAAGCAGTAAAGTCAGATTAGGCCAGCAGAATCCCTGCCTGTGCAGACCCCACACAAGCACAGGAGTAACAAATTAATATAGCCATGTCTGTCATGGCACTGGGGTTTTTCACAGGGCTGAATCCAGACCAAATGGATGACTGGAAATAGCAGAGTGGCATTGGCTTCAGGGGCTCTACATGGCGTGGGACTCATTGTGAACTTTGCCCTTTCTGAGTCCAGAGCAGTCGGACTTCATCAGACTGGGAGACAGATCATGACTAACTTTCAACCCTTCTTGGTTTTTCATGGCCCCCTTCCTGTGTAAATTACTGTAAGGATTTCTGCCTGTAGTCTACAGCTTCCTTCCTAAACCAGATTAGACATCTAGTGAGGTTAGTCTTATCATCCTAGAACATTCACCCTTAAAAAAGTCCCTTTCAATCCCCTGAATTTGTTTCAAGCCACATTGGTATTTCTATATAGCTCCCCAATGTCTTCTCCATATGTTTAAGGTCAGCTGCTGATTTGATCTGTCAAACACTTGGCTTACATCTGGGCACTGCCAGGATTCATAGTCTAAGGACTGTTGCGTCTGCCTTACCTGTAGCATCAGTTCTGGAAGGTGTATGTTCTGAAAACACCCTCTTTCTTCCCAACTTTTCCAAATAAAACCCATGAAAAGCTTATTAAAAGTTGTCATAAGTGCTGGAGTCTACAACATTTGTGTTTACTGTAGTAAAACTTATGCAGGGACTGGGGAGTGAACACTGATCCCAGGAACTTTGAATGTTCACTGCATCAGAATGTGCATCAGTAGTAGGTAGGTACTCCCCAGACAGAAATTTAGAAATATTTTGTCACTTGTGCTAGCACAAGCTCTGTAGCAGCCTGATTTCTTTATACTGTGAGCATGACAAAGAAAATGGAATGCATTTTCTTAGATGACCTTAATATATTTTCCTTATCCCTTTTAAACTTGGCTTAAAAGATGATACAGCAATTTTCAGGTAAAATAAGAAAGACTAAAAAGCATGTAATTCAGCTCACAATGGATTTTACAGGCCTCAATGGAATTAATTACTGAGAACTTGCACATGTAGTAATTAATTTCATGCAATTCAGCACCATCTGCAGATGCATTATTTCCTTTCAAAGCTCCTATAATTTGATGTAAAAGAGAAATTGTTAGGAGTTTTTAGGCAGAAAAAGCTTTTGTATCTTGTTTATGCCAAAGCAATTAGACAAGGAAATTAAATATTATTCGAAAAACATAACCTCTTCTTCCATTGAAGAGAAAATAACTTTCAGTTGTTGGTAAGGGAACTGCTTGCAATTACAGAGATTTGGGGAAAAGAAACTTAGATTTAACCTTGGTTTTCTGGTTCAAAAAAAATGTTCTTTTTTTTTTCCAGAAATCGCTTGTCATTTGCAGTTGAAGTATACTGTATACTGTTTCTTCAATCTTTGTACCAACTGCAAGTAATATCTACTGAATATACATTGCTCTGTTGAAGTCAATTCCAAAATTACCTTATATTATTTACTTGTAAGATACATAAAAATCTTTAACTACTTTTCCCTTCATTAGCTTTCATATATCTTGTTCTGGAACAGAAAACAATTGACTGCAGCAAATGACATGAGCTGTTTTTCTTATATTCAAGTGTGTTTTTTCCTTATCCTTGTTAACTCCCATTGAGGGATCATTTGTATGGAGAAAGAAATTCCATAAACCAAAATTCCTTTAAATTAGACAGTGTCCTGAAGCACTGAAGAGTATTCCTCAGTTGCATCTTTAAATTCTACACAATTTAAAGCCAGAAATACTGTCAAAGAGTGGATTAGATCAACATACTCTATTCATCAGCTGAACCATCAGTTTTGCACTGGAGCCTTTTGAAAATCAGTCCTGACTTTTTTCAGGGATTCATGTAGCACCTAACACAAGGGCTGATTCTGCTGCAATACTGACACTGGAAAGGGTATGTACTGGGCAGGGAGGGAGACAATATTCACATAGCACAGCTTATGTTCTGTGATATGTTAGGCAGCATGTATTGTTCTTCGTCAGTAATAATGAACAGGTTACAGCCCCATCAATCTATGCCCATTTAACACAGAGTCACATTATCACAGGAGGGTTCCTGTTTTGAAAAAAACATGCAATTATTATTTGCGTTTGTTAGCACTTACAATATTCAACTTCAGCTGAGAGTTTATTGTTCTCTGTAAGAAACAAACACCATGGCAATTGAGCTGAAAGCACTAGCCTTGTAATTGGAAGAAGAGGCACAAGGCCAGTCAGGCTCTGTAGATTTTCCACCTGCTGATAGAAGTCTGGGCATGGTTTTCCTTCCTGACAAATACCCATTGAAGTCTCGTGTCTAACAAGCAAACTAGGTAACAGCATTAAAATGTTATTCGGAGCTAAAGGAGATGCTGTCATGGTAGACACACAAGGCAATGGTATAGGGCAATACAGATGACTGATTTTAGTGCAATTGCTTATCAAAGCAAGAAGCAGTGAGCAGGTGAAAACTCTTTTCAATGTACGGGCAACAAGTCTATAATATTCCCACAACTACTTTTAACCAAGCTGGATATCTTTACTGGCAGAAGCAAAGCTGGTGAAACATGAAACAACTCCAGTGAGGCATCCTTATTACTGGATCCAGAATTTCGGATATGTAGGGAAACAGAGCTCACATTTGGGTATGAGAAATCCCCCAATTCAGTCTTAAAACAAAACAAAGCAAAACACCCAACAACAACAAAAAAGGACCCAAAAAAACCAAAAAAAACCCAAACACAAACCCACCACAATAACAACAAAAACATTGGAAGAGTGAACATGAACATAATATTCAGGGACTGAATAGGGCAATACATTTTTTTGAAAAGGTCCTCGATATCACACTTCTAAATGTGCCAGAGGAACTGGTTATTTTTGTACTGTTCTTACTGTCATTACATTTACTGACCAGAGAAGAGATGAACAGTTTGAGGAGGGGAGACAAAAGAGATTTGCTCACTGTGAAGTCCTAAGATTTCCTTGGGGCTGGATTAACTGCTGTTTCCTTCTGCTGTGATCCTTCTGTGAAGTTTATCACAATAGGTTATCACCATTCTTTAATGTCTTATATATTCTTAATTAACATTGTCATCCTCCTTACTATGACAAAAGGGCAGTCATGTAGTAAAGGCACAAACATCACAAATTTAATGCATTTGCATAGAAAAATCTTCATGCTATGACAGAAGACTCAGAATGTATGCAGTCTGATGATTAAATTGGGAATTGGTAAAACAAGCAAAGAAAAAAACTTACAAATCATTTTTTCTCCAGACAGATTTAAGATTATGGTCTCCCAGTTCTTGGTGCTGCTGTTCATGTATAAGCAATTCAGCATATCACAGTTTTGATTTAGAGGGCTTAAGTTTTCAAAGCATTGCTCATTTTTTTGACCAAAAAGAAATTACTGAAATATTAGCATTATTTCTGGGTGACCATAAATAAACAACAGATGCAATAAATTCATTGTTATTTAGTAGAAACTTCCATTTTTAGTTAGTGTCCAACTTGCTCATTTCTGTTAACACTTCATGGACTGAGTCAGTTCTGTTGTATGATGTAATGAATCACCCTTCTGTTGTATGATGCAATGAATCACCCATTATTAACATTATGAAACTGGTTCTTTGGTAACTGTGTCTTTATACTAGTCACCTTAACTATTCCAGCTGTAAACCCATGATATGATGACACGTCCAATTCTGCGATGACCAATATCAGACTCTTCTTCAACTTACTAAAATCTTGTCCTATAGAGGTCCCAAATCCTTGAGCAAACATCTTGTAGAGATTTCATGACTCACCACTACATTTTTCTTTTTCCTCCTTTTTTTTGTTTGTTTGTTTTTCTTTAATAGGAGCCCTGAAGTTCTCAAATTTATCCAAAGTCACTTCAATCCACCTCATTTCATTAGGTGAAGGTGGCTAGTGCAAATGAAGTACAGTGTCCTTTACCAACAGCACACAAGAGCTCTTGTGGCGAACAAAATATCCCCAGTAGCTGCTGATTCCAATAACCTGTGGGAATTTGCCGCGTGCCGGAGGGAAGAAAGGAAGACGTCCTCAGCCGATGGTAGGGGAAGGTTTGAACTGGTTCATTAAGGGAGCATGGGACTTATATAGGGTTCAGGGAGAAGTTTGGAAAGTGGGAGGAGTTCGGGGGCGGATCGCAGTAAGGAGGGGAAGGGCTAAGAGGGAAGGAGTGGAATACAGATGGGGTGTGGCTAGCCTCACATGATGACACTGGGTTTGCATCACTGGCCAGCCAATAAAAAAATAGGGAATACACAACCAATGGGAACCAGTAACTGGGTAGCCACCACCAAAAACATACAGATACAGGGGAATAACTATCTATCTAATACAATAAATCACTGTCTATGCTACAAAACATCTTTTAAAACATAAACTTCTGAGTTGTGAGGTAGTTGCCCATTTCTGGTGTTGTTCACTTGCTAGAAACTGTTCATCCTGGTTATTTTGGCAATCTTTGAGACAGTGTTCTCCGACAGGAATTCACAGCTGAGTCCAGGGAAAAAAGTCCTCATCATACAGTTGACAAAAGAATATACTAATGACCCTAGAACATAAAACTAAGAGTTTCCAAACTTCTTGGAAATTTTGATGATTTAAACAATCCTATATTAAATACAAACAAACAAACCAAAACAAACAAACTCACAGAAACAAAATCAAACTGAACTTCATGAAAGGATAAAGACGCAGTAGAAGCAATGTCAGATGTACAGTATTTATCTTTAAGAATTTGTGTATGGCAGATGAAGAGCAAAAGACAAAAAAGGAGTAAACACAGAGTAGGGAGTTTTAGGCAAATCAGCATAATGTGAATTCTCATGTGATAAAACTCAAATGGATATCTAACATCACAATTCATAAAAAACAAAGAAACAAGCAAACAAACAAACCACAAAAAAAAAGAAATAAAAATAAAACCCTACTCTAATACTGTTGCGAATCAATTTCCTAAGTTGTGGATTCAAGAGAAGTAGCTTATCCTGTATATGATGACTCTCATATGAGACTTTTTAAGCAAGCTCAGGAAACACGAGCAAGATTAAATCATTCTGGAATAGGTCTGCTGTCAGAATGACACATGAACGGGAGTTCCTTAGACCCCTGCTCTGCATCCAGCCTTACTCAACAATTCCATTTGTGAACCAAAAGGACAGACTGCAGTGGGCGCTTTTTAAATTCGGCTGCCAACAGGAGGCTGGTGGGACTGCATGTATTTTGAAGACTACGGTTCAATTCAAAATGGTCTTGACAGAATAGATAAATAGCCCAAAAATAATTTAGCATGTGGAAATGGAAATAAGTGACCAAAGGCTGCAGAACAACTTATTGGTTCTTTGGAAACACTTTTTTTGCTGCGTCGTATCAAATCTGTTCAGCAAGAGAGGGAGTTCAGTTTTAGGAAACAAACACGCAGAACAACTAGAAAAGCTTCAAAACATCAGCTGCATAAAGAACAATCTGTTAAAAAATCCCAACAAACTAAAACCAAAAAACTAAAACCAATCAACCAAACAAAAAAACTAAGAAAACCTCAACAACCAAAAAAAAAGCACCCCAAAACAATAACAAAACAACAACAAAAATCCCAGCCCTAAACCTGAGGTTGTTTAGCATAAAGAAAAGATGTTTGAGAAAAGAGTTCTGAAAATAATCTTGCATTCCCTGAAGACTGCAGTAATAAGGAAGAGATTAATCACTACTCCACATGAATACTTGATATGAGAAGAAAATACCTTAAGCTACAAAGAACAATAATTCAGGTAAGATATTAGGAAAACATTTTATGACAAGAAGTGACACACTGAAATAGATTACCTTGAGGCTGGGGCATCTCCACTGTTTGAGGTCTTCAAGAGAAAGTTGAGCAGACCTTAGAAGATGAGAGATGAAAGAAAAAAAGGTTACCTCAGGGTAAGGCCATTGATTAGGTGCCCTCCTAAGGTCTCTTTCCAACGAATTTTTCAAGGTATAGCAAAACTTTAAATCATGCTCCTGTGTGTAAACACTAAACCCTGTGCCCATTCTGTCACCTCGCTCCTACATAATTTCATCTCACATATTTTCATCTCATGTATTTTCAAGGAAACTTTGGCTCTGCTGCAAACACTTTCATCTTAGACATCTTCTTCAGCAATCAAGCATGCAATAAAATTTAACTCACACAGCATCAGAAGATAGTTTTCTCTGTATTTCAAAGCCACTCAACCAAATAACAAGAAAACAGTCTTTATTTTAACACTAGACACACAATTTTTGTGACTTTCTGAATCACTGCCATGCCTGACAAATGCCATTTCAGAGGCAGATCCCAGGGGCATCGCCCCTGCAGAGCATAGCATCAACCAAAGGTTTTGAGGGATGCTTAAGGACTTTCTCACCTGCCCTGTAGAAGCAATGGCAACTGAAGCAGCGTTGGGATTAGAAAAGCCTACACTGCATATACTTTGCTGGTGCCAGCTGCAGCTCGCTAGCTCATGGAGAGTAATGACCCCAGTTGCACCTCCCATGTGTCAGTGCTGCTGGCTGCACTAGCAAAGCACTCCCCCTGTCCAGACACTCTGGGAGCTCAGTGATTAAGGACTCAATTGCCCACAATTTAAACACCTGCACATCCTTACACCTAGCTGCAATCTGGCCCTGAAGTATTAAAAGAATGAGGAACTGAAAATTCAAATACTGCTTCTTTATGACAAAATATGAATAAATAAGAATGAAAGATTTATAGTACATTAAACATTGGAGAATTCAACCACTATAAATATAGTGTACTCTTGAAATTATAGTGACAATTTGGAAGTAATTGAAGGGTACTATGTGTAAATGTGTCTCTATATACAGGCAGGTCCATTCACCCAAAATCATAGAGAATAAATAACATGCAATACAATTTATTTTATGTCAAAATAACACTCTAGAGAAAACAGAGAGCAGAATCAGGATAATGTGACAGAAAAAGGCAGACAAAGGACACTGTAAAAATGCTCAGGGGGAGAAAAGGAGACAAAAGAAAAATAAAGCAATGTGCTAAGGAAAAAAACCTAGGCTGCAGAAAGGAGAAATAAAGGTTGGTGGATGTGATATGCTAAAAGAAAGAAATTAAATTAAAGGAATAGGTGTAACTGGAAAGAAAAAAATAGAAAGAATCATGGCAAAAAAGAGTAAAGCTAGTGAAGTAGTATTCAGAAAAAACAGCTAATATAATGCAAATAAATATAAAGCTAGTTCAATGGTAAAAGTAGAAGCGAAGACTGAAGGGAGAACTTAAGGTGGGTTGGACATTCCCTTACTCAGACAAAGAAACCTATGAGAAAATGGTACAGGATCAACAATGCAAAAAATGAAACGTGAGGAAACAATGAGGGAAAAGGTAAGGTAAAAAGCTTTGCACCAATGTAATAAAAAACAGATTTTTTGGAAATAAGACAGTGGACATAGGAGATGATTCTGTCCACTCTACTCATGAGACCCCACCTGAAGTGCTGCATCCAGCTCTGGAGTCCTCAGCACAGGAAGGACATGGACCTCTTGAAGTGAGTCCAGAGGAGGGACACCAAGATGATTAGAGGGATGGAGCACCTCTGCTATGAGGACACACTGATGGAATTGTAATTTCTCAGACTGGAGAAGAGAAAGCTTCAGGGTGATCTAACTGTAGTCTTCCACTACCTGAAGGGAACCTACAGGAAAGATGGAGAGAAACTCTTCACAAGGGCATATAGTGATAAGACAAGGGAGAATGGCTTCAAAATGAAAGACAATAAGCTTAGAACAAATGTTAGGAAGAATTTCTTCACTGTGTGGGTGGTGAGGCACTGGAATAGGTTGTCCAGAGAAGTTGTGGATAACCCAACCCTGAGTGTGGTCAAGACCAGTTTGGATAGGGCTCTGAGAAACCTGGACTCTGGAAGGTGTCCCTGCCCATGGCTGGAGTTTGGAACAAGATGATCTTTAAGGTCACTTCTAAATCAGGCTATTCTATGATTCTGTGATGGGGGCATGAGGGAAAGAAGCACAGTTCACAACATAGACTTGTGAATATCTGAAAGAATGTAATTTGTAGTGCTAAAGGGCTCCTCTTTCTTCCTCCAGTCATTTTCCATGTGTCCATTATTTACTAGTCACTCAAGGTAACATGTACACAGAAGATTAAATGTAGGAGGCCATAGAGCAACCAGGATACTGACAAGGGATCGGAGACATGACAGAGGGTCTACAAGAAACTTGGGCTTTTTTTGAAAGTAGCACCTGGAGTCCAGGCATATCATAATCTTCCAGGGCATCTAAAATAGCACTATAGTTAGGCAGCCAACTCTCGCCCGTGACCTAGTTCTTTAGAGGAGAGAGCCTGAAATCTTTTGACATGGTATCTGCTGTAAAGGTTTTACAGCTGTGTGAGTAGAGCTGTAAAATGTCATTTCACAGGTGTGCTCTTAGCAGCCATTAACAGGCAGACAGAATACTACCTTGCTACCTGATAACCTGTCTGTATGTGATGTGACTGGAAAGTTGCTGGTAGGAATTGCTGTGATTTTTACCTTCTCCAGAAAATGGAAAACTTGCCTCAAACTCTAGAGTCCTTCATAAATCAACAGTCAAGAAATCGTTCCTAACTAGGTGACCTTGTAAAATCACCACTCATTTCTAAGGGAGAAATTCCTGTTTTCATCAGATATTGGGGGACAGGTCCCTAAAGATGTCATCTCTACACCTTAGAGTTACACTTACCTTCACTGTGCCACATGACAGGAATATTAGGTGGTATGAACTTGAGCTGGAAGAGCAAGGACTACTTCTTTTTTAGAGAAATTCATCCATACTGAAAACTGCTTTAAGTAGATTCATATTTAGATTTGGCCATGCCTTAAGTAACCAGGAAAGAAAACTTCTGGTGAAAGAAGAAGAAACTATAACGCTTTCTACTAAAAAAGTAAGCTGCAAAACTGGGACTGACATCCCACATGGGCAGTGACACTTTGATCAGCCTTGTAGGATGAGAAAACAACACCTGCTTGTTAAGTGGACATGAGGACATTTCCATTTCCATTCACCTTAACCAGGCCTAAAGACAATTTGTTCTCTCTCAGCCCTAGACAGCAGGAGACTTTATGGTATTATGGGCTTTGAACCAGAAAAAACAAAACAAAACAAAGAAGCCCTCTGCTTTACTACCGCATAGGTTTTTCTCAGACCTTTCAGGACGTTGTACTCTGACAGAATCTGGGAATCACTGAGATCAATCCATCATCACGGCATCAAAGAGAACAGTGTTAAGGCCATTGCAAAACCAGTCTTTCTTCTTCCTAGTGCACTAGGTCTGGAGAACAAGACAAGCCTTTAAAATTAAAGAATGAGAGAAGTAAAACTTCCAGAAACAAGAACTGTCCATAAAAAAGTACATAGGAAATATCATATTTAATTTGTTTCACAAGTAATAACCTTCCTCAGAAAATCCAGAGCAACATACTGCAATCATTTCGTTGAACACCTGTCATTTGAGACTTGTTTCTCCTGGCTGATGTCTCTCATAAAATTCGAAACAGTATATAGGAGAACAGAGTGCACTTCATCCTCATCATTTGGACTTTCTGGGAGTAGAAATTGACTCACATGATTTTCAATATTTTTTCAGCTTTTCTTTATTTGCCTTGTGGGAATCTTTTCATCAGATTAGCACCTATTTAGCACTTCCTTACCATTTTGTTGCTTCTGTGAAAAGAGCTGGAGCAACATCTGTGTAACTAGTGCCAGATACACAACACAGGAGTAAAATACAGAAGAATGCTGTCATTAAAGCTCTTACAACGCTGTCTTTGAGGCAGAAATATATACTGTACATGAGATGATGTATCCTTATTGCAATTTTTCAAAATCGAACAGATTTTGATTGCCTTCCAAAACCTTTCTTACACATCTCACCTGGTGAAAATCCTAGACAAAAGGCCCTCCTTACATGCAAAAAAACCTTGGATTTGTGGGTTGTTAATCATGGGATAAGTACAATATATTACTGAAAGAACAAGAAAATGTCCTTATATATTATCAGTAATTTCACATCTCTTTTTGAATAAAATTAGCAAATAACAAAGACTTGTTAAATACTTCAAAATTAACAATTGCTGGTATTGAGGTATATCAGTGATTAATGCACAGCTTTTATCTCCCAGTTGCATGTCACTGAAATTATGGTATATTCTAGTAGATAACTCAGTGAATAAACTTCAGCTGAGATGAATGGCAAGTCTGGATATTTTGTTACAGAGTTTTAGGACATATTTCTATTTTCCCTGTCAGTAAGCAGCTTCAAATTCAATTGCATTTCCTAATTATTCCCACATCACTTACAAGTAAAATCCTGTTAGTTGTATGTTAAATGTATTGCTGCATTATTCAAGTGAAACACTGCACCTCTTTCTTGCTTACTGCAACAGATATTGAAGGTTTACATAAAAAGGTGAATTGTTGCTTCAATACGTGTCCTTCAACTATCAGCTGCAAGATTGGGATTTTCTTTGAAAACACTGCTTCCCCAAAGATGATCTTGTACACTGCATTGAATCAAAACCCTGCACTTCAAACTCTTGAAAAAATACATCAGACTGGAACTTGTGGACTGGTTCCATTTGCTGCCTGTAGAAATAAATACCTGAGCAAAAGGCAAAAGAGTGTAATTTCAATACACAGTAAGCACAGTTCCACAAGCAGCTGAGATTCATGTGATCAGACATAGGGAGTAAAAACATGAAGCCAGTAAAGGCATTCTCATGTCTGTATGTTTGCTTCTCAAGGAAAATTAGAGGCCAGAAAAAGCATAACTGGATGGCCTGATTTCCTCTGTGAAAAGCATTAAGACAGTAACCACACCAATGAAAAGGTCACTACTGTGAGATCCTTTATCTCTCTTGCCTCTGCTTCTGAAAAGTTTTCTTAAAACCAGATTGAAGAAACCCTGCATAAGATGACATTTGAAAGCATTTCATTCAAAAACTACAAATGGTTCCAGTGGAGAGACAGAGTAAGATACCTGCCGTCCACAGGCAATGCAAGGATTGGGTTCATATGAATCTGCTATTGGAAGATCAGGCTTTTTGAGTGCAATAAAAATTTTTGCTTGCATTTTGAAATATAATATTTATATTCAGAAATCCCAGTTTTCTTTTTAAGTTCCTTCCCAATTTGTGTTTTCTGATAAGTCTATTCTAAGCTATGTTTGCCTCCAGATGGAGGCTAATACAGCCCAAGAAAGCTTGCAAACCACTAAACTATCCAGAAACTCGTCATCATAAATTGTGATGTGTATAGTTGAGCTTCTCTTTGAGAGAGACATAAAGGATACTAAAGGTGTCCTTGAAAAGCAGATGGAGTAAATATTGGGTTTTGGAGTGTGTGCTTTTTTGCATTTTTAAAAATAAAATCCAATTTTTTCTGCAATAATACATGTATTACCAATATATTAGAAAGTACACCTATTTGTGGTGTAATAAATCTATAGGCCTTTCTAGAAGAAAAAGCAACAACATAATGAATGATTGAAATCTGGAGTAACCAACAACAAAACTATAATGCAGTAATCCTTATGGAACAATAATAATTATATTAATAGGAAAAAGAGAAAAAGCAAACAATATTAATGTGACTACAATGATAATTTTTTTTTACTTTAAAATATTACAGATGAGAATTTACTTGTTGCTAAATAACATGCTACTGGAGAAAATACTTCGATCAATGTTCTCTGATATTTTCCAGGAGCTACAGTTCAGTCTTTCATGTTGAAAAATGTCTCTGAGATTTATAATGCATTTGTCATTTGGTGAAGGGAATTCTACTCTCCAGTTTATTTGCTTTCTGGCAATCAATAAAGCTATTTGTACAAAAGTCCCTTTGAATTTGTCTAGTCTGGTATTTTCATTTCTGTGAAGTAAACAAACATGGGATATATAGGAATTTTTATTTTAGCTATTCTATTTGCAAGTTGAATCACCAGAGACTAATACTTTCACAATTTAGAAGAAGATCAAAACATATGCATGGGATCACTTTCATTTTTAAAAAAATCTTGGACAGCAAAACCTAGTAACTTTTACTGAACAAACTAAAAGGTTTCTAGCTTGTAAAAAAAGTATTAATATGACTCCTGATATTTAACACAATCCAATTCTTTAAAACTTATTCATATTTTTCATTTGACCGTCAGCAACCTTCTGCAGACTTCATTGCTTCCTGCACTTCATGTTTTGTGATTAATTTGTAAGACTAGAGTAAACCTGAGTTTGAAAAATTGGCACCTACCTCTTCACCAGCACTGTTTAGTTCACAATATGTCTGAGAAACACTTCTGCTGAAAAATGGATTTTCTGACCATTCAAGGATACTTGCACTTTATACATCGGCACTGAGGCAAGCTCTGCCATCACATTCCTTCTTCCTGCCTCCTCTGGAGTGTTTTGTACTCCATTGACAAAAGCCAGCATCTAGACAGCATCCACATGATCACTTCTTCTCATTCTAGTCATTACTTTCCACTCAATTATCTCTGTCTATTATGTTTTACTCTTGTCTCATTTTAGGTTTTATAGGGGTGCTTCATTGCAGAGATGCTGGAAGCATGTAAAGGCGGAGAGACTTGTTGGCTTCTCACATCTCAGACTTGGTATGTGACAACATAACCTTCCTAGGTTAGGTTTGCTCTCCAGTAACCCAAAGACCTCAAGTGGCTTTTCTTTTCATTTGAGGCTTACATAATCCCGTTTATGACCTTATATGTGTAATTTATGTATGTACATACAGACACATCTTTTGTTAATTTCTGTGTCTGTCAGTAACTTTCAACGAGCAACCAATTTAAAGTTCACATGACAGAGACACAGGAATTTCAAAGTATACAACGTTCCTAAAAGTCATGTGAAAATAAGCATTGCAGTGTGAACCAGGGAACAGGAAAGGCAGGAACACCTCTATTTACCTTTTTTCATTTGGCTCACACCACAGCCCAGAAAGAGGAGCTCTCTGACCGTTCCACACTGACTAGTTGTCCTACCAGCATGCACTTACCCTGCAAACCAGCCATGGCATATACTGCCAGTTGCCTAGGCAGAAAAGACAGGAGGAATCTGTGTGTAGATGTAAGAGTTAGGAAGGAGAAGGAAAGAGAATGAGGAAAGAGGTATGACACGGCAAGAGCAGCAAGGGCCACAGGAGACCAAAAACTGCTCTGAGGACCAGAGAAACAGAGCACCCTCCTCTTAACAGTGTTTTTGTTTCCTCTTTGCTTGAAGAGATCATAATTAGCTATCTGACATCGGGTAACTGGGTGGAAAAAGGACATGTAGTTTGAACTGCTTCATAACCCAGACATTTTAGGTAGTGAGAGATAGTTTCATTCTCAAACAATTAGGACTCCTATTGATAATGGCTTGTTGATAAGAACATCAATGAAATAGAAGCCTGGGATGACTTTAATGAATGTAGTTAACTAGAATAAAGTGCTTTGATGACTGGTATTTTCAAATAATTGGCTCATTAACCTTAACCATATCAACCTTTTCTCTTTATCAAGGTTAAATAATTGAATGGACAGACTTCTGGGGAAGTTGCAATTTTACACAGAGGGCAGCCACTTATATGGTAGAAATCCCTTAAAGAACCTGTTTAAAGAAGATACTTAAAAGAGAGAGGAAATATTCACACACATACACACAAATCAATACATGATTGCATTTTAATTGTGAGAAAACACAACAGAAAAAATAAATTGTGCATCCCTGAGCAATTCTCAAGCAGTAGTCATGTATTTTGTGATGTATTTACTTGTCATAGAACATGTCAATTTCTGCTTTCTTATATATAACCAGCATGCAGGCTTCCTCATTCCCTGGCTATGGTTCTCAAAACTATTTCAATGACAGAAAACCTAGAACCCCTGGTCAGCAAACAGGTCCCTGCAAAACACACCACCATTGAAATACTTATGGAAAACAAAAAAAAATCTTACTCCAAAAAAAAGAGAATCAAGAAGATGCTGTCCAGTTGTTATTATGCATGAGGGGTACAGAAGCACCAGTTTTGTATTCTATGTATTCTCTGCAAGTCACAAAAAAGGGATTAAAATGGACTGGTATAAGACCAGTATGCACCAACATGGTGGCGTTAAAAGAAATCAGATTCTTCTACTGTTCCTATTCTTTGAGTAACTGAAGGGCAAAATTGCAAATGTTAACCTTGCAGGGTCAGTGCCTTATGTTAACCACTATGCGCTGCTTTTCTTAGAGCAACGATCTATCTTCTGCCATCACTGTTACCTCATTCACCTCACCAGTGGGTTAAAAACAGTTCTTTCCTGCTTTTGACAACATCCTCTACTATTGAGGGCCACTGCAGGAGAGTGAGGGAGGGAGTTGTTTACAAACATTCTTGTGTTGGCAGCAGAAAATCGTGGTCTGAGTGTATGTAAGAGGTTTGAAACCTGAGAAATGACAGTGGTAGGAGGAGCAGCACTTCCAGAAATATTATGAATTTGTCTTTTCCTTAGGGTTAAGGTGAGGAGGGTTGAATTATTTATTGTACACTAGATTCAGGTGCAGTATGAGGGCAAATGATGCAGACGGGCAGATTAGAGAAGTTCCCTAGGAGTGGAGGGAATCTCCTAGGTCAGCCAGCATATTCAAATGCACACAAAGATCTGAGATATTTCTGAGAGATAAGTCCAGACAGAGACCTAAAAAGTAGTTATTCAGGATTAATATGGAAATTTAACTAAGAAGTGATGCATCTATCATCTGGTGACCCTACTTAATACTCCAAATAAAGCCATCAAATAGGAGAGGCCTCAATAAAAAGAAATACAATCCTCAGCTCATTTCTCTTTCCCAGGATGCTTCCAAACTGTTCTTTTTATGTTTTTTTAAATTGTTTTTGACTCTTAGTATATCTAAAGTGTAAACAATGTAAAATGAACACCACAACTTAAGATGCTGTGTTTTTGGAAACCTATGCTGTATAAATGATCAAGTTAAAAGGTAAAGGTCAGAATAATGTCTTGCTAAAAAGCCTGGCATGTAATTGGAAAAATATGTTAACTCCGAGCTCAACTAAGCTCCCTGTTGTATTTTTTCAGAATGTGTCTGGTGTTTTATTTATGTGTGTAGTGTTTTGTGGTTTTGCCTACTATGATTTGTGCTTGTTTTTCAGCTTGTTCTAGTATATTTGACATGGAACTAATCCTTTCTGCAGCTCACCCTCCCCTGCTTCTAACCTAACTTGAGTTATAGCTTGATATTTGAAATATTTCCTGCAAATAATTTTATCTCGAGTGGGAGGATTATAATAACGTTCAGAACATTGATCTTGGTTAAACTTCTAGGGCAAAAAGTTGCACAGAGAATCAGAAGTTCACCCAGAGGCATAAAACACTAAATCACTCAGAAAGTTGATAAATATGTAGTGAGAAATATATGATATTGAACAGGGTGATGTAGTTCAATGATTAACAGACAAGGTTAAGGAACAGCTACACAATGCACTGCATTTCTAAGTTACTTATTATAAATATCATGCTTTCAAAATGGTGTACAACTAGAAGAACTCTGGGTTTATGGATGAACATTCTCTAAACACCTGTCTTTAGACAGAGCTCCCAATATCTCAGTACTGAAGCGCTTTAAATTATCTTTAGATAAGCAGTTAAATATACCAATGTGTCCAAAACATTTTGTCACTTCATTTATTTAGTCTTGACTTGAAAATATTCTAAAGAAATTATTTCTTACAGTAGAAAGTGATGGAGAAACAGATATTGTTTATAGCACACAGTTAATATCATACATTGACACTACAATCAGCAAGGATATCTTGCATGATTTCCCTCAAAAAATCTTGCATGATTTCCCCACACTGAAATTGGAATCACAAAGAAATTGCCCTCCTATTATAGGCAATCGATATAATCTGTACTATCAGGAGAAGTCTTTAATCACTATTAAAATTTTCTGAACAAAGACTGAATATGACCTTATAATTTGCTCACAATTACAATTTTCTACATAAAACTTACTTTATCATAGTGTGTAATAACCAAGGTCATGTAAAAGCACAGCTTTCTTTATTAATTTCAGCAGCAAGGATGATTATAAAGCTAACAGACATCCAAACCTCCAAAAACTTACTCTTCAAGGACAAAACTGGAGATGCACAATGCTCACTCTGAGCTGCCACTACACAGCTTGTGCCCTATAAAGGAAATGGTGACTTATAAATGTCTATTGTATCTACCACTGCTTTTATATAATATAGAATACGTATATAAGTTTTGCGTACAATATGAACACATACAAAAATATTTTTAAATAATATTTCCAGAAGGTGAAAGGTTAAAAGAGGCAATCCATTATTTAGGTGTTCTTAAAACAGTAGAAATTGTCTAAGCTGCAGACTCTCAGTGGCAGAGATCTGACTGGTGCTATGTCTTCTGGTGTATTTATTCTCTTTGTCTTAGGGTTTCTGTTCCAGCAACCACCACAACTGCTCGGTCTTTCACTTGAGACCTGCAAACCAGCACTCCATATCCAGTATGAAACCAGATTGCTGAATTTGCTACCCAAAGAAGCAGACAAAACATTTTTGTGATAATAAGGCACAGAATGAGGGGACAGGACTCTAGAAATCTCCTCTATGTCCATCTTATCTTAGGCAAAAGCATTGTTGTACAAAAATTCATGCTCCAGAAAAGGACTGTCATAGCAGGTTTAAGGAAACACCCATTACCACCACAGATTGCCACAGTACTGCTAACACAGAAATGGCAACTTCGGAAAACATCTGTAAAAAACATCTTTTCAACAAAAATATTTCTCCCAACTTAAGATAAACAGGCAGACAGGCAGTCGCACAGATGAGTAGATGTGTGCTATAAGTTAGTGACTGTGAAAGAGAATTCAGTCTATTGCACTTATAATTAGGTTGCTGTAGAGAGAAAAATATAAATTCATACAGTTTATCCAAATCCCTTGCAGTAGACACCTCCTGCAAAGATTGTTGTTTTAAAAAGCAATGGTAGCATTACACTACTGTAAGCTTTTAATGAATGACAGCTATATCAACACACAAATACTCTGTGCACTTATCTGTAAAGTAAAGCATGAATACATTGACTTCAAACCAATTTCCTGCAGTCAGATTAAAAATGCAATTGTCTAACACAAGTGTAAAATAAGAATTTCACCTAGAAAATATTCAAGAATTGGAAATCAGTTTTTCTTTTGTGAAAAGGATTCAGCAGTTACAGGAAATAATTTAAGAATTTTTTCATTAAAAGAACTTGTCCAGATAAAAGTGTGTTCATCAAAGTTTGCTCATAATTGCTAAACATCATAAGTACTTCATAAAAACATAGTCAAACATTTAGATATAACTTTAACAAGGTCATGTTTAGCAATTCCTGCACAAAAGAAAAAAAGCCCTGGAGATCATTGTTCCCTCAAACTTTGAAGGTATGAATTCTCTGCAGATCACATCAGGGAATTAACCAATCCATTCTGGAGATAAGTTTTGGGAGGCTATTTGAAGAATAAGCACTCCTACAATACTGAGCTATTTCTTGATTTCCAAAGTGAGTTATACATATCTCAGATGTGCCTCTTAGTTTCAAGAGCTACAGATAAAAACTCAAGGCCATGTGTTACACCCCAGTCCAGCTTTACTGGGTGTACACGTCAAATTTAGACTTCAAGAGATTTAATTTGGTGATAAAATAGGCGTTTTGGTAAAAAGGGTTTACAGGAGCAACATACAACTTCACTAAAGCATTACGACAGGCTATTAGGAACAAAAGGACCTCCCTTTATCTTTCAGCTAGCAGGCATTGCTGTAGAGTAGGACCTTTTGTTGCACTCAGCAAACACAAACCTCACACAACTTAAGTGAAATATCATTACTAAAGTGAAATACAGAAAATAGGTGATTAAGTCAACCACAAGAGGAAGAAAAGAGTAAAGAAAGAGAGATTAAGAGAAGAAAGAATAAAGTGAGAAAAATACCATTCCCACTAAGAGGTCAGATGTCAAACCTCAGAGGGCAAGCTGAGACAAAACAAAGTGGAGACCTCGTGGGTGCCTCTTTTATCTGCTGTGGCCACCCCACCCAGGTGAGGCCTCTGACCCACTGACCACTCTGGGGTCCCCAGCCAGGGCCAGGGACAGTGTCCTCACTGTCCCTGCCAATCTGAGCTGGGTCAGGGGCTCCAGGAGCTGTGAGGTGTTATAGTTACTACTTCTAAAACAAGGCTTAACAGGCACAAAATGTAGTGTAAGTGGCCTTTGTACTGATAAAATGAGAGAGAGGCAGAAGTTCTGACTTCAGGTGATCTTTCTGAGGAATGGTGGCATTTCAGAAGGGATGTCAGGAAGCATATTTTTATTCCATTTTAAGACTCCATGTTCCTAAGGACAGTTTTGCTGTGTAGTTTTACAAAATCCTTATTGTTCATTTGTTTTGTTTCACAAATGATTTGGGACATGTATGCACCAGATCTGTGTGAATTTCCTGCACAATTCACTATGCAAGGAATCACATGTTGAGCAGTCAGTAACATCCACTCCCATGCACATGCCAAATGTTAAAAAACTGCCAAAGCAAGCTACTATGGCTTGGCTTGCCTCCCAGTAACTGAAGGCTGAGAATGTACATATGAAGAGCTGCCACAGAGCAGCTGGCAATCAGTAGTGTGCCCATACTCTAACCTTTAAACCATCTTCTTTAAAAGACCTGTTCATGTAATGCTCTCAAAGTGCTTAAAATACCTCTCTCTCTTTTCCTCTCTCTTCCTGCTTTAATAGCTTAATATAGACTTATCTAGTATGTGCATTAAAAGGCAGAAGAGGTAATAAAAGCAGAGGTATAAATTCCTCATCTACTTTAGGAAATTGCACTCGTTTAATTTTCCCTTACTCAATTAAGTAGCTTAAGACTATACCATAAACCAGGACAGCAATATCAAAATGTGTTCAGAAGCGTTGGTCAAACTTCTTAAACTCATAGTTTAACTTTTTTCATCCAAGCTACAGACTAAGTGCTGTCATCAAGTTAACCACCTTTCACAGGAACTTCATTTTTCAAATGTTGTCAAGATCATTAATTGGATCATCATCATGGAAGCTAAGACGGTTTCACCAACAAGGCACAGATAGGTGCCTCTAATGATATTTTTAATGGGGAGGAGGCTGAGAGAAAATACATCAGAAGAGCTAATATCTTGCATATTTGTTAAAAGTACCTCTGAGACCAATGAAGACAAACAAAAGACAGCCTCAGAGATTTTATACAAAGCTGATGAAGAAATTGCAGGCTGGAGTTCCAGATACCAAGTGAGCAATCACATCAGATTAATATGCACAGCCCTAAACATTTAGCTGAGTCCACTTTGCAGTCTAAGAGTTTTGGTAACATGTCACCATGCCTGTTAGCCCAAAAAGACAATCACAGCTGTGCACAAACATGCTCTGTTTTCAGACCTAGGGCTGCAAATTGCTAAACTCTTTCATCCAGAACCACTCAGAACCAGAGCTCTGGAGGAGACCACTGAATTCACAACTTCCTTTCTGGCAGGATCAACTGTATCTAAAGCCTTCCTACAGCTATCTATTCAGTTGTTATCATTTGGAGATCATTTCTTTCTTCACAGTTCGTTCTGTGTTATATTATGTTAAAACAGGTCAGCTGAGAGCCCTTGTAAGGAATCATTCTTTCCCTAGAAAAATTGGGTATGATCAGATGGGACAACTGTATGGTGTGTAGCATGCAGCACATGGGGATTGAAGGGCAGAGCCATTAGGGAGGCTGCAGCATGAGCTCTGCACTGTGGACTCCACACAATCGCTGGGTAAAAAAACCTGCATCCAGGCCTTAGAGAAGTAAATAGGATTCTCCCCAGGAGAAGATACTATACAAAACATGTTGCAAAGCAGGTATCTACTGAAGGTTATTAGCCTGAGAAGGAGACAAGAGGAAAGCTCCTACCCTGCAAGGGCAGAGAGAAAAGGAGAGAAATTTGAAAATTCTTTCATTTCAGTCTCTCTCTAGCAGAACTGAGCATTGCTCACTTAATGTTCCTAGTTGCAGTTGCCATTTGGTAAAAACCACCTTGACAGACTGTAACGCAAACAAAAATTTTGATTTACTCACAGAAGAGAAAGTTGAGAAAGCCCATCCTGATCACTCTGGCTTTTGCAGGTTCCCACTGTGCACACTTAAAGCTACATAGTTTTGTGGCTTTCCCAAATTTCCTATGCATTTTTTGAAAAGAGTAGTGCTTTTTATTTGATAAAAGATTCTCATGTAAATTCTTATTACTGTATATTAAACCAAATTGCTTCTTGTTCTCCCTCTCAAAAGATGTGGAGACCAATAGATACTGTCCTTTTATAAGAAAAGCTCTACAAATGATCCTATCTATCTTCTCCATAGAGTCTTCTTTTGTACAGACTAATCCAAGCAAACACTTCCAACTTTTTGTTGGTACTCATATTTTTAAAATTTATTTCTTCTCTCAACTCCTTCCAGCTTGCATACATCCATCTCAAAATATAGTGTATAAAACTGGTAAAAAACTTTAGCTGAGACTACAGCTAAAGACTAGATTGACTGGGTGTCAATGTACATGAAACAATAGCAGTGACAGATTTATTTCTGTTGTGATACAAAAAGACTTTCTATTTTACCTATTGGACACTCAATATCAGAAATTTTTTATCCAACTTGCAAGGAGCTGTTCACTGCTACTGCAGACTAATTATATTCCTGCATATGATACTCTTATTAATACTGAAGGATATCATCTGCCCGGTATTTTGGAAAAGTACCATGTTTATTGAGTGGTTTTTACTTTCAGATTCATCATAACTCACAGAACAGTGTGTAGCAGGACCTTCTTCATTCATTTAATTTCTACATTCATTTAGTATTTTGCAGTTAGAGTTCATCTTGCTGATGTTGATTCACCCCTCAATTCCAAAGGTAAAGCAAAGCAATGCAAAAGGGAAAAAAAGAGCTTGCTCCAAGTTTTCTTTCAAATAGAGGTCAGGATGGACTTAAATATACATAACCAGTGAAGACTGTCTATTGCGAAAGACTGTGAAACATGAAAAATATCACAAGATGAAGAACTTCATTTTCAATATACATTGCCATCGAAAGTGCTGAGTAGCAGAGGATGCGGAGGAAAGTTGGAGGAGGAACTGGTATCGTTCACACTACTCAGCCCAGCTAACTTTTACTCATGCCTCTGAAGGCATTTGTAAGGTCCTCCAGGATGCTAAAAATAAAATGTTTCCCTTTATTCCAGCACCCTAACCCATTAGTGAAAATATTGACTCACACTCAACTAAGATTAGGATTTTGTCATATTGCATGTGATAAACCTTTCCAGTTTGACAGACAGCAGTTGTTAACTACTATCCCACTGCAGTTTTTCAATCACTTGTGCATCAACATTACTGTAATTTCATCGTATTTCCCTGCAGGTGTCATAGGGAATATCATCAAAAGCCTTGCTCAAGTCAAGAGCTATCCCATCTTCTGCCTCTCCTTTTGTCCTCTAAACCTGTTATCCTGCCAAAGAAGGAAATGAGACTGGTTTGTTGTTATTTGCTCTTAGCAAAGCCATATTAGCTGTGTCTTATCACCTTATTGTTCTCCTGGTACCTTCAAATTGATTGCTTAATAAATTGTTCTTATAACTTTCTAGTAATGGATTTAGGGTCGCTGCTCTATAATTCTCTGGATCCTACTTCTCTACAGATGGGTACTACCATATCTGCTCTTTTCCAGTTCCCTGGAGTCCTTCTCTACCTTGGGGATAAATGCTGTTGGTGTATTCAACTCTGATGATTTGCTGCTTGAAAAAGATGTTTCTTTACAAAAAGAATCTAAGTTAAAATCAGTATTTCAAAGGAGAATATTTACAATATTATATAATTTTATCTGCAAGGTAAGACTTTGCATAAACCCATTCTACAGAAATATCATTGCCCTCAGGAGACATTTCTGCCCATTCCTTACAAAAGTATTATTTCACTTAAAAATAACCACCTAAATTATTATAGATTTAATGGAAAACATGAAAGGTAGAAAAGAGAAAATGCAGAAGAAAGGAATAGAGGGAGACAGTAACAGAAATATATTTCCCAAAAGGTAAATATAAGCACGTAAGAAACAGCATCACAGAATGACTCTGAGAACAGTTTCTAGGTAAATTTGCATCAACACAGTACCCTAAAATAACAATAAATAAAAAACCAGACAATCTCTTTTGAAGTAGAGCACATAAAAATAATGAGATAGTAAAACTAGCATAAGTCTGTCTGTCCTTGCTTCAACTTATACATGTCAATGATTTTTTGGATTGCTTCAAGCAGGCTGATCCAAACAAACTAAACTACAGCTTCCTCCAAAATACAGCTCTCCCTGCAGAGGTGTTTCTTATCAGTTTAATTTGAAGTATTAGAAGCTTTGTGTATGTTCCTGTTCACTTCCTGTTAAGGAAATAGTTGCCCAGATTAAAAGGGGGGGAAAAAGCAGCTTGAAGCTAAAAGACTGTAGGCTGATTTTCCAGACAGCTTTATTGTTGCTTATAGCAGCCATTCTGTTTCTAAGGTGAGAATGAACTACTCTGCATGGAAATGTTTCCTCATTTAAAGAACCTGGTACACATTTTATTTTTTAACATAATCCCTGGTGAACGTCACATACTTTGTGCATATTCCTAACTGTTCTTTATATGTAATTTTATACACAAAAATAATAACTGTAGTTTGCTCAATGATGTTATTTCCATTCATGACTGCAAGACGACGGTCTGCTATTATCTTCATTGTTCTGTGAAAATAGTATTCTTCCAGAGAAATCCTCTCACTCTTGTAGCAGCTAGCCATAGAATTACGTACTGTGTAAGTAAAGTACAAGAGAGGTAATCTTTGAGCTACATAGAAGAGTCAATGCCAAAATTCTCTATTGACATTTAATTGGATATACTCAACAATACTATCAGGTAAATACTGACTGTACTTCAAAATGGTTTCAGGTAGGTGGAAGCAGCAGCACAAAGGGAGAGTGGCTCTGTAAACAGAAAGTAAACATTAAGGTCACTGAATTCAAGGGATAAAAAAGGAAACATTGCAAATACAGCTGGCTTTCAACATTTCCTTCCCCTTAGAACAAATTTGTCTTTTATAGATTACAGTAAGCTGTAAGGAGAGTGAGATGTCAGGAAACTGCAAGAAATCCTTTATGAAACAGGACAGGGAGACAGTGACAACTGGCACGAAGTGAAGACAACTAAAGTGAGAGGGATATTTCTAACAGGCATCTCTGTTCACAGCATGCCTCCTGTGGATTTAAAGAATGGCTTGATAATGAGTGAGGCTCCGATTTCAAACACTCAAACCTGATGAAAGGAGGCAAATTCAGTTTCATTCCCCTCTTGTTCCATTTTCTGGAATACGCTCCCATGTCTCATTGCATGCAGCCTGCACACACAAATACCCACAAGACCTTGGCTCTGTTAACTACAGCATTCTGCTCTTACTTTAAAATAATAGACATGAAGCATGTTAAACATGGCCCTATCAGTCTTCTCTGGTGAGAAGCAACAGAAGGTTACATTTAAGGGATCATTTTTTGTTCCATTTACTGCTAATTATGAAGATAGCCTGTGCAGCATTTCTTCACATTTCTTATTTTCTAGAAGACTGCTACATTCAGAAATATTCTGTTTTCAAGCTGCATCCATTTTAGCTCTCTCTGGTGTCTTCCCCTCCCCCACAAAATGTTACTCATTGGAATTTCAATCAGATCACTCTCCTGCCTATCTAAATGTTCAAATCATCATCAAGGTGCCTTAAGATTCAGGACTGCCTCCAAAGCCTGGAAATTGCCTGATTGCCTGACTGTCTGAGTGTGAAAAGGAGTGAAAATGTGAACCTTACATATGACGTTACAGCTGGTCATGGAAATAATAACTCGGAAAGTCAAGAAACCGTGGTGAGATTACTGGTCATTATGCAGAACTCATCAGACAATCTAACCAAAACCCAAGCAAGGCAGTGTCACAGATGTTAGCTGTTAGATGTCAGTGTCTATAAAATTACTTATTATGGCTAAGATTGTGTGCTACATATCGAAAAATACGAATTTCATACTAATCTCCAACAAAAAAACGGGTGTAACAAGAAGTTCATGTCATTCTGACAAACAGTATGAGAGTTTTTTCAAGAGTTCCAGGCAGTGAGAGAGATGAGTAGGATGATGACTTGCAGGATGCTTTACAAAAATCTCTCTAGAGATAAGTAGCAATATTTGAGGAAGAAATATAGTCAAGATGCAAACAGTTCTTAGAAGACACAAACAGGGAATTAATGAAAGTAGCATTTTACTGGGGGGAAATGGGACAACACAAAACATGAAAGAAATCATAAAAAAGTAGACAGGATGTTTTTGGAAAAGAAAAGGCTCTAGTGAAAATAAGAAAAAACAAACAAGCTATGTAAATTATATGCATAAGATTAAGTGATTTGGAAACAGTCAAATCAAGGGTACAAACAGTACGAAAAGGCTAACTGTAAAGTGACAACAAATGCCAAAGAAAAGCCAGCGGGATAGAAGGAACATTTTGACAAAGTGCTAATCCCTGCTGACCATACAGATCCAAGCAGCCCAGGCATGCTGGAAGGACAGGACAGCTTTCAAGGAAGAAAGGGAGGGGAGCAGTATAGTGCCAGCACAAAACTGAGGTAGAAGGAGAACTGATGTAGATCAGAAGATGAGATCTGATGATGCAGACAGCATAACTGCTGAGCTGTAAATAGCCAGAAGAACAAGTGTGAGCAAAGCATAAGCAAAAGCCTTTAAGCCTTTGAGTAGAGGTGATACTTAGTAATGGGTAAAACACACTGGCTGGGTCAATCTATAAGGCCACCTACCTAATTCCAGCAATGACAGATATGAAATTCATTGTCAGTTTCTAGGGAAAAAAAAACCCAAACCCTGAGTAATGACTTTTAACAGATTCAGTCAAGTTATAAAGAAAGTCATAGTGGAAAAGTATCCTTTCAGGTCAGGTACTGCTTGGATGTACTTACCCTGTGCTGATGAAAGACAAAATAGGGAATAGGGCACTTCAGCAGTATAGGAAAGAAAACAGGCATGATTTTCCCCAACTTTTTTTATCAATTTGGGATACATTATTGAGAACCTAAGGGAATCTATTGGATCCCTATCTTCTGAGGGTAAAGCTTCATTTCTATAGTGTTTCCTTCATGTATTTCAAAGGATCTTAGCAAAAACAATATCTCCATTAAGAACAGCTTAAAATGCAAAAATACTATTAAATTTTAACAGGTTTATATAAACTACTAAAGAAGCAGACACTTCAAGGGACCCATTTTCATTGGTTTTTTTCTGCTGCTCCCATATGAGTTTAATGCAGTGCTAGAAAAGGTAACTTAATTTACCTCATTCAGGAGTGAATGAACACTGAACATATTAGGCATTCATGCTTGATTTCCTTGAATTACTGGTTTTAGTTGGCATTTAAGTTCTGAGGCTAAGAATATAGCAAAATTAGGCCTTTGACTAATTTTCACAGCAAAATTTCAGTGCATGTGAATTGACATCACATAAAGTAATTCATAGAGGCTTGGCTACTGGACAGCTTTATGGACAATTAGAACAGAGGGTAAATACTGCAATGCCATTTGAATGTCAGTGCTGTCCCAATATTCCATGGTGTAATTGCATTATGGTCAGTCCTTCTGGAGGTATTAGATATGTGAAAACATTCTTGGTTTTCCCCATAGTTTCTACCTGCCAGCATTTGAATGCAAATCAGCTGCTGAAGCTTCCCTTGAGTTATTCTCAGAACAACCACCTTCCTTATGTGTTCCTTCCAAAATGTCAGTGACACCTCTAGGCAGGCCCCACAGCAGCTTGGTCTGGAAACAGTGCCCTCTCTGATCACAAACCAGGAGCAGCGCTCAAAGTGCCAGAAGCGGGAGGTCAGCATAAGCACCAGAGCCTGCCAACACCCTCAGACTTGAAGGTTTGTGTGAAACATTTCTGTGCTGTCACAGCAGTCAGAACAGGGAAGAAATTGTAGCTCAGTTTCATCATATCTTCATGAGTTTCCATGGTGATGCAGGAAAATGACCTGCAGTTTCTCCTCGCTGCTAACAGTATCTTGGGAGAGAGAGGTGGAAGCTTATGGTGAGAAGCTCACAAACATGTCTCTGCCCACAACACTGGAGATCTGAGCACGTGTACTAGGTGATGTGAGACAACAAACACAACCACATGATCCAATAATCCCAGAGGAGCTGTTGCTATCACTCATCAGTACTGTGGTGTAACACTTATGTGTGTACATTCATTCCAGAAATTATTTGCCTCTAAAAGGAAAATGAAAGTCTGGCTTCAAGCTTTAAACTAGAATATTAACATCAGCCTATTTTCATCAGCTCAGCAACTTGTGTTAGTCAATCGGAATGAGACTAGTTTTGGGAATATTCATTATTTAGAAAAGCAGCAGAGACAGATCACACAGCAAGGTCTTACACCCTGCTTTGTTTCAGACCACAATTATGACAGAGAATGCCTCTGCAGGACAATATAATGTGTTGAATAATTTTTTTAAAATATGGATATATTCCCCTCCAAATCAATTAAAGTCAGGGGTCTGAACAGCTACAGGTCTAGTTGAATTCTACAAGCACATCTATCAGGATGCTCAGCACAACAGAGGATTTAGTTTAAGTATTTTAAGACAGTTCTAAGAAAAGGGGTTTTTTAACCTCATCTGAAAGTTTATGACTCCATGCTAAGGACTGTTGATGATCTGCCATTCTCACTATTAGCTTTGCTATTAGGTATGTTTTGTAATTTGGCTATTAAGCAATCAAATAAATACTCCTTGAAGAAACAGAGTCCCTTATAGCTTTTCAAGACTGTACTGTAGGTTTCATGTTATAATGAATATAAGTTGCATACTTTGAATGCTATTTCTTACTTGTCCTTTCCTAACAGAAAACATTAATATCACTGAATCTTTCAGCCTGGCAGAGAGGAGCTGGGGAAGCAAACAAACACTGATTATTCCCCAAATTAAGAACATTTGAATCATCCATAAAGGAAAGTTTTTAAACAGGAGACTGGTGACTGACATTTTAGCTGCAAAAANACTTATTACCAGTATAATGATGCAATTAAAACTTTGCTACAGAGAAGCAATTTTTCAAAGCCCTTGCATCATTGCAAACTAACATCCACCCTGTAAGGTTGTTAATAAAGGACAAACTACTCAGAAATATGATTGGGAAGGTACCCTACAAGAATTTCCTAATGTAAATAATTCATCAATGTCGTCTGAATAAATTATAAAATACAATTAAAGAAAAAATGGGTTTTTGAAAATTAAGTACTATGTAATAAAACATTAACTTTGTAATAGCCACTGCACATAACTATTTCTTCAATAAACATCAGCTGGAGAATGCAGAAAAATTCTGTCACTGCATCACCTACTAAAGAAAAGAACACTGAAATATGGCAAATATGTCTACAAAGTTGTATACACTGTTCTTAGAAATATCTATAATATTTATAAAGAGTGATCACAAAATCAAACCAACCATTTCAGTAAATTGTGACTTCACAGAGAACTTGGTTCATATTCAGACCTGACTGAGTTACATGGCTGCATCTACAGATAGTTTAGATACCCAAACTAGAAATTAGGCCTCCAGTGACTAAATGTTATGATCCCAGTTAGAGATCAATCTGACTATGATTATGATCTCTCAGTTAGAGACATATGTGGAGAAAATCAGAAACCTCTCTTACTAAAACCTGATTCCTTTTTTCTCCGCAAGAATGCTTGTGTTGGTAAAGTTTAGGTCAATTGGACAGATAAGATTTATGAGCCCAAGAAGCATGTAGTGGGCCAAAGTAGGTGGAGTTCCCACCAAGGATGCTGCTGACCCCCTGTGCCAGCACAATGTGGTGATGCCAACCCTTCAGGACCACTGAGGACAAAGCTGTTTCATTGGCAGGACTGTGCCATGGATTTTCTGGAGTTAGGGGAGGGGGGTAAGAAAAAGAGCTTTTTTAACATTGATTTTGAACCAAAATCACAAACTAGTTAATATATATCAAATCCATAATTTAGGGAGTCAAATCCCCATTTTGGGAATCAAATCCATAATTTAGGGAATAAAATCCTTATCTAGGAAGTAAGATCCTTATATTCAGAATCAAATCCTCATTTGGTGAGTCAAATTGTTTTTAGGAAGTTAAATTCCCAATTTAAAGTCCCAAATTGACTCATTGGGGAGTCAATTTGCTTTTAGGGAGTCATACTTTTTAAGGGAGTCAAGTTATTTTGGGGTGAGTCAAATTATATTTTAGGAAGTCAAATTGTTTTTAGGGAGTCAAATCCTCATTTTGGGAATCAAGTCCATAAGTTAGGGAATAAAATCCTTATCTAGGAAGTAAGATCCTTATGTAGGAAGTCAAATCCTCATTTGGGGAGTCAAGTTCTCTTTTAGGGAGTCAAATCTTTTTTGGGAGTCAAATTCTTATTTAGGGACTCAAATCCTTTTTTGGGCAGCCAAATCCTCATTTGGTGAGTCCAATCGTTTTTAGGGAGTCAAATCCTCATTTGGGGAGTCAAATCCTTTTTTGGGCAGTCAAATTCTCATTTTTGGAGTCAATTCCTTATTTGGCCAGTCAAATTGTTTTTAGGGAGTCAAATTATATTTTAGGGGTCAAATTCTTTTTTTGCCAGTCAAATTCTCATTTGAGGAGTCAAATTCTTTTTTAAGGAATCAAATTCATTTTTAGGGAGTCAAACAATCATTTCAGAAGTCAAATCCATAATTTATAGACTCAAGTCCATAATTTGGGTAGCCAAATCCACAATTAGAGAGTCAAATCATTATTTAAGGAGTCAAATCCACAATTTTGGGAGTCTAATTCTAACCTATTCCACTCCCAAACCTTCCCTGTTGCATTGCTTCTGGCTGACAGCATTCCTGCTGGTGCTTGTGACCAGCTGACTATCCCGGCTGTTTGTGGCCTCCTCCCTCTGGAGTGCTGCTGGCCCAGAGGCTGACACAGGGAATAACAATGGAATGCGACCCCCGCTCGCTCTACAGTGCCTTTGCAATGCCACTTCACCACCCAGAAGAAACAGGTTCCCACCTGTGGGAAAATAAGAAAATAATGCAAGATTGACAAGCAGGATTGTAAACACGCTCAAGTGACTTGCAGCTGAGATGTAGAAAAACACATATATCATACTAATTGTTGGTTAGTCATGCGTGTTTGACAAGTAGAACATCTGTTTAAATAACATAGGCCTGTGATAGATGCAGAGGTACCCTATCGAACATGGCAGAAGTTCCTGCCCTGCTATGGGAAAGATCAAAGTACAGTGTGTGAATCCCTGATAGACGGTGAAACCAGCAGGCTGGGTGATCCTCCAGCAAGGACAGCAGTGCCTGCATCCCTGCTTCTGTGCTTCTGTCCAGGTCCTGCTCTGGGCATCCCACTCTTGGTGAGGAAACCAAAACTAATTTGCTCTTTGCGTTTTCTCAGCAGTTTTGTGGTTGTTACTGCATCGTGCTTGTGCCAGCTTACACACCACCGGCCTTGTAATTCTTATCTTGGATCTGCCTTTAATGGTCTAGTTGCCCCATGCATTGTTTCTTTATGTAAGAAACCTGTCTAGAACCCCATGGCTCCTAAGAGCCTGTAAATCACAGATTCTTTCCCCTCCTCGTATTGCTTTTCTACCCTTTCAATTTATATTTCTGTAAGAAGTGCTGCTAAAGCTACACATGTAGAGATTAAAGGCAGGATCTGCTGTGACTTACAGACATCAAAAGCCAAGAGCAGTATGAGATTGGAGTAAATTGCATGGTACAGGCTTTTGTTAGCCTCCAGAAGCCTCTTATTATAATTTTTGCTGTAAGTGCTCTCTACCACTTCTCTAGCGATTGTAGTTGCCCATCAGAGGTGATAAATACTGCCTCGGGAGGGAGCACAGGTGATTTCATTGACATGCGAGAGAAGGAACTGAGGTGGGTGGGTGTAGTGGCCTATGAAAGCTCTTGTTCATGACACATCACACGTTACATTTCCTGGTTAAGTTATTATTTGCAGAAACAATTGCCATTTGTCTAAACCCAGACTGAAAACAAAAGAAAATCTATTGGTGGTAGTTTAAATACACTGCAAAGCCATGCACTCACCACTCTCCTCTCCACTTGATGCAGTTATGCTGCTGTAAAAAGGCTTTATAAACACAGCATTGTGTATATAAACACCCCTCTCCCTCTCAAGTAGCAAGCTACCTTCAGAGCAGTGTAAAAAAGTGAACATTCCCACAAAATTGCATCCCTTGAATATATGAGAATAAGCACACTGTGTTTTTTAAAGGCCCATCCATAGTAGTGTCCCACCTCCATCGCCAGATGTGAGCAGATCTGGATGAAGTGTAAGACCAGAACAAGAGCATACAGTTATCCCCTGACTGTTGTCCCACGTCCCTAATCCCTACTAGAGGAATTGTCTAAATTTCACATAGTTTCTATATTTAGAAATTGAGATTACAAGATTAGAAACCACAATATCAGTTTATATAAGAACTCATAAACAGAGACCAGATCAAAGTTCAGGATTTGTTTGGGTTTGGGGTTTTGTTGGGGTTTTTTTTGTTTGTTTGTTTATTTTTTCATTTCTCTGCACAATTTACTGCATTTTACAGAATTCATCTACCTGCAGTTCTAATTCCAGGCTTCCCTGCTGGTGCTCAAGATAGCTTATGGGTTGTTCCATTCCCCTCCTATCTAGCTCATTACTCTCCCAATATTTCATTTCTTTATGTCCATTTCCAGCAAATTGCAGAGGGATTGCTTTGTTATTTGTTCTGTCGTGGTGACCTCATTTTGCTCGCTCATTTTAAATCTTCCTTCTTTTGTTCTTTAGAACATAAGTGACTTGCAGCATAAAACTCTTGCAATAACGTGTATGAAAATACCAGACTATTTTTTCCATATGAATAAATGAGGAACATTTCTTTAATTCTTAGTCAAATTGTCTTCTCTGCTCTGAAATAAAAAGGCATTTGGTATTTTGTATGTTTCAAATGGGACTCTACACATACCATAGGAATGTTCCTGAAAGGCACACAGTGTTATTTCATTTTAACAGGTAAATTAAAAATAAATACTTGCAGTATCTTTTGATTGTTTTAGAGATTGTTCTATGGGTTTTTCCTTCTACTTCTGATTGTTTAGGGTAGGAGTAAACTTAAATGTATTTAAACGCAAAAACTGTTTTAAATATCTTCCATGAAAAACACTGTTATTAAACTTTCTAAATTAACATCCCCTCTTCACAGAATTTTATGTATGTAGAAGAATTTATATAATTGTAACTAGGTATTATGCTGTATACAAAACTTTATGGCAAAATTCAGAGGAAAAAAGTGTATAATGAGTAACAAGAATAAGATGTTTATAGTATAATGAGAGTGACATGAAGAAATGGCCTGGAGAATAATATGTCACACTAAAGAAAGTTTGTGAAAAATTGGGACAGATAATTAGCTTTGTATGAACCATTATTAATTCACATTAAATATTCTTTATTAATTTCTGCTGGATGCAACACTTTTATTTACACAGATAAAGTAAGTTTTAGTAAGTTTTCTGCATTTTAGACCAACTTGTACAGGGAGACTCATGTACAGACAGACTGCTCAGGGTCAGACCCTCTTTGGGGTGACTTGCCATGAATGAGTGTTTTGGCCACTTAAAGAAGCACTATCAAAGGTATTGGCAAAAGCAGGGATTCATACAAATTTGTGAAAATTTAACTTTACAGTCTGATGGCAAGGTTCATGGCTCGACTGGCATGGTCAAGAGTTGCTTCACCACTCAGATGGTTCAGTCAAGGCTTATCAGGAGCTTTTGGGATCAGACCCAAGGATGGGAGGAGGTGGTGGGCGATGCACCACCACAAGACTGACCACTTCCACCCAGCCTAGTACTTGGCTTGATTGTCCTTTCCCAAGGTGATAACCCAAAGCTTTTAATAACAATTTTCTATGAACATTTGAAGTTGAAATAATTTGAAAGCACCTGAGATTTCTTCTACTATTGGGCTGTAGATGGGGGAGTGGGGAACATTCAGGGTCTCTGTGTGGGAAAACATGACATCTCTACAGGACACAGTTCTTGGAACTACCTCCAGAAACACACTCAGGTTTCTTCAAGATGGGAACTGACTTACACCAAAGGAGAGTATAGAACTGAACACAGTATATATGAGATTGGGATGATTAGGGGCAAAACAAGGAAGTAAATTCTTTGACAGTGTAGGTGTAAAGTAAGATACATGCAGGTATCCCCCAAAATGCCACAATGGTGGAAAGAATTCAAAAAAGTTTATTTGAAGGCAAGAACACAAAAAACTTACAAAGCAAGCCCAGCTGTGCTTCCAGAGCATGGGGCCTGAGAAAAAAGACAAAACCTCTTTTCATTCTCAGGCTTTATCACCTCTGGCCTCCCCCTCCCAGGCTCACTGCCAGCACAGTCTGTAACACTTTGAGGAGTTCTCTCCTCAGACCAGCGAGAGACTGCATTTTTTATTCTGGTATGCAAAGGAGAAGAGAAAAAAAACTTTCAGCTCTTTATGAGAAAAATACTCTTAGACAGGAAAGGCTTCCTAAGTGAAAGCAAGTCCTAACTCCTTGTTACAAATTCTTCCAAAAAGATACCAGTTGCTACAGTAGGAATACTCAATGAGTTCTCAGATAGACTCAGGGGTTTCCAAAGACTGCATTTTCACTCAAAGGTTTACTATTATGGGAACAAGTCAGAAGATGCTAGTGAGCAGTATGCTTTATGGCACAGATTTGGAGAAGAGGAAAAGGACAGTAACAAATGCGAAGGCAAATGAAAATAGGTTTGCAACCTATTCCTCTCCAAAGCAGGAGAGGAATACAATAGGAACAAGAATTCTGAAAAAAACCCCGGAAACTTATTGTGATATCTTTGAATTGAGTTTGTTTACAAGAGAAAATTAAATCAGATATGACATTAATAGGTTATGGGTTTGTAAGTTTGTTACTATAGAATATATAAAAACATATAGAAGAATCTGTGTGCCCTGTTGAGTACTACCATCCTATCTCACTCAACTTTTCCTTCCTTCCAGTGTTTCTCTGTATTTATTCAAGATATACTGGCAGGAATATACAGATATGCGTTTTTCTCCAGTTTCCATGCTATAGAAAAATAACACATTTCAGAACTAGCAAAATAACAAATTCCTCTCAGGTTGTCAGTATAGTAACTGGTACCAAACTCACCTTTTGCCAATTCCCAAACTTCATTCTGATTGCTTCCATTGTGCTCCTCTTATATGCACTGAAGATATATTAATGCTAAAAAATGTAGTGGAGTAGCTATCTAAATAGTCCAGTGTGGCAAATTCCTTCATCTGCCTGGAGCAAGGCACAGGAAAGAAAAATTCAGTATTTACCCATTGGAAGGATGAAAGACAAAAGATCAGGTATATTCAACTGCACCTTCAAAAAACAAACAAACAAACAAATTAAAAAAACTACAAAAAACCCCCTACAAACAACAACAAACCAAGCCCTAAAATTGCTGGTCTCTGCTCTTTCACAAACTTGTGTTCTGATCATGAAGAACTTAGACAAGCATTATTTACCATCACAGGATTTAAGGACGGTAAACCAAGAAAAGAGAATAATATTTTGTTCACTTGACAAAGTAGTCTAACAATGTGAGAAGAACTGTTTACTCCTGTGGAGAGTTGACACTAACTGGGTGCCAGGTGCCCACCAAAACCACCCTGCCACTCAGATGGACAGGGGAGAGAAAATATAACAGAACACTCATGAGTAAAGATAAGGACAGAGAGAGATCACTCCCCAGTTACTGTAATGGACAAAACAGACTTGATTTGGGAAAAAAGTAGTTTATTACCAAATCAAGACCCATCTTCCTGGGCTCAGCTTCATGTCTGAGCAGCACAGTAGAATGTGGATTGGAGGTTACAGTCAGTTCATCCTATATTGTCTCTTCTGTTCCTTCCTCCTCAGAGAGAGACTTCTCACACTCTTCCCCTTCTCCAGCATGATTTCTCCCATGGGAGACAGTCCTCCATGATTTTCTCCAACATGAATCGTTCCCATGGGCTGCAACTCTTCACAACCTATTCCAGCATGATTGCCTTTCATGGGATGCAGTCCTTCAGAAACAGACTGCTCCAGCGTGTGTCCCCCATGGGTTGCCAGGTCCTGACAGAAAATCTAGCTTTCCAGCTAGATCCATAGGCTCCTTTCTCCATGGATCCATAGGTCCTGTCAGGTGCCTGCCCCAGTGTGGGCTTTCCAGGGGATTACAGCCTCCTTTGGGCATCCACCTGCTCTGGTGTGGGCTCTTCTATGGGCTGCAGGTGGATCTCTGCCCCACTGGGGACCTCCATGGGCTGCAGGGAGATAACCTGCTTCACCACAGGCTGTAAGGGGATCTCAGCTCTGGTACCTGGAGCACCTCCTCCCCCCTCCTTCTTCGCTGATCTCGGTGTCTGCAGAGTTGTTCCTCTCACATATTCTCACCTCTCTCTTCTTTGGCTTCAGTTGCTCATGCACAGTAGCTTTTTCCCCTTCTTACCTACATTATCCCACCACCATTCCTGATGGGCTCACCCTTGGCCAGCAGCAGGTCCATCTTGGAGCCAGCTGGCATTGGCTCTATCAGATGGGGAGGAAGTTTCTGGCAGCTTCTCATAGAAGTCACCCCTGCAGTCCTCCAGCTACCAGAACCTGGTCACACTGTTCCCACCCACTCCAGAAGGGGAGGGTAACCCAGGTTCTTATTAATAAATCTCTTGGGGTGGATTAGAGTGAAGTGGCACTGAATAATCGGTGTTTGTAAATACATATATATTTGGTTTAGAACAATTGTGTTTCGAAGGAAAACAGGTGTATAGCTATTTTGGTTGTTATCATCTGTAGTAATATAGCAATATTAAAGCATAAAAGTAACACAAGAAATATATAAGGGAAGGAAGAGAAAGAAAAATAACAGTAGAAATATATATATATATATGTAGTCACCACCCGCTGGATCCAGCAATGAAACTTGATAGTTGCAGATTCCATATCTATTGGTTGATGCAATGGTCTTGATCCCCCCACAAAACTCAGGTCTCATGCAAGCTCAGGTGGGAACTGGGGACACGGAGTTTTACAATGGATGATGTCATGGGACATGCCACAAGTCTTTGAAGCTCCTCAGAGGAGTTTCCACAGCATAGTCATCATGTAAGGGAGGACACTGGCATGGTAAGACAGATGATCCCACCTCATAGAATTTGCCTCTTATCAGCCTCTTCCCTTATCCTGAAATCCAGTTTTTAGCTTCAGGTATGCTCACCCTTCTGCACCTGGGACAGCTGGAGAGTGGCACCCCCTTACCTCACCTCAAGGTCCTTTTGCAGTAGGCATATTCAAGGAGGGGTGGGCTTTGCTGGATGAGCAGCTGTTTCTTTGCAGTTTGGTAAAAGTTTTCTGGTGATCTCACCAATGTTTAAGCCATTAACCATTTCAGTCTCTAACACACAAACACACTACTACACTAGGATATTTTGCAAAAGGGTAGGATTGCAGAATATTAATTATGTAATATCTTTCATTGCTTTTCTCCTTGCTTCATATGTCTCCATAAATGAAAGGGGCTGCAATGAGGATTTTGAGGGGGTTTTTGGCCGTTTTTTTTTTTTTATAACCTCTCTTTCTGAGGTTATGTTTTTGTTTAATTTAATCCAAAAGTGCACTTATCCAAATTTAACAAGTACATTTCTGAGCATAAGATCTTTCTATGTGGCAAAGCCAGAAAAGTCCCTTGTCACAGTGAATTGCTGAATGATCACTTTGTAAGTTTATCTGCAGAAACATGAAGTGCAGAGTAATCTAATAATTCTTAAGGAAGTTTTGTTCTGAAAAAAATTCTTTGAAAAAATCAGATTCCTCATATTAGGAATGCAACTGAATTAGCTTAGGTTTAATAATAGTATGTAACTAAATTTTTGAGTAAGATTTTAACTTGGAAATGAGAAATCTGGAAGATTACTTTTTCTCATAGTATTTGTTAGAACTTAATCTTGAATTGAGGCTGAGCTGCACACCTTCTTTTGAAAGAAAGAAATCTTGATGATGATTTCTGGGTAGGTCCAGGTGAAAGATACTTTTGTATGTTTTCTTAGCAGACATTGTCTGTATTTCTGCAAGTAGTAGCAAAGTAATAGCAAAGTCCTGCCACCAGTCCAAAGCATTTATTTCTAAAACCTTCTTTTTATATTCAAAAGGACTTATAACTAGCACTTATCTGTCATTTTGAAGTCTAATTAGCTAGCATTGCATTCTTATTAAATTATGAAGAGTTGAAGGTCATGTCGTACATCATTTCCAAAGTAAATGTCCCTTAAGTTTTTAATACAGTCTTGAAATTTACCACTTTTGCAGATATGACATTTGGCATTAAAGATTTCAACATCATTAAAATGCAGGTTTACAAGAAAACTCCAGCTTTTATAAAGTGCCCTGAGTTTCTTATTTTAAAAGAAGAAATTTGATTTTCCCCTTATAATCATTTTCTAAATTGAATGAATATGGTGATTCACTGTTTTCAGATGGTTCATACCAACTTTTCTCAATTGCTTTGTTGGAATTACTCCTGTTTTGAAATTCAACAGAGAACTAGGTCCAATTATATATAAATGCTTTTCAACTTTTGCATGGCCTTATTTGATTATCAACATAAACTCCTCTTCTCCCTGCCCCACCAGTTACAGAAGTAGGGTGCTTCAAAAGCAAGAGTGAGTTGAAGCTGGCCAGAAATGTGGGGGACAATAAAAAGATTTTTTTGGAATATATGAATGACAGTATAAAAATACCATTGGCCAGTTACAGGATGAGGATGGTCATCTCACAAACAGGGACAGAGACAAGACAGAGGTGTTGAACAATATTTTTGCCTGAGTCTTCAACATGGATGAGGGACCTAGGGGGTCTCAGTGCCCTGAGCCGAAGGATCGTGACTGTGAGAATGATCCACTCCCAGCTGACTCTGAAATTGTGTGGCATCTGCTGCTCCAGCTGGATCCCTACAAATCTATGGGGCCTGACGGGATTCATTCCAGAATCCTCAAAGAGCTAGCTGATGTCATTGTGAAACCTCTCTTGATGATTTTTGTGCAGTCTTGGGAATCCAGAGGTTCCAGGTGACAGAAAGCTGATGAATGTTGTTCCAATTTCCAAGCAGAGCAAGAAAGAGAACCCCAGAAACTACAGGCCTGTCAGTCTCACTTCAGTGCCCAGCAAAGTTATGGAAATGATTATTCTGTGAAGCATTGGAAAACACCCGAAGGACAACACAATCCTTGGTCGCAACCAGCATGGCTTCGTGAGAGGAAAGTCCTGCTTATCAAACCTGATTTCCTTTTATGACAAGGTAACCCACCTGGCTGAGCAAGGGAAGCCAGTTGACGTCATCTTTTTGGATTTCAGTAAAGATTTCCATACTGTCTCTCACAGGATCCTTCTGGACAAAATCTCCAGTACAGCTGGATAAACACACTGTGTGATGGGTGAGCAATTGGCTCAGGGATCAAGCACAGAGGGTAATAGTGAATGGGGTGACATCAGACTGATGACCTGTCACTAGTGGGGTTCCACAGAGCTCCTTCTTGGTCCCTGTGATCTTCAACATCTTCGTAAATGACTTGGACACAGGACTGGAAGGGGTACTAAGCAAGTTTGCAGATGACACAAAATGAATATGATAGCAGGTACATCTGAAACATCCAAGAATACAATCAGCTGCTGCAGCCTCCCTGCTTTGTAAACAACCCACCAAACAAATAAACGAAAAAACACACAAACAAAAATCATAGTTTCTGCTAAATCTCAGTTCAATCTCAGGATCAGCCTCAGGTATTATACCGTCAAATTTGACATCGTAGTTTGAGGCAAGAATAGGACCTAAGGTAAATATATAGTCTCTTAAATTTTTGCCTGTGGCTTGTCCATAAAAATTTTGTTTACCACTGTGCTGAATGTTATTGTAAGATAAATGATGTGGGCCACCCTAGAAACAGGGAAAGCTAAGTCCCTATGCACCTCTCTTTAAAAGAGGAAACTGGCATTCTGCAAAGCTAGTTGTAGCTCTCCATCTGCTCAGCTGAGAGGTTGAGGATGCCATCAATGTGCAGTTTCCTTTCTTCCCATATGTTAAATTTGAATTAGTTTTTGACATCTCTTAGGACAAGTCAGAACCAAGGCAAACTTGGTTTAACTTTAGGCCTAGCCAAGCAGGGTAACCAGAGGACAGCCATTAATCATCAACAAATTACGAAGCAATCACAACACCAAGACAAAGGTAAAATCAATTACAGTGACAATTAAAGTGGTCAGATATCAGACCTGAAAGCTTTGCAGTTAATAGATGTTTTCCTACAAGACAATGGAGATTGTAGACTTACAAATCTTCAGCTAAAACCCTAGATTTTTCCTAGAAAGAATAATACTATTAGTTAACAGCAATTATTTGTATAATAAGATATACTGAAAACTATGTATAGAAATTAAGCTAATCAATCAATTTCCTTCCTTGCAAAGAATGACTGATAGTTAAAACAACTATAATATTGATCATTACAAAGCTTCCAATAACCAAAGTTTCTTTTAGCTGCAATTATATCACAAGAAAGATAAGAACAGAAGAAATTGTCACCTTCCTTTTCTTTAAATTGTGTGATAAAAAGGTGAAAGAAAGTGTGGATGTCCTAGTTAGAGGGGCTGGGACCAGGTTGTCACTATGTAGGTATAACCAGAACCATGTATTCTACACCCTCTGTGTCATTTCTGATGGATTGTTAATAATGGATCGTTTGCAGCAGCTGCTCAGGGCACACCTCGCCCCTCAGGCTGCAAGCTGGGTGTTAAAGAACTCTGTGAGTCAGGGAGTGTTTCTGTCTGCACACCAATGACTCAGCTGTGATAACTCCCCTCCAGGGAGGCATCAGCACCTTCACAACCAGCCTGAGGGGTCATGTTTGCTAATAGGTTATTAGGGACTGGTACAATAGGCAGCTTAAATGATATAGACCATCAAAGATTAAAAAATGTTCCAGGACTCACACAGTTAAATCACCCATTGTGAAACTCTTCACCCTGAGGGAGGCACTGGGCATTCCCACCTGAACCTGAGCGTATATAATCCTGGGATTTTAGGACTTCTGGTACCACTTGTTGGATCCAGAGGAGGGCCAGAACCTCAACAGGACTGCAACTGCCTCTCTTGACCAGACGGTGACCATCATCCTCACCAACAGGTTTCTTTTCCTTCACACTCAGGGGGACTACATAACCCTCAGCACAAAGGCTAACAAGCACCATTCTGTTCATGCCCCAGGGTGCTGGGTTGTACATTTGTTTTTTGTGGGTTACACCCAGGTTTTCTCTGTATCATTGTATTTATTGTAATCTTTTTTGTAAATTGTAACTCTGACTTGCAATCTCTTTTTGAGTTGGGTTCATTTCTCCCTCCAGTTTACCTTTAAACCAGCACAGTGGATTACTTAGAGTCAATATGCCTGATAGGATGCAAAGTCTAGCAAGAGTTTTCCAATCTACAGCTCTGGAAAGTTAAATGTGCCCTTCCAATAATATATTCTAACAAGAATGTTTGTTAGTTGAATTGAAAATGTTCAAGAGAGACGAATTGAAAAGAGAATTTCAGGTACAAAGAAAATCAACAATAAATCAAAAGAGAGAATGAAGATCTTGTCATGTAGGAAGGATCTGAAAGTCCAGGAAAATGAAAATTATTCAGTCTCCCAGCCAAAGTTCAGGCAAGACATCATGCTGCTATAAATACAGAGAGTTTGCTTTGAAGATAAATTTTCACCAGTTGGACACTGAGAACATGAATGCAGAAAGCAGATCCCTCTTGAAAAGGCTATGCTGGAATATTGGAAACCTGCTGGTAGACGCAGATTCCCAAGTGCAGTTTCTCAGATGAAAGAGGAACCTCCTTGAGAACCCTACTCAGACACCTAGACTTCAGATAGGGTCTGGATTTCTGAAAAGTAGCAGCCCTAAATCAGTCTGCATTTTATTTGCTCCCAAGGGACAGACACCAAACAATGCTCTTCTGGTTCAGCTCATCGAGGATCCTTGGCAAGTCACCCATAGTCAAAATTAGCTGAAAAGTGTTTCCTGCTCTATAGATGAGAAATTTGTGCATACAACCAAATCAATTTTCTAGGAAAGAACAGCAACCAGAACAAAAAAAACCAATCAAAACCTGAATCCCATCAGGTTTTAAGTACAAAATACCATTTCATTCAGTTTTTTATCAGGGTTCTACTTCTTATTTCATTCCTAGGATCTCATGCTCTCAGAATTTCTCTATATTGTGGATCAAAATTAATAGGTCTACAGACTTGAAAACTCACTGTGGTTATGCCCTATTTTGAATTCCCAACCGGAGAGGGTTATTTAATACCAGACAGCTGATGGCCAGTGCACTCAAGTAGAAGGAATTAATAATGGACTCACTGTCTATTAGAATTAAATCCTTATATTACTGTTTTGATTTTTTAAAACAATTATTCAAAACATTTTAAAAAATGAAATGTTCATATAAAGAAGCATTAAAAAAAAACACTGCCAATAGTAAAACATGAAAAAAAAGCTAGTAAGCAAAATGCATGGAAAATGCTCTCATGCTCATACTTTCTGACATGAAGTCAGCACAAGCAGATCCATGCCTTCTAAACCTCTGGGCTTTTTTCATAAAGTAATTATGGAATGGCATCCGTTTATCACTATGGAAATGGATGTGCTCAGTAACTGAATCCAACATACAGAATAGTACAGAATAACTAACTACATACTTAACTATTCATTAAAACTTAAATGGACTGAAGCCTAGCTTATCATTGCTGACAAGTTTTAGTGTAGGCCAAAGCTCATATGGTTATTATTCAATTTTTAATGGGACACTTTTCAAAATACATATTTATTTCACTTATAACTCTGGAATTTCATTTAATTAATCTACAGAGAGTAGTGGCAGAAACTTTTTTTTTTGGCCATGAAATATGGTTTTTCTTTCTTATTTTTCTAACAAAAAAATGGAGGTATAACGAGCACTAACTGTCTTGGACTGTAGGCACTGCACTGATGCATTTGACTCTAGATACAGATACTATATATTTTTTATTCGTTCAGTTCAATACATGTGTAACATCTTGGACTAAAAATATTAGTTTAATGCTTTAATCATGTAGAATATTTATCTGAGATAATCTATAATGTTTTAAAATATTCACAGGTTAATATTAAAACCTTTAATTTAGGCAATTCACTTGTCTCCAAGTATTAATTCATTCATATGTTGGTGACTAGTCAGAATTATCAGTGGTTAAAAGGTCTTAATCTGTCTTTCCAATCAGATATTGCCATTTTATTCAGACTGAAGGGTTATTTCTTCTAGATGGATGCCAAAGTTTGATACAGCTACATGCATGAGGCAGTGTACCTGGCTCAATAAACTGTGAAAGATTTGGCCTCACTCTATGTGTCATTGCATCCTTTCCTTTTTGATGCAGTAATACCTCTATCTAGTGGGTTTCTGCATGTCCTCTGGACTGAATATATTTCAGATGCCAAATACATCTACTCTGCATGTGAAGTCCAAGTCCTAGGCCACTAGCTGACCTCCCCTGGTTTAGATGTGCTTTACACTTTCCTATTTCTATAATTTGCTTCAGTAGTTAGCTCATTCAAAGCTACTTCTTCCCTGCCCTCTTCTAATTAACCTTTAATAACTTTTTCTGTAATTGAAGTCATGGAAGTAAAAGGACCAGTTCAACATAACAATACAAGGTGTCTTTGCAACATAAGAAGTTACATTAAGACTGAGAAATATGAACATTGTTCCCTTACTTTTTCTCTATCTTGCTGTGTGTCCTCCAGCATTCTGAATTTCTAGATTCCATCTACAAAATGTTGAAAATAATAATTAAATATATTTTGCAGCCTATAGTATAGGCCTGTCTTTCAAGTTTTCAGTGTTAAACCTAGATTACAGGAAAGAAAAATGGTTATTCTTACAAAGGGAAAACACCAATCTACTGGGTGAGAGAAACTACAATACAGAAATACCTTTCTGCTCATTAAGGTCCTGTAGGCTAAACTCTTTGTTTCAGCCTTGTCTTTATAGTACAGGAAATTGCAGCATTTTCCCAAACCACAATAAAACTTGAAGAAACCATTGTGCATTCCCAAAGTAACCTACACCTACAAGTACAGGCAAGGTCGCTCCTCTGCTCCAGGGTGCCTGTTTCCCCCTTATTCACTGCACTTGCATCTCCAGCATTGTCCTCTTGTAGTGCACGTTCAGGCTTTGCCTAGGAATGAAGTACCTCCTCCAGAGAGAGAATCTGGCAAAAAGAGTAGGCAACTGTTAGAGCCACTGCCCACCCTTCTCTGCTTTAAAGCTCAAGTGTTTTTTAGCTAAAATATACTAACATATTAATCTATGTATGAACGAGATGAGAATAAACTCATCCATATGCTCTGCCAGGTCTCCTACCCAAGTTTGTAAAGTGCTTTGCATTACAGGAAGCTGCTAGGTTCAAGTGGTCCTCTACAGGTCTCTGTCCACAGGCAGCTTTGTCCTTGTGCTGCAGTTCAGAGACCCTCTGGGTGTAAAACTAATTTACTTGCTTTAGTCATGTGCCTTCATTGCTCTAAGAATGAAAGCTCCTTGAACTACCAGCTTCTTAGCTAGACCATGTAAATTCTATGCCCATCTCCCAAACACCAGTCTTCCAAATAAAAATAAATTGTCCTGACATGAATGTTATGAAAAACCTACTACCTAGCAGAATATCTCCTTGTTACAGTGAAAAATGTCAGCTGCATTACATCTTGGGGTTTTTTTCCATCTCTGAATGATGAAGGCTCAGAAGACTGATTGCTTCCTCTACACCAAGAAGGTCAATCTGTGAACTGAAAGTTGTGAGGATTGGACAGGCTAGGGCTACATAGGATTTTGGTTCCAGGAAACATTAAATAGATACTTAATGACACAGAAGGAGTTTTGCAACCTTTACAGCAATTGCAAAGGCATTATATGAAATATGTAATACCTTTTATCATTAAATATTTGGATACATTGCTATGAAATTATGCAGTGATGCTGTAGACATCATAGAGAGCGGCAGAGGGGAAAAAATGAGTTTATTAGAGAAAAGATGGAAATCTAGGACCTCAAAAGACTGCAGGGTTGATAAAAAGTTGTTTGAATTACAAGATAGAATAAAAAAAAGGAGGGTGAGATAATAACTAGTGATTAGGTGGAGGAGAAAAAACTATAAACAAGTCATAGGCTCCAACAGTGTTAAAATTTATTTGTAGGTTTGTTATTGAAGTGAAAGAGTGGAGGAAGAATGTCATGCTGTGGAGTGTAGTCAAAATCAATTGACAGAATTCCCAACAAAACTTGATAAAAAATGCAACAGGCGTCTGGAGCCTGCCTAGAAAGTTTACTGAGAGTCAACAATGCTCTCTCTGAAACAGTTTAAACTACAGAGATGAAAAAGAGGATTCAGCAGCTAAAAATATCATGAAGTCCAGTGTAATATTAATTCTGAAAAACAATGTCCTGCCAGCAGAATCTGTGTTATATGTTGATATAGACAAAGACATATGTTTTCAATCTAGATTGCAGTGTAATGTTGGAACAATCTGACCTCATTTTAAATGAGCTAGTTCAGGTATTGGAAGCAGCGTAAATGCTATGCTATGCTGCAGTATTTGTTCTGCAAGGGCAAGTAGAGCTCTCTGCTTCTATGGCTAGATTTCTTCTAATAAGTTTGCTTGCTATATGCTCATCAAAGCAGTCTAGTTCTATTTCAAATATCTCTGCAGTCTTTAAAAAGTACATGTTCCCAGATGTCACAATAATGTAAGACTGACACAAATGTTACTGAGGCTGTGCTGCCAGTTTCCTATCTGTGAAGGAAAAGGCTACAGAACAAATTCTACTGAGATAGCTAAAATAAGAAAATAGTCTGAAAAACATATGTGAGGGCAATATCAGCTACCCAAAAAAATTATTATCTCTGTTAAAGGCTGGAAATCACACAGGCAAATCAGTGGCTCAGTTACATTCTGTGAAAAATCTCTCCAGGGAGAAAACAGTCTTTGGCCTTATTTCAGTTCTCACTACAAATCCCTATAACAGAGGTAAACTTCAAGTAATTTCAGCCTCCCTGTAGTAATTTCAGCTTTACCTGGAGTAACTCCAGAGTAAACTTAAAATGCACAGATGTGTTTTTTCTTAATTAAACCTTTAAACAAATCCTTATTTAACTGTATTATTTTCCTTAGTAGTGAGAAATCTATTCTGCTACAGCAAACAAATAACTGTTCTAGTGCAGCTCAATTTGGATTCATAATTCAGTTCTCTGCAACTGCAAAAAAACCTGGCATCTTCTAAAACATATTTCAATATTTTCTCCATGAAAAATTTCTTGAAACTGCCTTCACAGCAAGGTTGATATTTAAAGCTGTGAGGGGAACCAGCTCCTCTATTTCCCCAGGCCTCCAGGGGTCTGGAGAGGATTGCAAAATCCCCACATGGTCAGGAGTAAAGAGATGCAGCACCCCAACTTAGGGAGGTCACAGAAAAGTCTTTAATTACTTGACTCAAGGGTATTTATGACCTTCGGGCAGGGTCTGGGAGGTAGGATGTGATTGGGTAAGGGTTCAGGGGGAGTGGTGTGGTTTGGGGGGGCACAGGGGCAATAAGGGAGCAGGAAGACAAAAACCCAGTGGGAACCCAGGAATAGGGAATGACAGGTGATACATCCAGTAAGGTCGGGAGGGGGGCGGAGCTGGATACCCGGGAAAAAGGAACAGTCTATTTTCACATGTATGCTGGGGGTTCTAGGGGTTACAATCTAAACAGGGGAAAACCCATATATAAAAGACACAGGTAATGTTGAATTATAAAGTCTCTGGTCCTTTGGAAGTTGTCACAGTGGTGGTCTTGTCTCCAGGGGTTCCCCTTTCCGAGATGTGTAGTCTGGATGATCCTCTGTCTCTGTTTCACGTGTGCTGTGGCAGAAGTCTTTCCCAACAGATATTGATGACAAGAGCAAGTAAACAGAAGAGAGGATGAATATATATCTCACTCATTGCCCTCAGTATTTCCAGCAGGCCTATGGAGAGGGACGTGGTGGTGCTTGCAGATGAAAAGTTGGATTTGGGCCAATAGTGTGCCCTTGCCACCACGCAGCCACAGCCTGGGCTGCGTCACAAGAAGTGTGGCCAGCAGGTCAATGCAGGGCATTCTTTCCCTCTCCTCTTCTCTAGTGAGACTCTACCTGGAGCGCTCTGGAGGGAGGGTGACCTCAACACACAAAAGACTGTTGGAATTAGTCCAGAGGAGGCCACAAGTTGATCATGGGGCTGGAACACCTCTTCAATTAAGACAGGCCAAGAGAGCTGGGGCTGTTCAGGCTGGAGAAGAGAAGACTCCAGGGAGACCTTATAGCAGCCTCCCAGTACTTAAAGATGGCCTACAAGAAAGCTGGACATTTTTACAAGGTCCTGTAGCAATAGGACAAGGGGAAAGGGTATTAAGTTGAAGGAGGGTAGGTTTAGATTAGTTATTAGTAAGAAATTCTTTGCAGTGAGGGTGTTGAGGCACTGGAACAGGTTGCCCAGAGAGGTTGCAGAGTCCCCATCCCTTGGAGGTCTTCAAGACAAGACTGGATGGGGCTCTGAGTAAACTGATCTAGTGGAAGGTTCCCTGTCCATGGCAAGGGGGTTGAAATTAGATGATCTTTAAGGTCCCTTCCAAACCAAACCATTGTATGATTCTCTGAATTTCTTTCCAGCAAGATGTAAAATGTGTGAACCTAATTTTCCTCAATGAAAAATAAACTATGTTAATTTAAATCACCAATTACGATATAGTCAGTCCTTCTAGCAATGTAGAAGTATTTCTTGGAATGCCCAACATGGCAAAACACAGCCTAAATAGGAAAAATTCAGGAAAGATGAAAGCAGCTGAAAATCAGATCTTACAATGAAAATTGTCAGAGTGCCCTGTCACACAAAGATGCATACACATACACAATCACATAAAAATCAGTCTCTGTTTTTTTTAATTCTTTCCTACAACACAACACATAGAATCACACAATTTTTACTATTTATCAGCCATATGAACAACAGGTATTACATTATTTCATACACGGTCACTTCACACACAAAGAGGGTTTAAAATTATGGGTAAATTTCATCCTTAGCCACAAGTTCTTGACGCATTAAAAAGCAATTGGAAAATGAAAGGAAGAAACAGTGCTATACTGCTAACAAATCCAAATAGTAGATATGGTCACATTTCTAGAATCAAACAAACAGATCTTTCAAACATACCTCAAAGTGCGATTCAAGCTTCAATCATGGTAAAAATGAACCTATTCAAGAAGCTTTCCAACCCTCTTGCAAAGGAAAGGAAGTTAAAATGTTGGCTGTTGTCTAGATCAATACATTTGTTTAGATGAGATTGGTTGTGTGTCCTGGTTCAGCTACAGCTGCATCTGAATGTCTCCAATGAGATCCCAGCCATCAAATGCATCTACAATTACACATGTAATCTTTGCAGCTGTTCCCAGATGCACAAGAGACTCCACAGATCATCTTGAATAAAGCTAGGAAAGATAGTGTTTTGTTGTCAGAAAGAGTAAAAAAGAAGATAGTCAAGCATTATAAAAAGGTAATGATACTTACCTATGTAGTAATATTAGGTACTTTCAAGTTAGGTTTATACCAGGCTTTACTAAAGACACAAAACACACTTTTCCACTGAATTCAGAGTACAGGAAATACCTGACAACAGCACTGCTGTATGTAGGAAGACTGGCAGCTTGGAGTGTTACTGTGCTTTAATATTGTGCCCAAATTCTCACCTAGGTATTGATAGGGTAGGTGGGATTCATTATACTGAAAATGAGGTGGTTATTAAGCTGGCAAGCTAAAATGAGTGACATGAATGAATGGACAGACACATGGCTTTGTGTCCATTGATGGTAGTGGGACCCTAGCCTGCCCAGTGGAAATATGGCAACCAGGTGAGTTAGTTGCCCACTAAGGAATCCCCACCATGTGTTACATGCTAATCTCTAATATGACTTTGGCTTACAGCATGTTTACTGATACTTCCACCAAGTCAGCCACAGTATTATGTTACTGTTGTGATGGTAGAGCTGTAGCAGGGTCTCTAGCAATATCTGTTAACCAGCCTCAGTCAGCTGAGTCTCTTTCCTCTCGTTCCTCTCTCTTTCTGCCATATTTCCTTAGAAGAAAATCACTAAAACTTTAATAATCATAATCAAAACAAGGCAAGAAATAAAGAGGGAGGGAAAAGGACAAAAAAAATCAGAATAAGAAAAAAGGAAAGCTCAGGAATAAAAATAACAGAGGGGAATAAAGGAGAGTGAGGACTACAAAAAGAGCAGAGGGGAACAGCTAAACAGAAAGGAAGAAAAGAGGGAAGAAAATGGAAAACAAACACAGAAAGGAGATGGAAAGGGAGGAGAAGATGCAACTAATCCGTTTATTATAATTAAGCCAATCGATTTAAAAGCTATAAAGGATTATATGAAATCCCTTGTGTATATTAATCATATTAACTTATAATCTAACCTTATTTTTTGCAAGTTTTTAATGGCAAAGCCCCGTATGATTGTTTAAGCAGTATTAAACTAAAATAGCCTACAGGTTGATGACATTAGTATTGCATTTTTGTGAAAGCTAGATAAATTCAGTTTCTCCATGGGAAAATATGAAAACAAAGGCATTTGTTTGATAAATTGAAAACTAGCTAAATTTTGCAAACTCTTGTAATTAAAAAGATATCAAGCCTTAATACCCACCTGCAATATGACATGAAAATGTTGTTATTTTAACAAAATGAGTCAAGTGGAGATGTATACTCTCATTTGAGTTCCTATTGTTTACACTGTTTCTATTGACTCAGCTTCCTAGATAGTCAAACTAAAATTTGTGTCAGCATGGGAGCATTAATGCCTGCAATCTGAACTGAAGAAATCCTGATGCTTTAGTCTGAATGAAATGTGGCAATATGCATTTCATTCAAAGGCCTTCGTTTTGTCATTTGCTGTTCCATAGTCCTAACCTATTGCAGATTTTCTAAAATTACTTTATGTAAAAAGAAAAAGAAAAAAAAAGATAGTTGTGAAAGGTTATCAGCTTGTAAACTATTTGCTGAAGAAAAACATAAAATGGGCCTGCTGAGTATACATTATTTCTGCATTTTGTGCCTGAAATGATGCAAGAAGGCAGTTTATAGCTAAACAAGGTATGTCCTTCTTACCTATCATATGCTGCCATAATCCAATTTGCTGGGGTAAAATCCGTTTTACAGGGAGACAAAGAATATATAAGCACGTACACTGGTAGCATGTAAAACCACCCAATATGCAACATACCACTAAAATCAAGTTGCCACATTGAGTTTATTGCTTTCTCACTAGCACTCACTTTACATTTTTCTGTGAGACACTACATAAATTCAAAATTAGTTTATTTCACAGTGTTTGTGAGAGGAAAGATCCAGACTAGCAAACAAGAGACAAGCCAAGTATATTTTAGAATGTGATCAAATTCACTGGTAAAATAGAGATTTCTAATCTCTGAAAAATGATTGGTGTGCTGTTTTGGACAAGAACCATTCTGTTGAATATCAGATACTGATACTTCAGTAATAGGGTCATGTTTATAATATTTTCTTCTATTTCAACTTTCCAGAATACAGATTTTCAGAGCACTTTAGCAAGATACTGTTCCATGTTAGAAGAAACTTTTTTTCAATACACTGTCAGGATTTCATTTATGGCAAAGTGGAGAAGTACATATTCTGGTATACTTCAGATTTCCAGGGAGTTATTCACAGTACATCCTGGGGCTTGTCAGCTTCTTCTTCTGTCTGTCTAGCCATATAAAACATTAATTGCTTAGCCCTATCCTAATGGAAAAAAAAGCTCCTTTGCTTCCGTTCCCACAGACCTTGGATGATTTATTAGAAAAAGAAATTAAGTCTCAGTAAATGACTTTGTATTTTTAATATTAAATCTAAGGTCATTATGGTTCATTATCTGAAATTGTTATAGAAAGGTTTATAAAAATATTTATTTGGGAAAATTATTTTAGCTAGTAACCAGAAAATCCTATTAGACTGTAGAATCTATCTGCCTTCAAAAGCAGAATACTTACTCCTGACAAGGGGACAGGTCAGATACTAAACTAATAGCTTGCTCTTAGCCAAAAAGCAAGAAAAAATATCTATTAACATATCACTTTCTTTTTTGGAGAATCTGCAATATAGTTCTAAATGAACAAAGCAGACCTTTCAACTTCATCTTGTCTTTTGTGAAACTTTCTCATTTACATGTTTGGCTTTGTTTTAAAGAAAAGCTCACATAGATGCACTGTGGATAGTCAGCTCACTTTATTTGACAAATAATCTTGACAGTTACTTGTGGAACTGCACTGGAAAGAGACTCTGAAGTTAAAGGGCACTTTGGGCTATAAAAACACACTGGTATTTTAAGTGGTGTATTGATTGACACTCGCATGGCTAAGGCTGTGCATTAAGCCACATCTCTCTCTATGCAAACACCCCCCAGCCCTTTTAATTTTTTTATTTATAAATTTCATATCTCTTATGAGATATATCTTATAGCTATCCATTGTGATTCAGAGAACATTCTGCCTGTGTAGCCAAACTGTATTAATTTATTTTCTTTCCTTTCTCTTTTCCATCCAAGATATTAATTCCTCACACTTCCTCTAATTAATTTCCTTCCTGTTCCTGAACCCTCAGCTCTGTTCTTTACCTGGACACATCTCTCAGAAACTTGCACTCATAATGAGTACTTGACTTTTCTCATCTTTCTCCTCTCCGCCCACTCTCCTAATCTGCCCTATTTGCTTCTTTTTCCCCTTACATCTTCCCTGTTGTCAGTGCTATCTTTTTGTTCAGTTTCTGTTTGCCTGGCAAAGGTACTCAGTGCCATCTGTTTTGCCACATAACTGTGCTAACACTTCCAGTTATTCTTGATGGAAAGTATCTGTCTTAGTTCAAGAGAGAACTAAGATATTATGCTGGCCAAGAAATAATCTCTCTCCTTTAAATTTAGGAAAACAGAACTTTAATTAGGAAATATATATATATATATATATATAAGAAAGGGATAACAGTTCTTAACCACAACTATATATATATATATNCTATACTTAAGAGAGATAAAATCAAGATGCACACATTCTTTGTATCCTTTGTTAGCCATCTTCCCCCACCCCAGGGCGTTGGCTCCAAACCTTTTGGAAGGAATTCCTTCTTGGGCTTTGAAAACTCCAACAGTATCTTAAATGGAAATCCATCCCTGAGTCTATTTTATATGTCATAGAAGAACTGATGTTGGGAAGAATGGGTTTTCCTTTGATAGTTTCCACCAGCACATACTTCTCTTCAGTTACTGGGTATGTTATATTAGAGTATCTATTTCTCCAGTACATGCTACTGGGAGTTTCACATCTAAGTTTTTTATGAGAAATTTAAAGCCGTCCAAATCTCAGTTAATATGAGGGACCATGCATGACCATACATGATTCTCTCAAAACCAAAGTTTCTCTATGAGGGCTGTTGAAAATCTGGAATTTGGTTAGTCAAAGTGTAAGCTTGCTTTTTTCCAAATGAAAGGATTTGTCCCCGGTAGAGCAGTTTTGTCCCCCAAGCATCATTTTTATTTCTCACACCCCTTTGGCTTCCTCCTCATTTCTGCACACAAGCAAGTTCCTACCATAGCTTCCACTGGGCCAGAGCCATCCTGTAATTTTTGTACCAGTAAGACAGAGGCAACTCTTTTACTTTGCCTTCCAAAGCAAGAGTTTTAATCAAAATCCCTGCTGAATGACACTGACCTGAAAAACAAAGATCCTGACTCACTAATGAAATGTCTTGAAGTGCTCTTACTGAGGATGAAACGTTCCCATGAAACTTCAGAGAAAAATCTTTGCATTTTATTTTACAATTTAAATAACAATAACCAGAAAATATATCAAAAATATAAATATCACAGTGATCAACAGGACTAAATATGGAAAAGTTATGTTCATATAATTTCTCTTAATTCACCCGTTCTTCTGTGCTAATTGTTTCCTACATATGCCAGCTCACCAGCTCTGGTTTCAGAATAGATTGACCACACACACTGATATTCATTTGCTCACCATCTCTGAAGAATGAATTTGAGTACTTGAATGCTGCTTTTCTGAGACAGATTAGGTAGGATGGAGGAGCCATTTTATCGTTGCCTTTTCCTGGTGGTGTCACTCCTTATTCCATTGGCAGCAATGCTCCATCCACCTGTGAATACCATTCAGTGTAACTTCTTCCCTTGTGCATTGTTCAGCATTTCACTGTCTTCCTAACTCCATTAAGAAATGGAGACTTTACTCCCACTGTCTGTCCAGTTAGAGAGCATTCACCATCTTGTACCACTAGTTATGGTGATACTGTAATTTAAAATGGCTTTAACTCCAATTTATTTTTCTCTGGTTGTCAAGCCATTTGCTTTCAGGTACTAATGAGAACAGTGAAATCAACCATTTCCACTGGCTGCTGAAACCTGAGCAGCAGGTGGCTCTATTCCACCTACTCCTCTCTGTAGCTAACAGTACCACAAGTAGTCTTTGATTATTATTTCATCCCTTTCACCCCTTCTTCAACTCCAGGGCACAGGACTACATTAAAAAAAAATACACTTTTCCTCTTTTGGTTGGATTTTAATTTAGGATCTCAGTAAAAATAATATTTATCTTACTAAATATACCAAAGAATCAGGGCAGACATAGATTAGATTATGATTGGCATAAAGAACAACTATCTGTGGTGACCACAATGTGAGATATTTTATACTCTGAAGGAGGCTTTTCTAACAGATTAATGATTGAGTCTGCACTCCTTGCTTCCCACTTCTTGTTTATAGTCTCTTTTGTTACTTGATGGGTGAGACACAGTAAAAGGATTTCATTTAATACATGGTACTTTTTAGAAATTATATTTGAAACACTCTCTTCTCCACTTCTTTGCTTCTGAATATATCAGAACAGTGATCCAAATTTCAAAACTGGTTCATTTTAACTCAGATGGTATGACTTGGTAATTGACAGAAGGCTGCTGCTTGTAACTGTTACAGTTTAAAAGCACTCATTCGTAAAGAGTGTTCTCATAAGAAAGCTACTACCCTGAGTTTATCAATGACACCAATTACAATTTATTTTTACTTTGAATTCAACATATAAGCTCTACTTCAGGGAGAGCCGTGACATTTGTTAGTGCTAGAAATCACTTTTCTTTAAAAGAAAGAACTGCTTTCAATATCCGTATTTAAAGGCTCCACTACCACCGCCCCACACTGACCAGTGTTCACAGGCAAGTTATTTACATGCTTTCTCACCTCCAAGACTTTCAGTTTTTCTTCTCAGAGCCAAGTTCCTTGTTCTCTGTATGTATTTAAAAATGTCTTAGGCACCAGTGCTAGCTAGTTCTTGCTTTATCATCCCGTCACCAGTACTCCTAATCATATAGCCCTACCCACTCTGAATTTCCACTTACCCTGTACCGCAGTACCAAAATACTTCTTAGTAACACCTTTGAACATTATCAAAAAGGGAATATTACAGAGCACAAGGCTCCCCACAGTGAGATGGGCAAGACTGCCAATTACCACTGTCCCAGAAAAAACATGACTTCATTCAATACAAAATCTATACTTCTCTGCTTAGAATTAATAACAGGCCAAAAGACATTAACACTGAACTACTTAAACAGATAAGTCCAAACTTCATTGAACTTAATGGCTAAGCTCTTGGCTGAGTTTGATGAGTTTTGATGCAACAGCTGCAATTAAGAACTTCTGCATGTCCAGCACGGAGGAAAAAGAGCTCGTGCAAAGTTACTCAACATAAAGATTTTTAACAAGCATCTCTGACTTCTCGGCAGTGAGACAGAATATTTCCAGCCATAGTTATGAAATTGTTCTGGATTTATTCCATGATTACTCTTTTTATGGATGTGTTTGCCATGTTAGCTGAAGACCTTCTTTCTTCCAATTACGTCAAGACTGAATAGGATATGCATGCTATTTAAGAGTTCTTCATCTACTGTAACACTCTTATGTTTACATCTGGGCACACTAACCAACAACAGACAAATTAAGGTAAAGATTATATCTACAATCACTCTTAGCTATAATGTGAAAAAGCTGATTATATTTCCTGGTATATTCAAATGTACCTTTTATTTTGCAAACTATGGGCAACAATGGTATTAACAAGGAGTGAAGTATTTTGCATTATAAGAACAATCTCATCATCATCATGGCTAGGCTTTGCAAGTGAAGATTTGCAAGGGCAAGAACAATCTATATAGAAAAAAAATGGATATTCATGTTGATTCTTCCAGTCATCTTTTATGTTTCAGGATATAGAATGAAGATTCATTTAGAAAACAAATTTTAGCAAATGGCTTATGTGACTTCAATGTAACTTCATAGCAATACCTTATTTACTCTCTAATGGGTCTTAATTGTCCCTTCAAAAATATTCCAAAAAATTCTAACTTTTGACAGCAAATACCTATAGAGTGTAAAAATATAGCAGTGACACTTCCTGTGTGAAAGAACAGTATAGTAAGATCTTCTGTATCCTGTTTAATATGATATTTCCAGGTTTCAGAAGACATTTTAAGAAAGTGTATCACTATAGAAGGTAAAATCAGTAATATGTACTCTTTCTGTTACATTTTACATCTCAAAACTTAGAGATGGACATGGATAGTTCCAAAAGCACAGTGCCTTGGTATTTGTCTTTACTTTTGTCCTTTTAGTAAACAGAAAAGCCTCAGGGAAAGTTATTTTATCTTTCACTACTCACAAGCTTGAGATACAAATGTATCTAGGAAAATTTTATTATCTGTGTACTCTTAACTTTTGTTAGTACTTTGGTCAGAGGCAGATTGATAATAACAGAAGAAATGGCAAAGATGTCATAAATATAATTCTACTTTCACAAGTTTAGCAAAAGTGTTCTGCCCTCAGATAAGCAGACAGAATAAATTTCTGTGTCTGTATTCTTCCCCAGCACATTCAAATCCCTCCACAAGAGTATCTTCCCAGGGCTCTTGATTAAAATTAGCAACCCGTTGATTCCAATAGTTACATATCTATAGCTCATCCTTTTGGAACTTATGCTCAATAGGTCATGTCAGTCTGTGATGTAACTCCAAAGAAGATAAGATCAGCACCAGCTGTGACATGGAAACAGGTTCTCAGGACTGGTATGGGCTGTGCATTGTCAGTTTTTGTCTGCTGTCCTCATGCAAAGTGTGCTGCAGCACTGAGCTGTTCAATTGCCAGATAAGCATATTTACTGTAGCTCTTAATTCCTTCCCTGATTCCTGTCTCAGATATTCAGTTCATGAACATTTTTGTTCCTACCGCTTTGATATTTTTATTTTGTAGTGTTGGTTATGACTAAGCACTACTTTTCTTAGTGTACAATTACACTTATAACATGAAACAGAGCAGCTGCAAATGCAACAAAGCCAGCAAATTTTCTCATAATGTTAATTTCTGTCTGTGCATTTGCATCCTTATATGCATTATTTTCATAAATATAGTTATATTTTTTATTTTCAGAAGTGATAGTTATAGGTTTTACCAAAAAAGATATTTAAGTCAGGATCTTACCTAAAATTTTAAAGAATTCCTTCACACAAGTCCATTTATGTGTTTTCATATAAAGGACAATATCTTTTTGCCTTTGTTTGTAAATTAAAAATAAAATTATTGAATTACCTGACTGTTTATCCACACTTGTACTGTATAAAAACTATACATGCACATTCTGAAAATCAAAATATACAAGGGTACAGTAAAAATGAGGAATTTTTATTTCATTTTGCATGGAATAGTTGCTGGCATGTTTTTCTTTGAGGTTTGTGATCAAACCTGTTTAAGCCCTATTAACATATGTCATGTTCTGCTTGATTACAAGGGAAAAAAATGTATAAGCTAAGTCTGCCAGATCTTTCACTTTGGGGAGCAGACTTGTCTTGATAACTGAAATCTGCTCATTTCCAAGTGATTTCAGATTTTCTTATGAGTATTTCACAGAATGTTGTTCTGCATCAAATACAAATTCAGTGTCTATTTATACAGGACACATACCTCAAGAGGGACCATGTCTTATTCCTACCCTTCAAATATTAGGAAATACAGTGTGCTGTCAACTAACCCCTGTGTTCATTTAGAAGCAAGATGCTGGGACGCAGTCTGCATTGCAGAAAGATTCAGCAGAAAATTATGTAAACAGAGATCTCTTTAGAGTGAATTTGACTTTCAGATACTCAGGAAACAGAACATCACACAGCAGTAATACACAAGCAACTTTTACTGTGGTAGATATATATTTAAACTTCATGAGTTAACATTGCATAATGCTTTACTTCCAATTGCATAATAGATTTCAAAGTTTGGCTGTGCACTTTTTTCACAAAAAGTTATTTTTCAAGGAAAGGGACTTTTTTCCTTCTTTCTTTATATTTGTGGCATCTTTCCATCTATCTAATAGCATCATTCCTTCAATGTGAACAAAAAACCTCCCTTCAAAACTTTTCTCTCAAATTTCAATAGTCATTCATACTAATAAGAAAACAGCAGACAAAATGCCATCTCTGAAAAACGGAATAGGAAGTATCTCCATGCTAAGATGGCATCTTTTCATCAAATTCATTAACTTATTCTCAAAATTTAAATTTTTTACTAAGTGTTTGAAATTATCCTGTCTTCCTTAAGATATAAGACTGATTTTTGGAGGGCCTAGGCGTTGTTTTTAACATGGTAACTCTCATATCCAGTATTATTCTTTAATGTTCCAGCCAAAGCAAATGATATTGAAAGACTACCTTCACTATGAAAAGCAGCTAATATTGCTACTAATATTTTCTTTCATCACTGTCATAAGGTACATTATAGGCACATATCTTGCATATGACAAGTAACTAGGTCTTAATAAAATACAGATTATCATGACAACTAAATCACGGATAAAGACAATTGTCTGTGCTATAAATTAGCTCCAGGCCATTCCTGATTAATATACTGTCCATGTGAAATTTCTTCCCATTTCTGCTTTTCAAGACACTGTGATTTCAGAATATAGAGATTTAAAACCAATATATTTTAAAATTTGAACACAGGTTGCTCCCCTTTCACAACTAAGCTGAAGGATATAACCTCAGGCTGAAGGAAAGGGCATTCTTTGAGGAGAGATTCCCACTACAGAAGCTGTCTTCCTTGCCCTTCCCTCTCTCTAACTGTAGCCAAGATCCCCCTGGTTTTTTGGCCCAGAGGCAGAAATAATCTGAGTCTGCACTTAACTAACACAACACAAAAGGCGAAGTGTTTTCTGAAACTCCTCACTCTTGAGATATAATTTGCAGCAGTGCTACCAGAAAAGAAATGGGATCATGTGATCAAGTGGGAGATCAGAGAAGAATTGTCCTTTTTCAGCAGTGGCTAGCATGTCCATCAACCTGCTGGTACTCTCCGTCCATTCAAAGTGAAGCAACACAGTACACAAGAGAAGCAACTGTTAAATGTCAGGCAGTATATGGAAATTAATTTTTTTTTCCTTTCTCTGATATAGAGACAATGGCTATGTGAACATGGGAAATACTATCGTGAAAATATTTAATTGCCCTGTATGATGGCAGATAGATACACACAGTGATGTCATTGTCCTCATCACCCAATCAGATACCATATCTGTTGGGTTTATTTGAGTTTGGCTCTTTGAGCCAATTTATATGAAATTGTTGTATATAAAAGAGCAACCCCTAGCACACAAGAGACAATTAAATTGGCATAAATGGTTCTTGTGAACTAGGAGCTCCACTGGAAAAGGGCTTAGTTTGGTATGCTATTCCAAGAAATTTTTGGCAAAGACGACTTGAGTAATCCTGTTATAGTAGCTATCCTGCTATATAGTAGTCCTGCTATAAAGTTGCACAAACTGAGTTACCTAATGAACACATAATAGCTTTGCACTGTGATGCTCTGGTGACAATTATGGCTGCAGACACTTCTGTAGATGTATGTCAGCTCTCAGGAGAGAAGCTATGATTGTAATGAGCAATCTTGGATTTGTAAGTTAGTATGATTTCTGTTAAGATGTAGAACATGCTTAAGAAAACTTTTTCCTTTTTATTCTTTTTTGAATTTGTCTGTTCTTTTCGTGTCCTTGTAGGTCAATCTCCAACAGAAAAGAAAGTTACTTAGCTCTGAATATAAATTTGTGAGCAGCATTATAGAAGTGTTCATCCTGTATTGGATTACTCTGCCTTTCACACTCCACACATCAAGTTTAGCATGAATTCACCTTATTTTACCTAATATAGCAAAAGATTTATTTTGCCACCTGTTTTCATGTTCAGTACTTTAATTTGCAGAAATGACAAGATGGAAAGTAACTGATTTCTTTAAGTAATACAGGAGTGGAAATGGAATCTCCCATTAGGGCTTTAATTGTTCATTTGTTCAAGACATCAGGTAGTGAATTGTGAAATAAAAACCTCAAAAATGATTGACCATAAGGCCGATGCTGAGTTCTAAAACCTAGACTCAAAGTGTGAGACTTCATTATGTAAATAGGTTCTTTCAGGTTCAGTAAACAATTCAGCTGCTACCAAGCCTAGGCTGCTGCTTTGATGTGTGAAATGTGACCAGCCTACAGAATCATTGCTCTCCATGCAACAGTAACACCTACTCAAGCAGGCTTTAATATTTTCTGTTTTATTTCAGAACTGCTTCCCACAGGAATAAATTACACACCATACCCACAGAGCAGTGATAGTAATCACTGATCAGTTGAATATTTCCTCTGCATCCAACAACACTTTTGGTAACACAGATTTACCTGTGTTAGCATTAGCTAAGTTAGAAAACCTTGTCCAGAAGGACCTCAGATCAGAGCATCAGGGCTATTATTTTAAGGGCTACAGGCTCTCTAACAATTTTTACAAATTTGGCCTCGCTCTAATACTGATCCAAAAGACTGCAAATTTAAGTGTACTGTAATTTCTCCTCAGTGTTACACTAATTACTGACATGCTGGCAGTGAAACTTTGATTTATTATGCTGTTTTTCAAAAGCAGGAGCCATGGGAGCTCCCAGTACTATTAATCCTGGGAGATGCTCAGGTAGAAAACTGTGGTTTAACTGGAAAAGTTTTGGCAAGTATTTATGATTTAGAACTTGCAAAACATTGAAACATACAGAAAAGAGTTACCCATGCCTATCAGAGCTTACTGTACCACTCAGGCTGCAGACCCTTAGGCATTTGATTTAAAGAAATTGAAGGGTTTGGATTGAAGCATTCACTTATCACTCCCCATCCACACTTAACACATTGAATGGTTCACTTCACAGAGCAGATGTGGTGCTCACAGACAAGGTTTGCTTTGGAAGCCTCTGCTCCAAGTCCTTAACAAGTGTGATTCATCACTTTCTGGGAGTGGAAAATATAATGGTCCAAAACAGTGATTGTCCTTTTGGCAGTTTTAAACCACATCCATTTGATCTTAATAACATCAAATTGAGGTGTCTAGACTGAATTTGATAAAAAATTTAGGGCAGATGTTGGGGACCTGACACCAATGGATTCAACATGTGATCTGCTTCTACTCAGAAAAACTACTTGCTAATGTAGATACAGCTGTAACCTTATGAAGGGGGTCCTGAAACTGTGTGAAAAAAGACATGTTATATTACCAATCAATGAAGTAATATCCTCAGCTCTTAATGGCCATGCCTATAGTTCTCTCAGGCTATTGTAGCCCATACTTCACAAAATAGATCAGCTCCTGGATTGCTATCCAAATATCTATATATAATTATTAATTCATTTTCTTTACAGTAATTGAAAAATAATTAATAAGTGCTTAAATACTACTTTGAGAAAACAATATGGGATTTCTATACCTAATCCAATACAGACATGAACTCTTAATGTAGACTTCTGGGCATCTGAGTTTTCATGTATTGAATGTTAATTTGTAAATAAGAGAAATTCCTTTTCTTAAAAACAGTGGCCCACTGAACCAATAAAATCAATGTGACAGGCAGAAAATCATATTTCAAGGGGAAAGAAAAAGATAAAGCTGTGATTATCAGCTGTGATTATTTAAAATCTTGTTGATGTCTTTACAATCATAATCCTCACATCAAATTGTTTCCAAAGTATTGCTTGATAATTGCTTTGGATAAAATAATATTAACCAAAACACAGAGCTGTATACAAAATTCATCAGTGAACTTATGTAAGAAGAAATTTTGAAGCACATTATGCATAGAGCAGCTGCATAAAGGAACACTTTAATTCAACTCTGTTGTATGTGCTACAGAAGGAAATGTACCTCATCAATTTCTTTTGCCTCTCATTTGTTTCTGTGAATCTGATATCTTCATTGGTGGCTACTTTTCAGCCAGGGACTTCACAACATGACTCCCCACAGCATGATAGTCTGTCACAATATCTGCTCTGACTCACTCATCCCTTGTCCTGACTTTGTATAGGTTATCTGATTATGCATGTTATCTGAAGTGCATATTCGTGAAAGAATACTAATAGTTACCAGACCTTGGATTCTCACATTTTAAGCCACTTCATTCCTACTTGTACTGTGGCAATCTATTTTTCCTGTATGATTTATTTTGTGCAATTTTTCTAGTTTCTATGTATAGCAGTAGTTGCACCTTCTTTGTGACAGACTTGTGAACAACTGAAGTCCTGGCAATAAATTAGACAGTGATTCATTCTTTTGTTAACTTTTATAACAAAAGGTCAGCTCTCAGTAGGTCAATTGTCTCTAGAGTAAATTAGGTTAAAATCCATCAAACAGATGTCAGAACCCCACAAAGATAGAAGCATATGTGCATACTGACAAACTCATTATGTGAAAATCATACAGATGATGGCATGAGAACATTTTGTTCTTCGTTTAGGCACCACGTATGAAGCATTTTCTGAATTGCAGTTTGCCATATTTTTCTGAACTTATACTAATAAATAAGAGTTATCTATAAGTGGCATACCACTGGCAATGGAAACACAGTGTGTTCACTTGCTGTGATAATAGCATTTGCCAAGACAAGGCAAAGGCAAGCCAAGGACCAGCTGAAGACCAACTTTCAAACCTCAAATCTCATGTCACTTTCATCCCTTTGTGCACTCTCAGAGAGGGATCCAAGCACCAAGCACACGGGAATTATTTGTCTGATTTCCACACAAAGAGGATCCAAGTCCCAGCTTAGAAAGGAGCTGTTGTGTGTCCAGGACTCTGTGCAAATGGCTGAAATTTCGTGATTCTGGGGTGTATCATGGCACTCATCCAGACTCTAGTTCTAGTCTGATCCTCAGAGTCCCAAAAGTACCTTGTTTAGAATTAGACAGGAAGAAACAACCACGCCCTGGAGGCTCACTGAACACACATAGTACCTGAAAACAACAAAGAGAGTAATCCCATTGAGTAACCCCAGAAAAGCAAAATAAACCCTGAAGCTACTCACAAAGGGACGTTGGAAGTATTCAGTCCCTCTCTGGAGACTGTCAACCATTTTGCACCATTCTTATCTAGGGCATAACCAAAAATTCATCTCACACACTTTTGTAGCCATATGATGACCTAAAATAGGTGCCTTAGGTACCAAGACTGAGACAGCAACGACATTCAAGAGAGCAATGAGCAACCACCGTGCTAGTCCTGCTGTACCCTGGCTCCCTATGAAGCCAGTGAAGAGAACTAGCTACAGTGTACCAACTGAGCATTTCTAGAACTACTTTTCCTATTTTGGACATTGTAATGAATGTATTTCCTTAACTGCATCAAGAATGAGAATCTAGCACCTCTGGTTAGCAAATAGTCCAAATCAGAAGTCCAATGGCTGCAACACTGGCCATTGCAGTTATCTGCACCTGATGCAAAAGAGGGTCACTAGCTATACCCACTAACCTGCAAACCACAAACAGATTGTATTAAAGGTATTCTAAACACCATAGGTAATTTTCAGCAGTTTGCTTCAATTAATGCCCAGCTTACCTTTTCTTTTGAACATTAATGAAAGCTCATGAAAATCATAGAGTTAAAAGATGATACAAATAGCCACTGCAAAGAAGCATTCTAATTCTTTAAAAAAAGATTTTATAGAGTTCATTTCACTGGCTTCAAATATTTAGAGTAAATGTTTTTTCTGAAAAATCGGGCAACACCCTAGAGAAATACAATAGTGGTTAATAGAAAACTGAGACTCAGACACTCAGGTGGGGTTCTAGATAATTGGCACTCAGTTGTAATTCAAAATTATAATGTAATTAAAATGTGAACACTTCCCAGAAACCTAATAATTATTTCTAGCTTTCCATTTACCTGCAATAATGTCACCTGTGAATGTTTTCTTCTAGCATATTAGGTTTTGGTTAATAAGAGAAATTAAATCCATTTAACATAAAACTGTTAACTAGGGGGGGTTAACTTGTCCTTTTTTTTTTTTTTTGAGTACCTTTTGAGATCTTTTGTTTGTTCCATCAAAAACACTTTAAATTGAAATGCATGTGGTACTCCTTGAAATGCATGACAAAAAGCACCTGACAATTTCAAGAGGTTAAGTGGCCATGATCTGTGCACTGTCTGTGCTGCTGCTGAGAAGAAGATGCAGTTTGACACAATATCTAATTTGCTGTGACATTCAAGTTTTAAGTGATGTTCAAGGAGATGGAAGTCCTAGTTCTAAACATATCCCAACGTGTGCTGGTCTTCTGTCTGTTAACTTACTAATGAACCATGATTGAGTAAAGTAATGAAGAGTTTACAGAGAGCCCCAGGAAACCAATTTCCAATTTTGCAACCAGCAGGCTTTAACTTCAGTTCAGCTTTTGCTAATTTTGTCTGGGAGGAGACTTGGATACGAAATGCCATTTCTGCCTTGAGAATGAGACAGACTTTTCTAATCCCTGAATACTTACTTGCTAATGAATGTCTCTTCTTCAGATCCATTTTATTTCCATCTGTAGTTGTTAAAAATAGGCTGAATAGCTAAAAAATTATTACTGAGAGAAATGAAATTATAATCACTGAAAATCAGACGTACTGTTAGATGCATGGAGAGGGAAATTTTAATCTTCAGTCTGATCTGGGGTGAACCTTGAAGTGTAAGAAAAATACAGAAGGTTAATTTTGAGGGGGGGAAATAAAAATCAATGTGAAAATCTTTTATACATCATGTCTATATGTGACTGTAGGAAACCAGTATTTCTACCTACCCTGCATACAAAACAGCTCCATGTGCAGTGCACAGAATCATATTTGCTACAAATGGAGCCAACATCCTTGATGTTTGTCACACAAGGCCACTGAGGGCAGACAGAAAGAGCAGTAAAATAGGAGAGAAATCAATTGTCAAGAGAAAAGACACATTTCTAAGGACAAGTTTTCTACATATTTCTCTGCTGAGCATGAGGGTTTCTATACCCAGGCCCTTGTAAATTGCAAAGGCCACATGTTTCTTTTCAATAAAACAAAATTTTAAAACAGGTTTTCCAAGGAAGCCAGTGCTAGTACAACATTTCAACAGTTATGTCTGTAAAGAAGAATGCAGAAACACTTTTGTACTCTATTTATAAAACAAGCATAAAAGCAGCCATGTCTGTATTTCAGAACACCTTTTAATTGATTTAAGGTACTTCACACAAATTGCTATCTAAAATGCTACACATCTTGCAAAAGGGATTTTTCCCCCTCGTTTTCTTCTGATCCTCAAGTTGTAATTTAGAAAGCTTGTGACTTTATCAGTGGATGTAATCTTGCAATCCTCAAAACAGCTTTGTCTGTTATTCGTGCTTGCATGAATGCAGCTTGAGATGATTCAAAACTGTAGAGTACTGCCAGTGATTTTCTTAGTGAATTACACTACTGTATTGACAGAGGAATGATTTGGGATATAATGATTAAAAAACACATAAAAGTAAAATTATGTATTCTGTGGACAATGGAGCGAGGCGAAGGCTATAATCTAAAAGTCATAAAGTGCGTGTTGGTAACTATACAGCTTCTATAGCTGAATGTGACTAATACAGCTCTTATTGATTCTGGGTGCTGCTTTCTATTCTCTGTTCTAAAGGGCACTTGTATATGGGGTATATTTTAATATTTTAAAGCATCTCCAGACTAAATATTTGAGATCATAGAAAACTGTCTGCAACCAATCATTGAAAGAGTTATACGGCATACTTATCAACAGCAGCCCTTTCAATTTTGTTTATGTAAAAAATAAAAAAGCATCATTAGGAGAGTCTGAATCTATGCCTCCAGTGCTATAATCTCAGTCAACCTTCTACTTACCTTGGTTGAGTGAAGAATTCTGAGTTACTTTAGTTCCTGTTGGTAGTGAAGTGCAGTATTCCATTTATTAGCTGCATGTACTTAATATGCATTTCAGTTTCACAAAAGATCCTGATGCATTCATAATCTACACATAATATTATTTATTTAATAAATCAGATTTTGCTTTCTATGCTTAAAACATAAACAATATATTCACAAATGAACAGAAGTGTATTAGACCCTCAAGAATATAGGAGAAACACCATTAGAAATTATAGACATCTTCTACAGAAATTTAAAAATCTTGGGAAAACAACTTCAAGCAGAAGACATCTTTTTTCCAAACAACTAAAACACTGAACTATGTGTGTAGGCTGCAAAGGTAAAATAACATAGATGGAAGAAGATTTAAACAAGGGAAACCTGAATCTCTCAGATTATGTCTGTTATCTTTCAGAGGAGCAAAGGTAATCCATTTGTTTTAAGAGGCTGTAGAAGACAAGCGCTTAGAGGAATAAACTTCTTCAATAAGCAGACTAGTGCAATAATTTTCTTTGGCCAAATGAAATTGATTCATGTTATTAATAGTTGCATAGTGGAAGTCTGACTACTTCTTTTTAGAACTACACAATTATTAGAACAGGAAAGTGAGTCTACATTGTAGAGAATTCCAAAACCACTAATTGAAAATGCATTATGAAAAGGAATGCATGGCTGAGACACTTTATTCAGTCCAGTAACAGATTCAATGACATTTGCAGCAATAGCTCTCTATTATCCACATTGTATTACTTGGCAAATTTAGCAGAAAGAAGAGGATGGGAAAATATGAACACAAGAAATATGAAAATAATGAAACTTTAATGTAGCACAAAAAGTGTGACAGATGTAATACCACAAAGAGTCATTAAATACTTCCCAGTCCATCTCTTTTTGTCTCTCTCATCCTGTCACTATCAATTATTCCTAATGTTTCTCCTTGTTTCTGCAAGACTTAAGGAAGCGAAATTAATTTATGTTTTTTGCTTGTTATCTCTCCATCTAAACTGGCTACTGGCACTTCAAGATGCTGAACCATGTGATACAAAATCTCTTTCAGTGGCAGAAAATATAAACATTTTATTAGACAAGCCGTGAACCATTTCACTATTTGTTTGTCTCTACTGCTCAGATCTCAAAAAAACATGTCTAAATGACAGCAATTTTTATAGTTCTTAGCTAAACTCCTTATCATATATTTACTTCTTGGTTTTAGGCCCACAACATATTTAAGTAGAACTTATATTAGTCTTTTTAGCATGGATCAATAAATATGAAAGAGAGCCCTGAGCAGAGCTCATTTGTCCTTGTCAGCTTTGGATAACCAACTAATACACTTAAAATAAAATTACACTGAAATAGCCTGATCTTATTAAGTTTATTTAAAGTAATAAGTACTATTAGGTCTTTAAGACCTAATATGAAGTTGTAATAGCCTACAGAGAAGTACTGAATTTACCTAAAAGCAATATTTCATATGGTAATCTGAAGAAGTCTGTCATATAGAACAAAACCATTTTTTCCCATAAAAATAAGTTTCTCATTCTGCAGACAAAGTAATGCCAAAACTGAATTAAGTATCACTTAATTCTATGCATTCTTCTCAGTTCAAAATATTTCTTATAAACAGAACCCAGGAAAAAATATAGAATAAACAGCAAAATATTAAGAAAGCCATTTTGATTTTAGAGGTCCAGGTTATTTCAGACCAATTTAATTGACTATTTAGAAGGATACAATATGTACTGGGGTTACATAAGTGCAAGATTAGTGTTAGCCTTATTTCTGCAAACAGAACAGAAGTGTTAACTTTGTACAGCTTGGCAGGCTCAGTTGTGGATATGTGGGCCCAGTTTCAATTTCCATTTAAAATACACCCTTAAAATAGCCATTAAAATCAGATTCAAGAGCACATTACAAAATAATAGGGAACACTTTATTAGATAATCTTAAAAGAAAGTCTCATCAAAAACAAATTAATATTTTTCCATTTGCTTTGCATTTTGAATAGTATTTTTTCAATTACTTATATAATTTGAATAAATTAGATTAGTTCTATGTGAAGTAAATATAAAAATATTGGGAAATATAACTTTCATAAATTAAAATTAAAAATCTGCAAAATACAAAAGTCCTTTGTACCTTATTCACAGCATAAAGTTATATACACTCTAAAAGACTTTTGCTATGCAGGGGCTGCATGATTCTGAAGAATCAGAAGGATTCATGGAATCTACTCTGTTGGCATATTTGAGATACATAGAAAATCAATTATGTCTATTGCTTATTTCAGTTAGAATGAGTTCCTAGACATTTTCAGTTCATAGGTGGGGATTTCACTATGCAAATCACATTTCTGGTCCTGAGGGACAGAGTAGCTATTTTCAATAGCAATTGCTCAAGATATTTTAGATTGAAGTAGCAAAAATAGACACTTCTTAGGTTGCTATATTGGACAACTGAATCACTCTCCAGAGCCCTGGTACTGGATAGACTCCACTGAATAAAATGTTTTTAAACACGAGTAGAGGCTTCCATTTAAACGTCATAGTCTTGAATGAAATACAACTAATTTTATACTGCTCTACTGAGCCCCTTCTCATACTTTATTAAGTCCTCTGGTCCGACACCCTATTTGGGGTTACACTTTTTAGCAGACAGGCCTCTTTAATGGAACAGACGGGCCTCTATAGTTCAAGCTTTCCCCTCCCTATCACAACAAACACTGTTTGTTTCTTACTTTCTGATTACTCAATTTCAAATATAATTTCAACAAAAGGCCAGAAATTTCATTCCAAAATTTGACTGACTAGCCAGGTTTTTGACAATCCAGTTTTCCTCATCATAAAGAATGCTTAAAAACTTGTCTGTTTTGAGCAATCTGGGAGATTGTTTACTCGCCTGTACCAACTGGAAGTTGCATAAGACCACCTACATACACTAAGCATAATTTTCTCGATCTTCTTAGAATGGCAACATGACTGAAAAACATGTAGGTTGATAAAGGCCTCCCATTACTGACCTTGGTGCAGCCTGCTTCACTGCTTGCATGACTCTCTTCCTTTCTCTTAAGAGGATGATAAATATTGACACTCATGCTGTGTAGTGCACTGACCTTGGCTAGTCACCAGGTGCCCCACCAAGCTGCTCTATCAATCCGCCTCTATTAACGAGAGGGGAGGAAAAAAAATTACAAAAAGCTTGTGGGTTGTGATGAGGACAGGGAAATAACTTGCCATTACAGGCAAAACAGACTCATCCTTGGGAAATTAGTTCAATTTACTGTCAATTACTAATAGAGTAACATAACGAGAAATAAGAACAAGTTAAAAAGATCTAAAAAACCCCAACTCTCTCCCACCCTCTTCTTTCCTTGTTCAGCTTTGAACGCAGTTTCTTTACCTCCTCACTGTGAGTGGCCTAGGGACATGAGGAGAGGGTGTTTCAGTCAGTTCATTACAGATTGTCTCTGTCTGCTGCTCATTCCTCCTCATGCTCTTTCCATGTTCCAGCATGAGGGCCCTCCCAAGGAAGACAATCTTTCATGACCTTCTCCAGTGTGTGACCTTCCCACGGGATGCAGTTCTTCATGAATGCTTCAGTTCCCTTTCCATGGGAGACAGTCCTTCAGGAGCAGACTGCTCCAGCGTGGCTCCTCTCTCCACGAGGCCACCTAGAGCCTGCAGTAGAATCTCTGTTCTGGCAGCCAGAGCACTTCCTGCCCCTCATTCTTTACTGAGCTTGGTGTCTGCAGGCTTGGTCCTCTCATATATTCTCACTTCTCTCTACCAGCTGCTGCTGTGCAGCACTTTCTTTTCCTTCCTTAAATATACAGTCAGAATTACTAGCAACATCACTGTTTGTCTCAGCTCTGATGAGCAGCTGGTCCACCTTGAAGCCAATTGACACTGGTTCTGTCCAGCACCGAGGTACCTAGCTTCTGGTATCTTCTCACAGAAGCCACCCCTGCAGCCCTCTCCCCTCCCACCCCCTTCACTATTAAAAGCTTGCTGCATAAACCCAATACACAGCAAAACGCAGGCCAGATATCTGTGGGTTCTCCTGAAGGAACTAACTTGTTTTTTGTCAAGGTGAAAGCAATATCCACTTTAGCTCTCTAGGACGTCCCTTTCTGAAAGGCTTAAGCTATCCCTATTTCTGACAGTGAGATGCAAACCCATAGGTTTGAAAAAGAACTCTATATGGACTTCTTTCTTACAGTGATATCCTGGAAGACAAGAATGGCTATGAAATTCAACAAAGACTGGGTTATATTTTAGAATATAAACTAGCATAGTTTGCTTGTAAGTAAAAAGTACTGATGCCTAAGGGTTTCTTTGATTTTTGATTTTTTAATTTTATAGATGTTAGAAATTCTTATAGATCTAATGTACTAGTAATATAACTTCAGTAGCTGAATGTTTATACATACTGACCCCATCCTATATCAACCCCTTAGAATTCCTTTAGCTGTTTAGTCTTTATTTCAAGGCAGAATTGCAGAAAGGCGCCATGAAGCCTGTACCACAAGATAAAGACAGGGACAGAAGGACCTCCAAATCTGAAGCTTTGAAAGGCCTCCAAGGACTTGACGTGCTGTGAGGAAGATGACGAAGATGAAGAAAGGGTCCTGAAACCCCAGAACCAGTCCCTGATGGGGTGTGCCGAGGGCAGAACGAGGCAGGACTGGGGGAAATAACAGAATGGGATTGGATGGACACTATTATAAAATCTTGTAACTGAGTTCTAAGGGGGGAATTCCCATGTGAATGTATTCCTGGAGCCGGTGTTGGCTCATTAAAGCTCCTGCTCACTTATCTTATCTCCTACTGAAGTTGCCTGAGTTTTTTCCTCACTCCTTTAAGGCAACAGTACTCTAAGGAATCTTGTCAGGCAAAATATGAATAGCTTGGGATTTTATACTGTCAGGGAACCCTGCCTGAGAGACTGCAAAAATAGCCAAGGTGACCACTTCCTGGAGTGGATAGAGCTGACAAGCAAGTGATCAACACCAGAAATGGACAACTACCTCAAACCTCAGAAGTTTATGTTTTAAAAGATTTTCTGTAGCATAGATAGTGACTTATTGTATTAGATAGACAGTTATTCCCCCTGTATTTGTATGTTTTATTCTGATTGGTGGTGGCTACCCAGTTACCAGTTTCCTATTGGTTGTGTATTCCCTATTTTTTCATTGGCTGGCTAGTGATGCAAACCCAGCATCATCATGTAAGGCTAGCCACGCCCTGTCTGTATTCCCCTCCTTCCCTCCTATCCCTTCCCCTACTTGCCATGCTCCGCCCCACCTCCTCCCACTTTCCAAGCTTCTCCCTGAACCATATATGAGTCCCGTGCTCCCTGAATAAATAGTTCCAGCCTTCTTCACCCTACCATCGGCTGAGGACCGTTCCTTCCTCCCCTGCGGAACACGGCATTATACCATGCTGCTCTTGGATACTATAGGCTTGCCCCATGAACCTCTAGTTGCTGACTTGGCTTTGGCTGCCTGACTCACAGATTTTCTGAGATGCAGCAAAATCTGCACAACATTCTCTGATCCATGGGACACCTTTTCCACCCTCCATGACTCCTGAAGGCTTTCTGTCCTCCCTTCTCCTTCCAGTAGCCTGTCAGTGTGCGTACTAACTGCAAGCCCCCTTTGCTGCGCCTCTCTGATTACTAATCTTTCTCATGTCAAGCCATTCCTGTGACCTCTCTCCTTGAGCAGCAGCCGAAGAAAAGAACAACCATCCCTTGCTAGCAGACTTCTGCCCCAAGCAATCCTGTTTCTTACAGGAACACTACATGAAAGCTGAGAACAAGGTATATATGATCTTCACCAAGGACTTCTAGGGTTTTTTTTTCCCTTTCTAATCTTCCTTACTTTTTTGAATCTTTCTGTCAATGTGGACATCTAGCAGCACTATGGTTTGAGTTAGTTCTCCCTGTTCATCTCAGAAACTAACATAGAATGATGTTTTATTGTTTTCGTCCAAAACAATGGACATTCTTCACTGAATGGATGGCATTTTGGGTTTTTTAAATAAATTGAGAAATGTGAAATGAGGTTTTTAGTACCAATTCCAGACAGAAAACTAAAGAACAGAGATGACATACAAATACTAGCTTTCTCAAAGTTAAAAATTCTCTCTCCCTAAAATCACCAAAGTGACAAGCTACACTGAAGCAAAAATTGCTGAACAATTTCCTGAGTGCTATTTACCTGACAAGCTACCCAGTTAGGGGGTTTACTCCAGAAATATGAATTCGTAGGTGGAAAAATGTTTCTAGACCTTTATATAAAAAAAGGCATTTAAAACGAAACTACTGATGTGGTTCATTAAAAAAAGAAATGTCAGAATGTTTAAAATGATATTATAAATGTGGCTAAGTATGAAATCCATTTCTAGATATATCAAACACTTGTGTCATTTAGTTTTCTCTTTGAAGATGTGAAGAGTTAATGATTAGATTTAAATCCAGATTCTAAAAAAAAGTGTAGACTTCTTTTCTGTAAGATCCTGAGACAACACTGGGGGTTTGGTTACAGCCTCAGCAAAGAACTAGGTTTTGTTGCAGGAAGAGGAACATTCCCCTAGAACACAGCAGGAGCCATTGGATCCCTTGGGTCAGGTGCCGGGAGCATTGGGGACTCTCCGTGGAGGGGCAGCAGGGCAGACAGGGCCCATCCCATTGCCCATCCCCATTGCCTGGGGAGCACTGGGCAGCCCCAGCCCCACACATCGGGCACCTCCCTGGGGATGGGGACAGGCTGGAGCTAGGCCAGGATATGGGCTCCCGTGCAGTCAGGGCTGGGTTCTGGGGAGCTGGAGACCAGACCTGCTGCAGCAAGAGCTGGTGGCCCCACGGGGCTGGCATGGAGTCCTGGGCTGTGGGATGGTGGTAGAGCCTGGGCGAGGTGGGCTGGGACAGTCAGGACTGGTGGTGATCTCAGGGACTGGAGATATATATGGAGTAACAGTATCATGATCCTCGATTATTACGGCCAGGAAAATAAAGCACAGACCTAACATTTAGACGTGCAAGAAAGGCTAAATTAGAAAAAGATGCTTCTTAGTCAAAAGATGAATGGGAGAAGCAGTGTTCAAGGACCTAAATACTTATTATGAAAGCTGTGAAAAACATTTTGTATGTGCAGAAGGGTTGGGCATACATTCTAATATACCAGACATTGCAAAAAAGCCCCTGAAGATTTCTAAAGGAGCTGCAGTTGTTTGCAAGTTTATGTTGTGCCATTCAATGTTTGATATGAATGGTATCTGACGATATATAAAGTTTAAGAATTCAGATTTATGTGAAAACTGGACCCAAAGAGAACAGTCTGCAAAGTTCTATACAACAGAGTAACTTTTAATTTCCCTATGTTAGTAAGGAACTCATAAAAATGGTCTTGTTACAGAAGGTGTTAATTATATTGTGGATGTTTTCTCCGCTTGACCCTTTGAGGTTTCAGCTGAGTTAGAATCCTGATTTAGGCAAAACATTTATGCTTAACTTTGTCAAGGAAGTGAGAAGACAGCTGTAGGTTCATTCCATCCTGAATGTAAAATTTGCTAGCTAATGAGAAACATTAAAACTGAAACTTTCAGTCAACTGCTAAACATTAAAATTGTCAAAAGACAGATATCAATACCAAAGGGTCATAAGATTTGACAGAGAAAAATCACTACCACTAAGATCTTCTCTGCCTAGGAAAGGCAGAGAAATGTATATTTAGCATGTGCTTAAATATACAAAAAGGCTTGGTGCAAAAAATTCTGCATTTTGCCCGCCTATTCTGTTCGTATTCTGGGCACACCTTTAGTTGATGACTGTTAGCAAAAATTAATTGAGACCATTGTTCTGGCTCCTGTTAATACAATGGGTTTGAATAAGATAACTTAGAAACTGTGTGAATATCTATGTGCTATCAGAAAAACTAAATGAAAAATTATCTTTTCTGGTCTTTTTCCCTTTGGCTCAATTTTTTACATCATATATTTAATCTAAAAGATCCACTCATGTGAACGGCACAATTGTATAGCAGATGGATTAATGCATAATGCAATTTTTCTATTCATATTCTATCTTCATATTTTTCTATATTCACATTTTTCCCATGGTAACTGCTGTACGGGTACAGCATCCTGTGCTACTAAATAGTATATAAAATAGTTTAATATCCAAAGATTTTCCTTATGTATTACTCAAACACTATCTCAGTGTTACTGAGTATGTATATTTTACTAGTAAACATATCTTTTTTAATTTAAAAAGTGCAATAAATTTTAGGTTAAGTATGATTAAAGCCATTATAACCTACAGATCCTTAAACAAAGAACTTCTGGGAGTGAAGGTATTAGCTGTTGTCAAGAAGTTTCCTAATCTCACAAACCTAGGCGTTGCTGCCTTAAGTTTTAGAATACATTTTCGTCCTTGTCCAGTGTAAGACGTAAGAAAAAAATCACCTTTTTTTTTAAGATCTAGAACTTCAAATGCATCCAAAACAACAGGAGACAGACTGCCATGTTAGCATGACACTGAGATACTAAAGACAAGATCTTAAAAATACTTCAGCAGTGCAGGTAAGAGACTTTTTCTCTAATTTGCGGGTTCTTTGTGGGGCAGTCTCTGTTGTAAATTCCTAAATTCTCTATGGTTCCAGTGCAGAGAAGACTATCCTTAATGGTCATCAGAGCAAGATCTGACTGCAGGTCTCCACTGAAAATTAAGCAATATATTTAACAGCACTGCAACCCATTGTATAGTTATTTCAGTCCTAGTCTGAGTGATGGCAAAGAATGGAATAGAATATTTTTTCATGTTTTGAGTGCATCCCACATGATGATTAATGCCACCTAAATAAATTAGTAAAAGCACACCGAGATTTCAGAGAGAATCAAAACAAGGGAACTTGCTTTGAATCAGAGAAAATCTTCCCTCATGCAATAAGCTGACCAAGAGAAATGAAGTACAACCATGGCCAAGTTGACTTTGGCTGTTCATTTTATTCCTACAACATACATATGTGGGAAAGAATGGGAATTTGGCAATCAGGAAAATAGTATCAGGGGGTTTGTATTAAAAAATAATAATAAAATAAACTACAGGGTGAAATAATTACCCTAGGATTCAAAGTGGGTTTGCCCATTTTAGTGCATGTGTGCAGGAAGGCTTTGCATGTAGACAAAATTATCTGACCAGCATATAAAATGAGGAAACAATCCAGAAGTTCCTGTGTTAAATACAAACTGACAGCATCCCTCAGACAGTAGGTTTGACATAACCTTTAGTCTGTTGTGAAAATGCACCGGGTTTTGCATGCTGTTCTGAAGCAGAATATTTACGTATCTTATTCTGTCCACCATCAGAGTAAGAGGGTAGAGAATACCTTGCAGAACAGTGATAATTCAAAAGTACATATCTCCGCCCTCGAACCAGTTTAAGTATTTGTAGCACAGGTTTACACTGCCTTAAACTAACAGTTGATTGCCAAGCATATTTGCAAGTAATAGAGAGAAGTTGATGTGTAGAAAGCTCAGGTATGTACCAAGAAATTAACCCATTATACTGTCTCAGTTTGAGACAATTAGGAGGGACACAGGTCTCTGGCAGAAGTTTCCTTCCTCAGATTCTATACCCCTGGTTTCTCCAATAAAAAGAGAGAGACCAAATATGCCCAGATGTAAGTGAAAAAATCACTCTTTACAAGAAGAATGCCAAGAACAATAGTGATAAAACTTGGTTGAAAAAAATGATGAGGAGAAACTTCCCAAGCCCCACCCACTTGCCCAAACTGAGACAGCATCTGGTCTTCCCACCAGGAAAAAAACACACATGGCCACAGGACAGAGAGAGCATGGCCACCCTTCCAAGTGGTTCACCTTCCTGACACCTGAGGAACCTGGCAGGAACAGCTGGAGAGTCAGTGCTGGAGTGAGGCTGCAGTGCTGGCAGTGGCAGTCGGAGCAGGGCTGCAAACCCTCCAGGCAACTGGAAGGACCCACAATGCACTCATTGGATCCAGCAACAAGACTCAGTTGTTGCAATTTGGATGTTCATTGGTCAAAGCAGTGGTAGCAGTCCTGTCCAGGTGGTGGTTGAAGCCAAAATCCCATGTGGTGAGAGAAGAAAACCCAGTGTTGAGTGAAGTCCGAGTGGTCTTTTATTGGGCTTAGGTTAAGTGGGAACGCCCCTGGTACCTCCCCTGGCGCAGGGAGCTCTACACCAGATGATGTCATACTGGATCACAGATATTTCAGGAGTCTTTGACACCTTCTAAGTTGTTACAGCTGTCTGTTACCTCAGCACAGGTAGATCCATTATGGCTCAGAAGCAGAACTGAATATCATCAAGCTAGGTGCTTCCCAAGGGGAGTTGTCACAGCTGAGTCTTCTGTGTAAAGACAAAGAAACCTACCCTGCCTAGAAGGATTTTCCTCTCTCATTATCCTGCTCAACATCCAGCTGGTAGGCTGAGGTGGCAGGTGTGCACATCTCCAGCACCAGAGTAGTTATGTGGCACATAAAATCTGGACAATCTAACATTTAAGAAGTCTTTAAGGAGGTAAAAATTTTTCAGAATACAACAATCAGTTAAGTATATATTCAATACTCTTCAGCATCTAACCCTGATTGGTAAACAATATTTATTTTAGCTTATATTTTAAAAGGAGTGCAATCTCTCTGAGCAGACAGACAAATAAATAAACCGTTATATTGTGCTAAATTCTAAAAAAAATGCCCACAAAAAGTGCTATGAAAACCAACACTAAAATAGACCTTTTCTTTCTCCACTATATTTTGTGATTATTGTCTACTCTAATGCTTTATTCACTAGTAAGTCATAGGTGTGTTATCCTCTACAGCACTTCAGAAACTACTTTGTAGAATATAAACATGACAAATCTTCCATTCTGTCACATTTGAATAAATTCCAAACACCTTTTAAGTCTTCATGATCTCCTTTTGCAAACTCTTTGAGAACTGCAGATGAAAAGTAGTCTATGACACTAGATATGACACTATCCTCTATTTCTTTATACACTCAGGCACAACTGTCATTTATTATCATCTATTTGTCACATAAAACAATATTTAAATTCCAGATTTGCTAAATGTTCAAAAATTATTTCCATCTGCATCATTGAAAGTCACTCTTTGTCTTGGCAACATTGTGGACAGTTTCCAGACCCATATGGTAAAATGGACAGTTTCAACATCTGATTGTATTTTGGCATAGTTTGTCTATAACCTCTTTGTATATATATATATATAGAGAGAGAGAGAGAGATAATAGATTTTGAACTAATTCACACTTCAGTGGCAGTTTCTTTTCCGTTACCTGCCTGTAATACTCTTCCAACCATATTCACTGTAACTTAATGGTACAGTCTGTCCAGAATAGGACTTGATAAAGAAAGTAAGGTCCATATAGTATCACAAATATGTGCTGTCTACACATCAAACAAGAAAATGCCAGTAGACACTCAAATGCAACGCCAGATGTGGGTGTATTGTCTGTAACTCAGTATGGCACTAGTGTGTAATTAGAGCTACACCTCTCTGGACTGATGCAATCCTGCTGTTTTGGCAAATAAGGAAAGCAAATTTGTGATGTTTGTGTACAGTAATCCTTGTAGATTTATCCCAAATGCATTTTTTTCTTTTAAATGACAATCAAAGAGCAAGGAACTGACTTCTCTATTTGCCAGACAGAACATAGGAGACAGGGAAAATTACTTATTCTTAGCTGTTATTCAGGAGCACCAGCTAACATTTAATTGGTTAGTAGCTGGCTAACCAGAATGTAGTTTGCCACATGAACTTTTAGTAGGTGATTCTCCTTTCTTTTACCCCAAAAGAAAAAAAACCATCTCTAAACCCCTAGTACTTTGCAAAGTGTATGTAGGCACACCCAGTATGGGAGTAAGCTGCAGTATTCTGCCTAACACTAAAACGAGAAGGGTCACTAGCTGTCAGTAACTGTGTACTCTGCTGTATTTGCAACTATAATTTTGCTGGGTTAAATCCCTGTTATTAAAGAAAAGGCATTACCTTAGGTCTTCATGTGAGTGTCACTGCTAAAGAGGACTGCACTAGGAAAACAGATATTTCTGAGATTGTTTGCAGACTAGCAGACAGTAAATAAATATTCTACCTTTATTTAGCATAGAGAATACTGTTTTTCCAAAAGATGATTATGAGATCACTTACAATCCCCTTATAGAAATAATGTAGCCTCTAATGAACCCTAAAAGTAAGATCATTTGGTCTTTTTGCCTGAGAAAACTTCAGATGTCTTGGCACTATTCTAAAATTTGTTGGGGAACAAAAGCAAATACTTTGCTAGTTCTGCTGTACATTACTGAGTAGAGGAAATGAAATCTGTTTGGGAGAATTAAGCTATGATTTAGAAGATAAAATCAGATGAGGCAATTTAGGCCTAAAAATGATACAATAAATGTAAATGACTACTGGTAAATTTGTTTAAGCATTTTCAATGTCATTTTATATCTCGCAGACCAGATATAAGGTCTGCTTTGGAATACTATACAAATTCCTTTCTAGAATTTCAACCCAGTAGTGATCTGAATTCTAATGTTTGGGACAGCATATGACAAGAAGGAATTCTTTGTTAATGCTGAGATTTCTTTTACAGAGAGCACTGCGCAACTTCCTTCAAGACACATCTTGAGCTTTCAAGTGCTTCCACAGTATGATTACACATGCCAAGGACATAGGTCACGAAGGAACAAAAGTAAGCTGAAAGGCAGACTCTGTGCAATTCCAATGGGGGGTTAAGCTGGTGTTGAATAAATGCAGAACACAAAACAAAAAATTAAATCAGTAACTTACAAATTTTTTCTCCTTTGTTCCCAGGTGAACATACAGTTCAATTTGCTTAGTCAGCAAAACATAAGACCAGGTGGAAATGGGCTTTAAAAGTACAGAAGACAGTAAATACCAGGTGGGGAATAGGGAACTACATGAGCTAACACACACTGCAGGCATGTGAGCAAATAACAAAGTGAACTTCTGTCTTTGCATATGAATGTTTTAATGACCAGAAGGGGAAGTTCTGAGGCAGTCTCCCTCTTGGAGCAGAGAGAACACAAACTATTTTAATATTGGTTGTCAGCTTGACAAACTTCTGAAAGGAAATACACAAATACTTATCTGTGATTGCTTTGTGATCTTCTTATTGAATTAAGGACCGCATCTACTACTGTGTGTCCTGTGTTTCCAGCTTCTGAAAACAACATCGAATTACATGAGTCTTGTTTTCCTTCAGCAGATAATTTCAGTCCAAAACCAAAATACATTGTAAACTGACACTATAAATCAAGGGTGGGAGAACACAACGGCTATGGTGCAGAGATTGTGGATAAGAATCTGTGACAGGGAGAGAGCTATAGTCTGACAAACACAAGTATTTAGAGATATCAGCCTTGGTCTACCCAGTACGGTGGGGCTAGAGAAAGCAATAACAGAAGAAGAAGTAGAACCACACATGTGAGAAAGAGTGAGTTTTGCACCTTGCCCCCAAAAGCTGTACACCCTCAGTAGGGACTCATCACCTGTGTCTCTACTGGGAAAGGAAACAGTGCGGTCACCCTCTAGCTTCTAAGACAAATGATACGTTGCAGATTGCATCCACACAACTGGCCTTGCTTATCCACCAAAACATGGTTGCTTTTCCAAACTGTCTGTTGAGAATGCTCCCTCCCTTGTGCAAAAGCTCAGGCATGGTTTGGGGCTTACCTGGAAGCATGCTAGCTGACCCTAGGCCAAAACCATGCCAGGGTCTGCATACTGCAAAACTGGGTACATGTATTCCCTGACTCTTCTCAGCTTAATATTAGAGATGCAGCCACTGGGACCAATTAAGTTGGGCACTGTGCTGCACTGAGAGATTTGTAACACTCCAGTCTGGAGTGTCTATAAATTAAGAAAAACTTCATAACTCTTATGATTTTTACAGAATTTCTGAACTTATTAGTTGCATTTAGAAACCATACTTTTTAGGGCATGAAACACTTTTTTCTACTAGGTAGTGTGGGAACCGTTTTTCATAATGAAATAAGACCAAAGTTTTGATTTTTTTAATTATTATCTTAGGGGTGTTTTTTTTTGTATCTTTGCATCTTACCATGTGGGAAAAAGAAATATTAAGTACAAAAAAAAGTTTCTGTTGCTAGAATCTGTTTCACAAGCATTCACTGCTTCATTCTGGATTGTGAGTATCCCATAGTTATAGCAAGACAGCCTCTGGGAGACTGCAATAGAGTCCTCATGGACTACCTGCTCTGTTATGAAATAATCTGAAGGTTGATAGAAGATTTCATATCCTCTCCATCTGAACTAAGTTTAAACACATGTTGTGGATACCTTTCTGAATTCACTATCTAAGCTACGCTGGATATATAGGCCCTCAAAGTTAAGAAAAATGTTTTTCCTGTGTAATGCACAGTTTACAGTTTGTTAAATAACTAAACTGAACCTGTGTAGAAGTAGCCTGTATTTCCTTTGAACTACTATAACCATCCCAGGAGCTGCAATTCCTGTTGTGTAACACCTGAAAGACAGCAGAGGCACAGCTCTCTGCTGTTTCCCTGCACTTCATTTTCAGTGACTGAAAATGTGACTTTGTAACCGCTTTTTTTAAGACTCATGAAATTCTGGTGCTTTTGATCGCATGGCACAACCATGTGCCCAATTAAGTTGTCTCTGTAAGGAATATGATGTTATTTAATCTTGCTTTGGAAAACCCAGAGATCAACAGAAGCTCTCTGGCAATCTAAAAATATGATTTAGATGCAGATATTTGCAATTAATTTAGATCCTTTTGTATCTGAATACCAACATGAGATTTTTCAACTGATGCAAGCAGAATGATACATTTTCTTCTGAAGATTAAGAAAGGTGCATTTTGATTGACAAAAAAGAAAAGAAGCTTGTTATACTATGAATAACCTTCCTTGTTTCAGTAAGTTTTTCTACCTCTAAATTTCATAATAGCTAATCCAGTTTTAGAAAGATGGATATTTAATTATTTATGTTTTATCTTCCTTAGTTTATTGCAGCAATTTTCTTTACCTCTACTGATACGTAGAATATACATGTAAAAAGATATTTAATGATTTTTTGTACTAATTGAATGTAGCCAATTTTTACTAAAACATTAGGCTAGAAGAGTGTTGCCTTGTGAGTTTATAATTGTAATAAAAATGTGCTCATCTTTAAATGTCATCAAAATTAGCCAATATTATGAAGATAGGTCTTAAATTATTGATGTTTTCTCTTTTCTAACTTATCAAAAGTATTTTTTTCTCTACTGATAAAATGAGGAATGAATTTTCATCACTTCACAATGCATAGGCATCAGAAAATGTGCAGCACTGAATTACAGTGACATATAGTCTCCTGTGAGACATGGTATGGTATATCATCAAATGTCATACAGTATCTCCTTTTTGCTTCAGGGGATCACTGCTCAGCCTTATAATTAAGGGGACCAGTAAAGCTGGTATTTCTGGAAGGGAATGGGAAAAGTTAAACTTATCCATAATAATTGATGCTCTTAGTGAAAGCTGCTTTTCATTAAAAACATGTAGTCCATAGCTCATTTGTAAAACAAATATGAAACTGTTGCTTGGCTACTGGAAGATACCTGTATTTTCTACAACCAAATGTTAGGACAGGAAACAAGAAAGCTTTATAAGAATTGGTGTACTCTTTGTAATATCCCTTAGCAAACAGCTCAACAGATCTACTGTAATGGGTATTTCAGCCCACAAAACAGAATAGGCTAATGCCTTGCTCCATGAAGTTCACACTGGCCTTTGTTTCCCATAAGGACTGGCAGACTTCCCCAATGCACAGATTCTCTGGGAATTTAGGTTTAGCAGTTGTATGTTGACTGTGAGGGCACACACAGGTAAGCAGTTATAAGTTCATAACAGGTTCTGGTAACCTGGAAGCATTACTGGAAATGGCAATTGACAGAGCACTGTAAGCCAAAGAGCTGAAGAGCATACACTTTGCTAGCAAGTGTACTTACTACCTTGTGTACTACCAGAAGCCCAGCAAACATGCTGCCAACACCACAGAACTACAGAGGATCCGAGAGGGAACCCCCACAAAAACAGGGACTGCTGCTTACTTGAACTGACACCAAAAAAAGGATTGGACATAAGACTAATGAGATGATGCCAGATGGGTAAATTCAGTCTGCATCCAGAGTAACTGTTGTGGTTGACTGTCAATCTATAGTCTGCATTGCTGATATTTCTATTAGTCTTACTAGTCTTGCAAATGTCAACAAAGAGCAATATTTTCCAGATTTCTTTTTTTCCTCTATTTCTCTTTGTATCTATCTGTTTTATTAGAGCAAGATAACAGCAGAACTTAAAGGTGAGTTAAACATTCTCCATTAAGAGCTGTATGACAAATCAGAGAACTCTAATGGAGATGTCTTACACTTTTTCTTTCCAATAAATGGGGAAATGAAAGTAACTTTTTACATTGGGATTTTTCATCCAAGCTTCAATTTCTTAAGAGTAATACCTTAATACTGCTAAATTTAAAAGCAAGAAAGCAATTTAGTTTCACTTGGAGGAAATGGCAGGCAATATTACTGCTATCTGTTGGAGAGAGCTGTAGGTATTCTCAACCTTTCAGTTTTCCTCTTATCTCTCCTGGTTTTTAAGTGTACTCTTTCTTGTAAAACTCTCCAACTATCCCAGAGGTGGACTGATTTTTTTCCTGGCCTGCCCTTCTTCTAAGTTAGGTCAAGTTTCTCCTTTTTACTCTAATTTTGTGTATTTATTTTCTTCATTTCTGGGGATTTTTTGAGAAACTCTAAAAAATGCTACTCAAATTAGTAGAGCAACAGCATGCAAAGTCTTGTTCATATTTTCCTTCTGGACTAAAAGAATTGAGGCACAGAAAAGCTATTGCTTACCACTCTCATATAATTTTTATGTCTCCTACATGCTTTATTTGATCTCTAGACTATTGTTGCAGTCTACTCACTGATATTTTTGTCATCTCATTTGCCTCAAATCTCCCCATAGCAGAGATATCTTTAACAATATTTATGTTATTTGCTCTTAGAGGAGCCCCTAACCCAGAGAGATATGATTACAGTAAATATCAATACACAGAATTATATCTTGCACCAACGCACATTTGCATAGGATACTGATATTTATAACTACAATTTCTATAAGCAACTAGACTCTAGGATCAACTTTCTGTGAGGCTCCTAGCTTTTAAAAGAAGTGCATTTCATCTAAAAATTATGGGACTTTGAGATGGTTGACTGACTTCTTTTATGCTGCCTTATTTTCAAAATGCTTTATCCTGGTTTGGGACAGTTTCATCTGTAAATAGCTGTCAAATCAAGTAAATGAGTGAATAACAAGCAGCATAAAATCTTTGTAGGCATTCAAGGACAAAATAGGAAAAATATCAAGGTTGCTCAGCTGGAACAGTAATAACACCTGTGAGAGGGTAAAGGTGATTAGAAGCTAAGGAGAAAAACCCAGTAATGAGAGTCCATTTATTATAATATAGACTGGAGCGAAATAATTTTTCAAGTGCGAAACCAAGACTTTTTCAGGCAAAATGAACAACAGCTTAGCAAATTTGATTTAAAATTTCCTTTCAAAACCCCTAATAAATATCAATTTTCTATTCCAAGATGAGAAAAGCTACACAGACACTGTAGCAGTGCTTAATTTCAAAAAGAAGAATTACATTAAAAATGAGAGAAACTTCTACAGAGAAAAAGAAAAGAAAGTAAAAAATGCAAAATATTAGCAGATAACACATTAGAAATTCAAAACAAATGTACACCATTTGCCAAAATTATTCTAGCAACATCAGAAAAAAGAAAGTCAGAATGGCTAAACAACCCAGTAAAGATGGTTATTTAAAATAAGAATGCACATTTCAAAAACTTGAAATTGTGTAAAAAGAAAAAAACTAAATATTTTTTTTAAAAAAGTGTTTAGGTCATTGTATCAAAAGCCATAAATACATATACTGAATCCTTGTTCAAATGTGTTTATGGTTACAGAATCCTTTCCAGGAATGTCTTTGAAGAGATGGCCAAAGAACAAAAACGTAGCTCAGAGAAGACAAGATCACAACACACTCATCAAATCACAGAATCATAGAATGTGCTGAGTTGGAAAGAACCCATCAGGATCATTGAGTCCAGCTCCTGACCCTGTGCAGGTGTAGTGGGTTGGATGGATGCCAGGTGTCACTCTATCACTCCCCTTCGCAGCCAAACAGGACAGAGAGAATAAGATGGAAAATGACTTGTAGGTTGCGATAAGGCAGTTTTCTAAGGCAAAAGTGAAAGTTTGCATGGTCACAAAGCAAAGAGGAAAATAATAAGGTTTATTCTCTACTTCCCATTAGAAAGGGGTGTTTGGCTAGCTCCTGGGAAACAGGGCTTCAACACACACTATGTACCTGAGAGTGCTGGCCAAATGCTTCTTGAACTCAGACAGGCTTTGTGCTGTGATCAATGACTTTTTCCTTCCAAGTTTACCAGCAAGCAAGGTAAAGCTTAGAGAGCTACCTGTGTGGCAATCCTTAAAATAAAATCCAAAAACAATCCCCCCCTACACACACATATTAGAGGATTTATCTAGAATTGGACTGACAGCAGAAAAGACAACAGTCTTTAGAATGTTTCGTGTTCTTTTTCATCATTTTTGTGGAGAGCCACATTCCACTAACATGAACTGAATTGAAGTTTCCATGGTTTGGAAATGTAAGATTAAATGCTTATTTCTAAAACTTTTTCAAGAATTTACTATCTGAACCATGACCACAGTTGTGTTTTTAGAGATAGTTTTCCAGCTATTCCTCATTAAACTGTGTGGTGAACATTGCCTATATAGCTGTTTAAGGAGAAAATGAGGTTGCCCCAGCTATAAATCAAAAAAGTGTGCCACTTACAAATGTTAAAGATCTTCACAGCCTTATTTATCAGAGATACATTACTCATAGGTAAGCCAATATTTCTTTGAAGCAAAGAAGTGTCCCAAAATAAGCTAAATTGCAGTGAATTGTTGCTTTATGAGGTCTGAGAATCATTTGCAGCTACTTGGGGTGTGGTTTATCACAAATAACAGTGTTCATTTAGAAACCAGAAACTAAATGCAGTTGACCCCAGCCATGCTTTTTGGGGTTTGAATTAACCTCACCTGCTATTAGTCTTCTAAACATTAGGCATCATGTCTTAACTACCAGTTTAGGCTCACTCTAACTCAGAGACATGTTCTTTCAAAGCATATAACTTTATAATACCAGTCTTAAGATGAATAAGTGGGTATTATAATAAGTGGGGAAGCATCCATCTTGCTCCTCTTCAAAGCCAGGAATTAATCCCAGTGTCCATGCTCTAAGTTTTGATTGGCAAAAATTAAGTTGACTAAATCTAGGCTTGACTGATTCATGAACACCTTAGAAAGGATTGTTACTTCTTAGTATAGGAGGAAGAGCTGTCTAAGTCAGATGGTAAATCAGAAGCAACCTATTTTTTAGGACTTGTAAATCATGTTAAACTTGCCAAATTCTAGTGTCTTCTGGGTTTTAAATAAAGTGCATTTAAGGCAAGAGGGGAAAAAATTGATACAAGAGCTTTTTGAATATATTAGTTTAGAATTTATATGACAGTGATTGAAATATTTGCCTGCAAGTTTTGATACAAGGAAAAAGCTCCAGGAGAAACTATAATGAGTGTAATACTATTTGTCTAGTTATATAATGTACATACATGTATAAACAGATACATCCATGATATCTTTGCAACCAGTAATGAAAGAGAGTAAAGAACCACCTTGGTTCTCTGGATATTATTTAAAAATTGTTTCCTGGACTATTAAGCACTAAATGGTTTGCTTCTGCATGTATGCTTCTCTATGAGAAGACACACATCTGAGAAGGTTGTGCTATATTTCAGATTAATTTTGAAAATTTGTATAAGTGTTTACATTTTAAGTTTGCAGTAGCATTAAAACAATGGGCAACTAAAACTATTCTTACTACGGAGAACAAATAATGTTTTCCCTTAATTAAAGTTGCTTATGTATAGTCATGCCTTTTTCTTGCATTAAGATTTTTTCCTTATAAAACCAATTTTTTCAGTTCTATCAATGGGACCAAAGCTTTTCCTTAAACTAAGTCTAGCCATGTAGAAATTATTCAATCTGACTGCTTGAACCAACTTAAACATGGAAGAACAGAAACATACTCTAGTTCATCTCTCCTATTGTCAGAACCAACACCAGTAAATTTGCTTTTTAAAGCCCCCATCAAAAAAATGATGTAACTTTTTTTTAATGTATCACAAAAGCCTAATAAGAAGTGTGACACAATTGATGAAAAGGAATTAATAAACAGATGTAGTCATGTATTACACTGAAATTAATGCCACCGTGCATGAATACAGAAGTAATGAGATAAAGAACCATGGAAAGACATGATTCAATTACAAGAACACCACTCTCAGAAACATCTGGAAATAATACTGCTATTTTCACACCTTTAAACCAATCAGTTCTACTTTTGCACAAGAGTCTCAAATGGACCTTAATTCCTTAATGCCATAAATTATTTTTTAAAATCTAAAAATACAATACAGTAGGATTAGAGAAGCGTCTTATTACATTTTCACAATGTAGTGATGAAGACTTTGCAACTCCCTTTTGTTGGACTTTTGCTGGAAGATGGGGCAATTAGGAAATAAGGATCAATAAATCAAATAAAATTCTCCTCTGAATTTCACTTGCTAAACCACACTCCATCTTACCAGTCACAAAGTAAATAACGTCCAGCCAAGAACTGTTACTATTTGTAAACAAGACGATTCTGAAGGAACTCTGATGATTTCTCATTAGCTATGTCTTGTCTGAAAAAGGCAGATTTCTTGGAATCACACAACAAAGGGATGCTGGCCAACTTTTACTCCAGAATTTCTAGGGCTTCCTACCTTTCAGTATAGCATAAAATAGGCTTGCAGTGGGCACAAATGAGCAAACAAGTGCAGTAACAGAGGGGAGAGGAAAGCAACTGCTATATTTAACAACTTATTCAGGTGTTCTTAATATTTTGTAAGAAGCTTTGGCACTAAAAGATCCATTCTTATTTTATTTAAAACCAGTATTAACAGACTAAACCTTGGGAAAACTTTCTAAAAGTAAGACTAATCAAGCACTGGTATGATTTGTCATTTCAGTAGGGACATTTTCATAACAGCAATTTCAGCGGGTGGTGCATTGTTTAGTATTGCATTTTCAAAAACAGGTAAAATATATGTCTGTCAGAAATTGTTTTAAAAGAATTGGTTCAACTGTGGCCCATGAGAAAGATTTACATTTTCTTTTCAACTGTTTCCTATATGAAATTAATTTCAGAAATAGTTTTTTCTTCATTTTGAGCAGTTATATAAAGATAGGAATAGAAAAAGTGATTCTTCAGCATCTTATAATTGTTAAAATTTGTTTCATTGGTGATGAAAGGTGAAATGGATTTCTGTTGCAAAGATGGTTTTACTAATCTAATTATTAGACTCTACTACATAAATGTAGAAAGTAATTGAGAATTGTGGTAGCTTGTATTCAAGAACACTTTTTTCACCTCCTTGCTGATATTATATATCTCTTTTCAATTTTTTTTACCTTTCAGTTTTTTTCATTTGTGTTTAATTTCCCATTTGATTTAACAAAAAATGTAGCACAAGATTGGCTGCAGTTTATTCAAGAGCCTTTTAAAAGTAGTATATATTTCAAGGAAATGTGCCAAATTTTGATTTTTGTGTTATTAAATAGGATTGTGTAATCCTTTCATTGCTTTTGAAATTATATCTCCCCCTGCAAATGAAATCTAGTAGATACATATATGCTGTTCAATGAAACAGGGGGCACATAACCCCTCTAAGGCATAGATTTACACGTTTCTTCTGAACAGATGAGATATTGATCCGAGCACTTTGTTATTAATATTTCTTCTAGTGAGTGGCAAAGATGCCCCATTTCACCAGACAATAATATAGCTTCAGATGCACAACAACACAGAAAAGAAGATAGGGATTTTGATTTATGAAAGCAAAATAGTACAATAGACAAATAAAATGAAATAGCAGATTGCAAAAAGGAAGAAATAAAAGCTTAATGGGGAGCAGGTGGAGTGGACCAGAGAACACCAGCCAAAAATCACCCTTGTTTGTGACACTGGAAAGAATCAACCTCAGTCAACTGAACTACCTCTCTTACTACACAGTACTGGGTACATAGCCTTAAAATTAAATACCATGGTAAAAGTCCAAGAAAGACTAGAGAAAACTGCCCCAAATCAACAGGGTTTTCTTGTTTACTTCAGCCCAGTGGCACTGAAAGTGCCTATCAAAGCAGAGGAAACAAAAAATAGAAAGGCAACTAGATTCTTAGAAAAGCATGACAACAAAGAAAATTGAATAGCTAGAGAGCACAGATCTTACTGCTTTTCTGGTCTGCTATACTATTCTTAATTAACTTCCTCAATCCCTTTCTTTCTTTCTTTCTTTCTTTCTTTCTTTCTTTCNTTTCCTTTCCTTTCCTTTCCTTTTTTTATTTCTTTCTCATGGTTAATTTTTCAATTTGAAGAGCTATTGGTATAAAGCATGCCTCATTAGCTTGTGGAAGGTAGTAGTCTTCATTAATTTAGTTCTCACTTCATTTGCTTTGCATACAGTTATAATTAGCTTCAGACTAACTTTGGAACTTCAGCAGATTTATAGCTTCAGTTTTATTCTGCATTTGGCTTTTCCCTCTTGTTTCAATGTGTTCTATGTTGATTTTTAAAAATCAAGACCAGCAATGATTCTGGAACCTGTGTGCATTCGCTGTGTGCTTAGCCAGCCCGAACTATATGCAAAGGCCACTGAAAACTCCCCTCTCCAGCAGTTCCCACAGAAAACCAGAAACCTACGAGTTAATGCTCTGTAGCTATTTTACTTTTCCCTTACTTCAAGAGCCATCTGACACCACCTAAAAGAAAATGAGGTTGCAAGGAATTTTTACCAACAAGTTTCCAGTGGGTCAGTTTATGGTAAGAGAGAAATAAAGTGGTATTGTAAATGTTGGTAACTGGCCAAATCCTGCTCTGCATGGACTGCTAAGTCATGGCTTCCTGTAGCAGCCCATATGCTGACTTGGTGATACGTAATCTTAGAGAACAACTCTCCCCCACAGTTAGACAGCATGGGATCAGGTCACAAAGCCAGGATGGTCATGTTCCTGGCACGCTCCTCCAGTCTCCAAGAAAAATGTTGCATTTTCTCCTCAATACCATGTTCATTACAGCTCAGGAGTTAAACTGAGAGATGTGATCATTCCATACCACTGCCACCAGATGAGTACCTGGCAAGCCCAAGCCCAATGCTGCAGTAATATCCTTATATCTGCCATAAAACCCTCAGGTAATTTCACCCTGCATGCTCAGAGGAATGATTAAATGACATCTCTTCAACAGCAGACCACCTTGCAGAGCAAATTGTTTCCTGGAATCCAAACATGCAGAAAATTGAGCTAACTTAGTATGTAGAAGACTCCTGGCAGAGCCTCATGCATAGAAAGTATGTTTAAGCAGCTTGTTGTGCTGATCAGATTTCAGGCAGATTCTGGCACCTGGAGGAATACAAAGACAGTCTATTTTCAGTAAACCCTGGATCACCTGTTCCAGATGGTTGACTCTGTGATAACATCTCTCCCATACAAGAGCCTTCCCTGAGAAGACCAGGTGATGAATTTGGTATCATATTGGGTCTGCTACATTGTGTGCATAAAAAAGAGTCAAGCTATATCATTGAGGAGATGGTTACAAAATAATTTGTAATGAGTTTTGATGTAGGAATCTCAAACGTGGTTCATATGTCTGGACCAATGCAAGAGTTTTTAATTCTATCAGCACATTTTCTTTTGTTTTTTTTTAATATTTGTCAGATTTTTCTGAATCTGCTCAGATTCTTCTCTCTGCATCACACCACAGAATTCATTCAGATTTAGTTCTCGTTTTGCTAAAACTTTTTGTGCTAATCTTATCATGCCACCATCCTTGACTTCCATTACCTCAATATAAACTGCAGGTTCTTTCAGCCAGCACATACCATGGGGTCCACTAGCTTTTGGAGCTGTCCTGTCACTGTGGAAGGTGGCTGGAGGTGACACTCCTCAGAATTCCAAGTGCCCAACACCACCAAATATTCACAGGAAAGGCAAAGTGGCTCTTTTAACCTCTCTCTAAAAACTCCTTTGTGATAAGACTGTTCACAACATGAGAGCCCTAAAGAAGCTACAGAAGTGTAAAACAAAAGATGTGAGGGTAAATTTAAGGGTACCTGGTGACTTACCAAAGTACACCACATCAGGTTGTAGTCTTGTCCTGATATACACATAAAAACAGCAGAGCCCTTGTGAAAAATACCACTCAGTTCAATAACTTCTGTATTTAAAATTTGTTCACAACCATTGTGCACACTGTCAGTAATTTTTCTCTGTGTTTACAGTATCAGCAATTCAGGATTATTATTTTTTTGGAGTCTGAGAAGAGTTACTCAAGGTCTACAAAGGAAAAGTTTTGGGGCAGTTGTTCTGGAGTGTCAAGTGAGATCACCACAAGGACAATGCTGTTTTCCAAAACAAATCACAGAATCACTGAATCAAAAAATTGTTGCACTGTTTCGCACTCTGTGGGGTGAAGGAGAGAGAGAGAGAGAAAGAGAGTGCAGGGGTGAAGGAGAGAGAGAGAGAGAAAGAGAGTGCAGAGCTCTTTCAGCATGTCAGTAAGTAAGGCTTGATAAAAAATGGCAGATGAATCTTACTTCAGTCTCTGTGAAAGTTGTAGAATGAATCCTCCTGGGGACTACCAAAAGTCAGATGAAGCATGTGATTGGGAAAAGCCAGCATGGACTCATCAGGAGCAAATTATCCTTGACAAACCTAGACGTCTTCCATAAAAAAGTAACCTGCTTGGTTGATGTGGCACAAGCCCTGAGCATTGTTTACCTGAGCTTCTCCCAGCTTTCAGTATAATTTTCCACAACTTCCTCCTAGCGAAAGTGATACGTGATGGTCTAGAGAAGTGGTCGGTGCAATGGGCGGGGAACTGGCTGAGATGCAGCACTCAGAGGGTGGTGGTAAACAACTCCTTTTCAAACCGGCAACCTGTAACAAGTGGGGTCCCCCAGGGACCAGTTTTGTGCCAATAACTTCATAAGGGATCTGGAAGATGGTATCAAGTGTGATCTGATGAAGTTTGCTGATGAGTTATTAAGATTTTATCCATGGTGCGATAGGTAGTCATGGACATAAAGTATTTGTAAATAGTGCTGGCTCTGAAAGAGATTTTGGAGCATCACTGACAAAATGGGATTTCCATAACGGTGCACTTAGGGAAATGAAAGGAACAACTTATAACGCCTGAATATATCAACATGTTGAAAATAAAGGGTTGGTTTATACATTTTTTTTTCCAGTGAGACTAATAGTAGATTTCATCATTTTCTCAGTCAGAGCTTCCAAACAGGATATTTGAACCTAGTGATCTGGAGTTAGAGAAAAAAACTTTAAGTGTGGTGGCATGGGAGAGGGGCTTTTTGTTGTCTTAGGTTTGGATTGAGTGTTTTTGGAAAGCTTAAACTAACCTGTAAAAGTAAATTTTAAAATGTAAGAGGCTTGCTGATGGGTAAGAAACTGTCTTTACTTAGGAGAGAGTAGGAAGGCTTTCCTCTATGGTTTCTTAAACAAATGATAAGGCACTGCCATATGCCCTGGCAGATGGGAGGACCAGCCACGTCCTGAGGCGCATCAGGCCCAGGATCACCAGCGGGGAGAAGGAGGGGTTTGTTCCACTCTTCTCTGTGCTGGGGCAACCTCACCTTGAGCCTTGGGGACACTTTTGGGCACCACAATATCAGAAGAATCTAAAGCTCTTAGAGACTATCTAAAGGAGGGACACAGAGATGGTGAAGGGCGTAGAAGTGAAGCCATATGAGGAATGGCTCCGGTCACTTGGGTTGTTCAGGTGGAGAAGAAGATACTGAGGCAAGATCCCATAGGAGTCTACAGCTTCCTCATGAGGGTAGCACAGGGGCAGCACCAATTTCTGCTCTCCATGGCTGGTGACAGGACCCAGGGGAATGGCTGGAGCTGTGTCAGGGGAGGTTTAGGCTGTATATTAGGGAAAGGTTCTTCCCCCAGATGGTGCTCAGACACTGAAACAGGATCTCCAGGGCAGTGGTCCTGGCCCCAAACCTGAAAAAGCCCAAGGACCATTTGGACAATGCTCTCAGAGACATGGTGGGATTGTTGGGGCTGTGCTGTGCAGGGTCAGGAGTTGGACTCAATGAACCTTGTGAGCCCCTTCCAACTCAGGATATTCTGCAATTTTGTGATTCAAACTTAGTGGGGAAATGGACACTTAAAAAGGAGAGACACCCTGCAGGAGGATCTGGATAGGCTGGATGAGTGGGCTGACAAGGGTAAGGTCTTGCACATGGGGAAACATAATTCAAGAATGCAGAACATGCTGGGATCTACCTGGCTGGGGAGCAGCTCTGTGGAATGGGCCCTGGGGGTCCATGGGCATGAAGCTCAGTGTGAGCGAGCAGTGTGCTGCTCCAGCAAAGAAAGCCGACAGGGTGCTGGGCTGCATCAGCAAGGGTATCACAGGCAGAGATGAAGAAGTCAGTATCGCAGTCTGCCCAACACTTGTCAGGCCACATTTGGAATACTGAGTTCAGTTATGGTCCCCACCACACAAGAACAGATGTGGATAGGCTGGAGAGTCTAGAAAAAATGATTCAAGGGTTGGAAAGGCTGCCATATGAGGAAAGCCTGAGAAAAATGGATTTGATCAGCCTTGAGCAGAGAAAGGGAAGACCTCATCATCATGTTCCAGTATTTGTGGTTGCAAAACCTTTTTAAATGGAGTCACATGGAAAAGAGGAGGGGCAATGAGTACAATTTACTTGTTCGATGATTCAAATTGGATTGAAGAGGAAAATTTTTCACAATAAAGCAATCATTCATGGGAATTATCTCTCTAGGGAAGTGTTGGATACTCTGACATCAGACACTTTTAAGGTTCAACTGGACAGGTGCTGGGCTGTCTTGTCTAGACTGTAGTTTTTCCAGGCCGGGTATTCTATGATTCTACAATATTAAAATAGATGCTTTAAGAGAATAAAAGTATAGATGTCAGGAAATCTTATGACCCTTTGATTGCTGGGAATCTCTCCATGGATGGGTTCTGCATGGCATACCATGGGAAAATACACATCTGGTGTCCACTTGATGCTTTATGAAATCAAGGTTCCCAGCACCTGAAGGAATATAGGATTTACACACTATCTACATTTCTCTTTTTGCTCTGTCTTTCTGAAGCAGGTAATTTTGTTATGCGATTTATGGTTGGGCCTTTCATAGTGACATCCACAAAGAGCTCTGGACCATCTCTCCCCCCACATCCCCTTCTGCCCTCCATGTAGGACACATATCTAGAAAACAGTTACTACGGAATAGCTGTAGCCCTTAGAAGTTGTGCCCTACCTTAATGATTTCCCTGTGCGGGAAGACCATTCTCACTGGCACAGCACAGAGTCAGAGTCTGGTGTTTGCAGCCGGATAGAAACGCCTATAACCAACTTGAGAAACTTTATTTTCTGGGCCTGCAGAGGCTGGAACAGCTCTGTGTCAATTTTCAGAGCGGTGATCTTGCTTTTATCATCCCAATTATCTATCGCACAAATGGAGAGGTCTTAGGTGAGGTATCTAAGGTTGCCCATGCCTCAGTCTGTTATGGAACCTTTCTTCTATAAACACAAAAGCAGATCATGACAGACCTGGCAGCATATGGGGACTAATTGCTGAAAGAATCCATAATTTGAGCTGGGAAAAGTTTTGCAAAGTTTTTATTAATATTTGAAAATGCTATTTCTCCTTGGCTAATGCATCAATACTGTCCCTGCCTCACACGCTTTCTAGTTAGAGCAAAGCAGTGAAACACACAAAGACATCAGCAAATTATTTTATCTGAATTTTCCCCACCTCTCCTTTCCTAATTATTTTCCATTTAAGAATTCAGTCAAAAGATTTTAGAAGTTTGTTATAATAAAGTTAAGGCTGCTGAAACAAACCGTAGATTCAGCAGTAATAGACTGTCTCTGAGTATTCGAGACACACAACAAATTACTTTAAAAAAAATTTTAAAAAATGCTGTGAAAATTTCAACATCTGGAAAAGGGTTTGTTGCTTGAAAAAAAGTGTTGCTAGCTGCTGTGAATAGTCTCTAATTATACTGAGAAACTTTAAAACACAAAACAGAGTTTTTCAGCACTGGACGGTGGGCTGCAATCAAATGCTCACAGTGAATTCCAGCTCCAAGAAGTTAAAGATGCATTGAAAAATCATAACGAAGCATGCAATTGGAAACATTTAACATGATTCTGTCCCAGTATGAGCCAAGCAATTGTCTGAAATCACTGGAAGCTGGTCTGTTGGCTATTCAAAGTCTAGATTGAAGAGCTGATTGAGCTTGCATATAATTTTTTTAACAACTTGAGCTTTCTGACTTCAAACCAGTGGGAATGCATGCTGCATGATTGAGAGGAACTTTGACTAAATGCATTCAAATTCTGCCATTATATCTTCACATAGTCCAGATTTTGAACACTTCAGGCTTAATTCCCTTGCTAAGTAGACAACAGGGAGACAACTGGAGGGACTGCGGGCATTCTTCCTGTTCTTTTTCATAATCCAACATGAAGCAGAAAAATTTCAGCCAGAAATTTGGACCCAGATCCCCATGGCCTCTCAAAGATTTTGCATCTGGTCTTTATCAGCAGAAAAATTCCAACCACATTTTTCAATGTATTTTGCAAAAGTGTCATTAAGAGCCTGCAATAATTACATTGCTTTTTGACATTTGAATATGTGATTCCATAATGGTCTTATCCATGTCATGTGTTCTTTTTTTGTTGTTATAAGAATCTGTTACGTGATAAGTAAGTGCAATACCCTTGCAATGCATCTATCAATTGAAAGCATCAATCTAAACAGTTGCTTCATAAAGGGTCACCTGCTAAGACTAAAAAGTGACCTCATATCATTAATAAAGAAGTTTTCATGTAAGAGAAATATAGACACACTATTTGGGATACCATCGACTGAGTGTATGTCTATCTCTCAACTGAGAAAAATCCAGCAATTATGCTTGAATACAAAAATAGCAGTGGATATATGTGAATGGAGGTTACCAAATATTGTTCATCATTTAAAGGAAAAACAAGTGGTCTGATCATCAAGGATTACTATCTAAAAGATGGTTCAACTTCTGCATTTTTAAAACATGAAAGAGGAGGGTTACCTGTGCTCTAAGAAAATTTACTTCTGCCCAGCCAGCCAACAGAGAGGCCTCCTACTATGCAACTTTCCAGCTGTGATGAGGTGTTTGAGCTAAGTGAATTGAGACAGAAAATAGCCAGAAAGTCTGGAAAAGGCTCTCAGGAAGCCATTAATTGACTAGAAATTCTTTCTTCCCTTTGACCCTACCCAAATGCAGCTGAGCCCATCTTTTGGCTATGCAGGGCTAAGGTGTCCTGATAGATGGGCTCTTAGCAGGTGTTTCTTGGTCCCAGTTCAGCACCAAAATCATCTATCACTTTTCCCCAAAGCCTTTCAAGTGTTCCTTCTTCTAGAAGGGCAGGCAAAGCATAGCCTTTAAAAAAAACACCAAGAAAAGCCAAATGATAAATCAATGTTCTTTCAGTCTGAAATTAAAACCAATGTCATTTGTAATGGCAGAAATATATGTTTTAAATTGGACTCAAATTGCTTTCAGCAAAAAGACATTTGAAAGCATCATGAGCAGATTGAAGTTTTAAAAAAAATAGCAGCTGCCAACATCAGTAGTCCCTGGAGTGCTGCACAGAACAAAAGATCCTCTCCCATTGAATTTTGCCCACAGAAAGCCACTGCATCCTGAGGTGGCTGGATGTGTGGAAAACACACACTTTTAAATGAGTATTATTAGCTGAGTAGGTAGAAATATAAACACAAAAAAAGTTTGAGATTTCAAAGAATTTGGAAGTCTACCATTCATCCTACAGTTGAACAGAGGCTAAATTACAAAGCTGCTGGGATTCAACTTCATAAGTGCTTAATCAATCACCCTAACACTAGGACAAGGCTGAGAACTGCTTTGCTTGCTCCACAGATTTTGTTGTTGGCATTATCCTGTAATGACACAACAAATTCTATAGACAAATTTTGGTGCAAATGCAATTTCTCTCATTTTCACCTTAAGAAAACCTGCACAGTAATTAACTTCACAGCAGTTTCATTTGACAAAGTAATACGGCACATAGAATAAAATATTCATTAATAATTGATTATGAAAACTGTAGTTAAACTATGTTCAGCTAATGTAAAAGCTAACAGCTGTAAGAATACAGAGGGTATGGTTCTTCACAAAAACATAATATTTCAAATTCAATAGTGTTTGAGAGTGATTTGGTAAAGAATAGTTTCATAAAACTGCAAAGGGCCCACTACAAAAAGGATTGCCAGAGGTGCAGTGAGCACTTTTTACAGAATTAAGCCCCATAATACATAACACTTCTAAAATTTAGATTATTGATAATTTCTCCAAACCCAAGTGAAGTATTTCTTCGAAAGATTTCAAGGGCCAGCCAATAGTTTCTTCTCAGCAATGACTCAAACTGCAAGGAAATAAAACAGCATTACAAATAACAAAATCTGATAGCAAGATGTGATGTTGCTGCCTAAATTCCTGGAAAAGACTCTCAGAAAACATTAGTGGTGATAGATAGTAAAGTGGTCCTTTTATTAGAAACTTCTAAGGTGCACATTAAAACTATGTGCACAAAAGTAAGCTAGATGTTACAGTTTTTATAATTTTCAGTAATTAACATATTTGATATCTATAACCAACCCATGGTACCATTTCCCCTGGTGCGCCACCCTCAGAACTCCTCAGAACTGCCCCTTGGAGCCCCTCCAAGGGCTCTGAGCTGACTCTCCTGTTTTGATTACAAGCTATCTTGTCTCAGTTGGAGTTCTTGCAGATGTTCTTCAAAACAATGTAATGTGATAATAAAGTTCAGAAATGTGTGGGAAAATGCTTAGTGACTTCTAAATACCACCTAAAATGTGAGAAACTCAGGAAAACTTATTCAACTTATATAACTCTATGGAAATCTACAAAATGCACACTAAAAATCCTTAGGCATCAATGTATGGTGGAATACAGAATGAAATCACTGATAACTGTGCATTGAATCAAGCCTTTTGTTTCCATGTTAAAGCTCTACTCTTACTCTTCTACATTGTCTTTCTACAGTCCCCGTAATTTCAATTTGTTGTTCCTTAATGGGAAAAAAGTACAGCTCTATTAACTACGTTTGACTGTGATGTGGTGCATTTTTACCTCTTCTTTCTTTGCACGTATCAAAATTTGCTCATTTTTCTGCCTGAAAGAGAACTTAAAGCACAGTGGAGCTCTGGTCTGATGCTTCAGCTTTCTCATGTTAAGGATCTGCAAAAGTTTTTAGGAAGAAAAAGGCACCTGGAATATTTTTTTTCCAAATGTTTTTTTCCACTGTGTAACTCACCTTTTTTAATTATTCTACTATGCAGCCTGACTTCTGCTGGCAAATAAACCAGATGCAGAGAACTGATATATCCTTTCTGCAAAGAATGTAGAATGCAGAATTTTGATAAGAAGGGTAAAAACACACTTTTAAGAATGTTATCTCTTTCCTCCCAAGTGATCAGATTTTCCAAGACATCAGCCTAAATATGAGGTCAAGCTTTATTTGAAGCTTCAGTGTATTAGAAATTGCAGTCCAGATTCCAGCCTTTCAACAAATAGAATGACTAGGATTCTGTTTGGCCTTAACTACAGGCACCTGATTCAGATGTCTATAGGCACCCTTACTGTCTAAATTTCCCCTGGTAGTCCATGGAAATAGCCAATACAATCAAAATTGCCTGTACAGACTCTGAGCTTACCAGCCACAATGGCATCAATACAGTTGCCCCTGACCACAGATCATTCCTTCCATGTCCAAAATCTACACAGACTGGCAATATTATACAAAATCTATAAGAGAGACGTGAATTTAAATGGTGGCCTGTATATCCACTTTTGGATGAGGTGAATGATTCTCCAGCCTCCTTTGGCTGGGGGCAGGATCCAGCAGCTAACACCACAGCATGTCCAAGATGCCGCAGCACATTTGAGACCACTTGCACAGGACATGATGTAGGACTCATAAAGGATCTTTACCTCCTGGAGAGGCTACTCAAGCCCAGACAGTAAATCTCAGTAGCACCAGTTGCTACAATGATGTAGCTGAATCCCACACCAGAATCTCCACACAGAAAGGGTTTGAACAACTGGAAGGCTTTGCTTTGAATTAAACCCCACCATAAAAGTCTGCATGAGAATCTAGCTTCCCCAAGTTCCGAACAAGCTCAAAGGGTTCTGATTCACACTATACACTTATCACTAGAGTCCCAAATAAGCAACCAAAGTTTTCATACTGACTAAATTTGGACCTCAAATCCCAAACTTTTCTCTTGCCTTCATGACAACTGTGTATCCTATCAAAGAGAATCATCTCTGTCCCCATCTGTGCATCTAACATTTCTCAACTAGAGATGTATGAAGTCTTTTCCTCTTGCTTACTGTGAAAAAAACACTGATGTTAATCTCGTTAAAACCAAACACATCCTTTTTTTTCCTAGTTGTTTCAAAACTTTCAGTTGCAAAAAAACCCAGATTTTGCTTGCTGACACAGACGGTTTTGTAGCTGGCATTGAAAGGACAAAGTTTATTAAAGTCCTTCTTCAGGCAGCATTTCCAGCTGCAAAGTACTTACAACTGTTGCTTGTAACAACTGTAATCACATTTCTTCCTTAGATCCTGTAAATTGAAGGAAGAAAATTACTAAATTCACTAAAGGGAGCATAGATGTGTACTTGTTCTTAGAAAGTCACATAATCATCCCTTATCACATACACATTTTAGTTACATTTTCAAACATAAAATAAAAAGCACTAGAACTGAGTATTGTCTAGATAGCAACCACCTTTAACAGCAGAACAGGTCTTTAATAGTATACACAACGTACAACTATTTTGGATAGTAAATGAGAGTTAAATTGCCTACGGAGGACATGGGATGAATGCAGATAACCTGTTTCATCATTACATACATTATTAGATATATTCATTATTTTCAGAAACTACTTAACAGTCTTTTAAAGGTTATAAGTAGCCAGGACATCCATCACTTTCAAAATAAAATTAAAATTTTATAATAATAGCAGAATAGAAGGATAGTTTATATTTTTAATATACCTATCAACTCTTCTAAATTATCATCAGATTACCATTCCATGAGGAAAAAAAAAACTCTTTTTTTTTAAGGCAAAGTTAAAGTAGAATAAAATTTCCTGGAACTACAGTCAGCTGTAGCTTGATGCTTTTATAGCACACTACCAAGAGAAAGTGGCAGCTACACTGGCAGTGGATTCCTGAAGATATTGAAGTGACCTTCCTAACATCACTTAAACCCAGTATAACAATGCAAATCAACAGCAGAGCAATGAAGAGTCCAGGCAATGGGAAGCATTAGGCTTCTAAGCCTTAACCAACACTTGAATTTCATCCAGCTGAGGTAGAGCTGCACAGAAGTGAATTTCACTCTACTCCACTCACAGGGCAAGTAGCATTATTTTGCCCAAGGTTAAAAAAAAAAAAGGCAGAAGGGATTTACTCCAAAGGGAGACAATCTCAACGTTCTACCTACTGATAACTAACATGAGAATTAGAAAGGCAAGCCTCCCAGTCAGGAAACACAAACATAGATAGTTGACTCTGGCAACTGCTAGAAATTAGTAACTGGTCATCAAAGGAGAATTTCTAACTGCTGAGAGGAGATCCTAGTTAACGCTTAGATTTGACCAGGATACACTGCAGTTTTTTCTAATGAAATAATACAAAAAAAGATCCAGACTGAGATTTTTTTCTTTATCAATGTGTCACCTGACCTTCTTCTTGCCTGGGTTCTTCATCATCCCCTAAAACAAGTACCACACTAATTGCATTAAAAGTAAAAGATCTAATGCATTGTTAATGAAAAAAGAACAAGATAAAAGGTGATTGTACAGCCAAGACAGACAACCTGTTTAGCTGCAGGAGGTGATTCTACTAAGTGCAAAGACAGTTATTCAGTTACCTATAAAGACAGCTTTCATTTATTTTCAAACTCTCAAAAGGAAATCATTCCTTGTCTGAACAATAGAGCTGATCAAGAGATTCCCAGCTTCAAAACAGGATGGACTAGCAAAGATCTGACATTTGAAACTGCCAACTATACAAGGATGTTTGGTAGCATTTCAAAAGTGTCTGTGATACTTTGTACACAGTTGTTGGGGGGCTTTCTGTAGACTTTTAAACAATTTGTCTTATATGCAGCAAAATTTCTGTAAGGTTTACATGAAAGAAAATCACATTCATAAATTGTGGGAGTTCAGTGCTGGGATTCAGTGTTTCCAGGTAGTCTTTCCTAAAATCAGGTCACCTGCCTCAGTACTTAGATATACTTTCAGGTGCCTTTCTCTATACTTTTCAATAACAACAATTTTAATCTTCTCCATTAACAATCTATAAAGATTTAACTCTATTAAATCCATTGTGATCTTGGGTTGAAATATATCATCCCTGTCACTTTCTCTTCTGTACCCTCTCTCTCTTTACATATATATGGATTTATGTAATTATTTTTCCTGAGAAAAAACAGCTGGCCTTCAGCTGTTTTACTTTCTTGAAAATGTACTTCCATACATCATAAGCACATAAAATAAGGGGGTTTAGCACAGTATATAAGCCCTTTCAGTTCTGAATGTTGCTAAACTCTGAAGAAAAGATGATGGTGTTTTAGCTTATCAAATGTCATTCAAAAATAGCTCAGTATACAAATAACCTGTTATTGTGGATGTACATCATTGGAAAGTCTGTATGCTATGCAGATGGAGAGACCAAACCAAGCAAACTAAGGCTAACATCTTCAAACCTGACTAATCATTCGTGGGCTTATGTGTACCCAGTAAGCAGCACAGAAACTAAAGAAGCCCACCATGTAAGAGTGTATGAATAACCACACACACAAACATAATACTCACTTCTGTTCTATTAACAAACTGCCTCCTGGTGCTCCTGAGACAGATTTCCTCACTGGTCAAAGGCAAGACAGGAAAATAGCAACAATTTTGGGTTTCTCACCACCTGTATGCAAGCACAGAGAAGTCAATCAATAGAGTATTTACTGGGATACAGAAAATTGCTTCAGCAGAGCAAATCCAGACACTCATTTAATACTTCATGCAGATTGCAGTGACAAGAGGATTCTGAGGCAGAAGATGCTGTCCAGCCATGCATATAAATAGTTGACTTTTGGGCAGGCACTGGCTAGTCCAACCATAAGCATTTAACAGAAAATATGGTTCTGAACATTTTGTGTTTCCCTTTGGAGGTGGATGGTGCTGGACCTTCTCAATCACATATCACAGAATATGCTGAGCTGGGAAGGACCCACAAGGATCATTGAGTCCAACTTGTAGCCCTGCAGAGGAGAATCCCAAAGAATCATGATGTGTTCCTGAGAGCATTGTCCAAATGCTTCATGAACCTGTCAGGCTTTGTGTTTTGCTCCTCCAGTTCTGCAATATGCAGAGCTGATTACATCTCCAGCCTGATGTCTACAGGCATCTCAGCATATGCAATACATTAATTGTCAAAAGAACCCAAGTATTGTCCTTTTCAGAAGTGGATCTTTCATGGACAAGGAAAGAAGATTATTCTGGGAGCTATCGAAAAACACCTGAAAGACAATGCAGTCACTGATCACAGCCAGCACAGCTTCAGGAGAGTAAAGTCCTGCTTATCAAACCCAATTTTCTTTCATCACAAGGCAACCCACCTGGCTGAGCAAGGGAAACCAGTAGTTGTCATCTTTTTGGATTTCAGTACACCTTTCAATATTGTCTCTCACAGCATCCTTCTGAGCAAAATGTTCAGCACAGCTGGATAAACACATTGTGTGCTGGATGAGCAAATGGCTCATGGGTCAAGAAGAGAGAGTAATAGTGAATGGGGTGACATCAGGCTGATGACCTGTCATTAGTGGGGTCCCACAGAGCTCCATCTTGGGCCGTGTGCTTTTCAATGTCTTCATAAATGACTTGGACACAGGACTGGAAGGGATACTGAGCAAGTCTTCAGATGGCACAAAACTGAGAGGAGCTGTTGACTCCCTCAAAGGCAGGGAGGTCTTGCAGGGAGACCTCGACAAATTAGAGGACTGGGTAATCACCAACCATATGAAGTTCAACAAAGAAAAGTGCTGGATTCTGCAACAAATTGGATGGGGCAACCCTGGATGCACAGACAGACTGGGCAATGGGATGCTGGAAAGAAGTGCCATGGAAAGGGACCTGGGTGTCCTGGTGGATAACAAGTTGAATATGAGTCAACTTGCCCTGGCAGCCAGGAGGGCCAACCATGTCCTGGGGAGCATCAGGCAAAGCATCACCAGCTGATCAAAGGAGGGGATTGTCCCACTCTGCTCTGCACTGGGGCAGCCTCACCTTGAATATTGTGTGCAGTTTGGGGCACCACAATATAAGAAAGACATTAAACTTTTAGAGAGTGTCCAAAGGAGGGCAGTGAAGACAGCGAGGGGCCTTGAGGGGAAGTCGCATGAGGAGCAGCTGAGGGCACTTGGTCTGTTCAGCCTGGAGGAGACTGAGAGGAGACCTCGTTGCAGTTCCAACTTCCTTATGAGAGGAAGAGAAGGGGCAGGCACTGATCTCTTCTCTGTGGTGACCAGTGACAGAACCTGAGGGAACAGCCTAATGTTGTGTCAGGGGAGGTTTAGGCTGGATATTACAAAAAGATTCTTTCCCCAGAGGGTGGTTGGGCACTGGAAGAGGCTCCCCAGGGAAGTGGTCACAGCACCAAGCCTGACAGAGTTAAAGAAGCATTTGGATGATTCTCTCAGGCACATGATATGACTCTTGGGGATGGTCCTGCACAGGGCCTGGAGTTGGACTCGATGATCCTTGTGGATCCTTTTCAACTCAGCATATTCTGTGATCTTGTGACAGTGTCACTGAGGTACTACTTGCGTGGCAAGGTGAACAGTTTCAATCCTGCACTCGTACTGGAAACATTCCTGCATAGCCCATACTCATTGCCACTTAGTGGAGTTGTGACTGGATGGATGAGACCTTGATACCTTGAGTATTTTAGGGACAGGCCAGCAAAATTGTGCAAGCTGAAACAAGTGGACATGCTACAAATAGTTTACTGCTCTTGTGTGAATGTGCCAGTGTGAGCACGGTGTGATTGATCTGAGCCACTGAGCACTTTTTAAAATACATAAGTCTGCCCAGAAGTGGAGTTGCTGTGAAAAGGATAGGATTCTTTCATGTAGAATATTTACCCAGACATAATACTGTTCCTGCAGCAAACTAGATTGTGCTTATCCACACACTTCAGATTTGTATTTTGGGGCATGCACAGATGAGCAGGTGCCCGAAACAGTTGCTAACTAATTAGCAAGTTTTCAGTCATAGATTCAAACTCCAAAGAAAGTTTTTGTCACCCTGAGGGCAGCCTAATTTTTGGTTTTTAACATTTCCCAACATGCAATTAAGATACTTTTAATAGTATGTTCCAAAGTTCACCAAAATCATTGAAAGACCATATATTAACCAGGAATGCATAATCAAAATTGATATGTTGGTTTTCAGTATTTGCAGGCTTCATGAAACAATGTGCTCAGAGCTCCCTGCCACCTCAGTGCAATAGGAATGGCATCATACCTGGGGAACTGGAAAACAGTATAAAATGCCACTGCTGAAGATGTGATTAATTAGTTTTCAAAATCCTTGAAGGTGTACTTCTGTAATTTATCCCAGATGGCCCCAAAGTAGTTCACTAAGAACTTGGCCTTCTGAGGAAACAGAAGGTGGGAATTTGCTACACAATATTGTCTTATCAAAGATCCACAGGAATTCTAATGTGCTGGTGAACAGTGGCATTTCATCAACATGTTTTGTGTTATTTCTCTGCTATCACATTTAGCAATCACATGTCCTAACTGCCATGACAAGGTTTCTCACAGCACATATTTTGCTGTCTTTAATTTTAGACTTGTAGCTGCATTTGTTTCAAGCTTTTTTTAACATTGCATCACATTATTTTGGGGTCCTGTATTTGTAAAATATACACATCATGAGTATTAAATTTCAGTCCTATCAGAATTTCAAGAGTCTCATACATTTTATTTTGGATAACTTCTTTCTCTTCTTGTGATGGTGAATGGAAAACAGCAGAGGAATCACTCGATTAAAAACTTGTCACTTTGATGTGATCAGGACAGGGTAAAGTTTGGAAGAATATACCATCTCTATCTACTCAGGAACTTTTATCTATCTACTGTCAACCTACTCACCACTTATCATCCAGATGTCTCCTCCCCTAAGGTACAAGCTTTCTTGCTTTCTTTGATTTTATTACATGCTACCATGAGATATGCAAACACTGATGTGTCAGGTTGTTCATCTTATGCCATGCTTGGTCTCCATCTCTGTTCAGTTTTTCTTGCTTTTGTAAAACTTTGACTGTGACTCCTTTGGCATACTTTTCCTTCTTCTAGCGAAATCTGTGTTAGTCATATGTGAAAAAAGCATTTATGATTACCGTCATCTTATCCTTCTCTTGCACTTTGTGAGGTTTTGCTTCTGCATCTCTCCTTCTCTTCTGTCTTTGTTAATAGTTCTTATATAAGTCTAAACTTCCTTGCAGGACACAGAATGCAGAGAAGCTTTCAAGATACCCCCTTCCAGATGGAGGTTATTTGCATTCGGTATTACCCTACGCTTTTCTATATAAACATTATTAGGATTTTTGCTTTCTTTCTTGTTGTCTGAGAAGCCAGGTGTGCACACAATACATACCATGTTTCAGGTTTATGTGTCCTCAGAAGAATACATAAATATTCTGCTGAATAGGCACTTTGAGACCTTGTCTGTCCATTCCAGGAATGTGACTGTCTGTACTAACAGTGTTAAAGCTATAAAGACAACAGCATCATTAAAACAGTTTCCAGGAAAACAAAGGAGTACAATTTCACAACAGATTTCCTCTCTGGTACTCCTAGTTTTCACTCTCCAGTATTGATTTTAATGTAATTTTAGTCTTCCATCTGTCTATATATACTTTATGTGAAGCTGGGGAGAACTTAGAATGACTAAATCAGTGTTGCAGTAGCCTGGTGCATCTGTTGGCAAGAAACCACTAACATTTTCACCTCTCTAAGGCTGCCTAAGAAGGGAGATTCTTCCTTTATCGATGCTTCTTGACCCCTTATGGAATATAAGTTGGTATTCTGAAATCTCAGTACCAAAAATCTACTTTATTCTACCCCAGAAGACAGAAAACATGAAAAGCTGTTTGAAAGATATGGAGATTTCAAATTCTGGTACTATTCCATCCTGTCAGCAACAACATGAGACAACAACATTCCTTTTATAAAGCACTTACCTCACTTAAAACAGCATCTATGTAATTGTGGGGGTTTGCCACTGAAGACAAAATATGACCCAACTCACTTAATAAAAGCACAATATAAAGAAGTAAAATAACTGCTATATAGGATGTATTTGTCCATCACTGTTTATACAATAAGGTTTGATTCATTTCCTTATTACTCCTCTGCTACACAGCAATGTTATAATTTGAGGAATAATATATTGCAAACCTCAGTATCTCAGTGTTCTCTTTGAGACATCCCAGACAAATTAATGATTTTCATTTTGGACTCTCAGTTCACTCTGCACTTTTCATTGTTATGAGGGCTTTGTAGTGATCACAAAAAGCTTAATCAAGCAAAATAAAACTAAAAAGCATCTATGATATCCAGAAGTCTCCTATACTATCCTTGAAAATGCACATTATTCTTTTCAGTATTTGGTTGGCTTAATGAAATGTGACCGTGTAACATTCTGCTTTTTTTCTTTAATCCATGTTCACATCACCATTAGCAACAAAAAACTGATGCATTTTCAAGTCCAGAAGCAAAATATTCCTCTTTCTCTAGCTAGTGAAAGTCAGTTTAGTGTCTATTTTAAAGCCAAAATCTGTAATATGTTGTCCTGTAGAGCAAAATTTGTCCTGTGTTTTGTTACATACACCTGTCATTTGTATTTCGTCTCAAAATGGTTAATAATTTACAATTTTTAGTTTTTATTTTATTATCAAAGGCTGATTTCCTAATGCTTTTGAGAAACAGTTTCCCTTTAAGTTTTCCCTTTTTTACCAGTCTTTTCTCATTCAAATTTCAAATCAATTATTTCTAAATTCTGAAGATCTGTTTTGTTATGACTGCAAGTTTGGATCAGGAATAAATAACACAAAACTGAGTAGACCTTTGAAATACAAATTAGTTCCTAAAAACCATGACATAGAAATAATCTAACAAAAAAAACCAAACAAACAAACAACAAAAAACCCAACCCTACTCAAAACCTAACAAGCCATCCTCTGAAACTTTAAATAGACATGTTAGCATAGAGGTTAATGACTATGATTTCTTTAGGTATGTATTATTTCCAAGTTTGCTATCATATAGCAATAGCAGCAATTCACAGACAAGCAATATCCAAGACGGTATTGCAGTTGTTAGACTAAATTGCTTCCAATCCTTGTCAAAGGCAATTCAGTACATGCTCAACACAAAAATAGGTATTAGACACAAATATTGTCATAAAAAGATGTTCCGTGTCCAGATAAATGACTTACAAACATGCTGAGAAAACTGTTTTTATGAGTACGACCCCAATGTAGAAAAGCCACAGTAAGCCATTAAATATTGCACATTAAATGTTTATGAATGTGACAAGAGGCCAAGTTATCTCTTCATAAAGATTTTCAAAATACACAAAAAGAAGAATATTCCTTTTTATAAGTAATTTATCTGTACTCTTTTTAGTGTTGATAACCTCAGGAAAAAATATCTTAAAGTTGCTAAATAATATCAGTAAAAAATGGACTTCTTAGTAACTTCAGCATGTACATGGCAGAAAAGAGAGACGCTGAAGTGAAGACTGAATAAAGAGAGGAGACAGGAGCAAGTAAGCATTCTGAACAAATTAGCCATTAAAACCGTTACTGAAAGTGCTGTTGTTTTGTTTTACCTCCTGCATAAAATTTCACTCCTGAAATACACTGTCTTCCAGGTAGCACAATTTGTAGAACCCATACACAATAATTTGCTTGGCAGTCACAATTTAGTGATCCATTAAAGACTTATCTTTAGGCTCCAATTCCCTGAACCCATCAATCAGAGCTAAAGCAATAAAAGTTTGCTGAGGGCAGAAGCTTTGGGGCTCATTTTCAGAATGGCTGAGAACCCTCAGATGCCAAAGTAATAGCTACAGGTACCCAGCGCAATAAAAAAAAAACAAACCCAGCCTACTACCTTCATTCTGTCTGTTGATTTCCTTCACCTCCACTGTCACTAAGCAGAGAAAATCTCTTTTTTGTATTTCTGAGTAAGTCAGCTCTCACATTCCCACAAGTAATCTGCATGCAAGTTTATTGGGATCAGAATCAGTAATTCAGCAGTGGTAACATATTTTGCTTGGTCACAGTAAAGAACTTCCTATAACTAAAGTAGACAAGGAAAATGCTGGGAGGAGATGAAAAAGTTGTGCTATCATGGAAAGCGGAGCTCAGGAGAAGCTGGACAGTCACTTTTTCTTGCTGCTGAACCAACATCCTTCTAGAGGGAATAGTTACCTGTGATCCATGAAGAAACTCTCTTCATCAGCATTGAAACTGTGCAGTTTTACTGCAGGGACTGAATTTGCATTAGGGAGAGTTAGAATGACAGTATTAACATTTGCATTTCAAATATGTCTTTCCCTTCCCCATAGATTTAGAACTGTTTATTTCTAGGATTATGACTTAAACCAGTTTGGACATACGAATCATGTCTGAAATTCAGATCCAAAATCAAGAATTGCAATTCAGAGTTTGAAAATTAATGGATTTAGTAGGTTTATTTGGAGTACATGCATGGTTCCAGACCATCCCATGTAGGAACTTACCAAGCTGAATGAGTTTCGCCAAGCCACCAGGTTCTACACTGAAATTGAAGATCTGTTCTGGTCAACTAAAAAACTCTTCAGAACAAGAAGTGATTGCCAGGACTTCTGAGATGCACACAAGATAGCAGTGTTGCCAGGTCCCACATGGTTGCTATTTTACTCCCAATAATAGTATTTTTCTTCAAGCTCTAGTTCTTCAAATGGAAGTCTTGCTTTTCATTATCAAAAAAAAAAACCAAAAAAACACCAAAACTCAACCAACCAATCCAACAAAAAAACCAACCAAACAACCATAAAACCCTAAAATAAACATTGCTATTATGTGGGGGTGTTTTATTCGGATTTTTTTTAAACTTACTAAATATTAACCTGGAGAATTGATTCTCTATTTACTAAGAATGGCGATGATGAGAAATACACCTGAATGAGGACACCAGGAATGATGCAGAAGACATTTATAGAAGACATTTTGGTCTCTGCAAGAATAGCTCTAAACTAGTCAGTATAAATTGCAACTGGGGAGACAGGCTGTGACTTGCCTTCATTATGTTTTCTTTATGGAGCAGAATAGAAAGCATGCATGGTAGGCCTGTATGAATTACACAGCTTGCATCATACATGTGAGCTGTATAGCCCTAGCTGGAGGCTAGCTGGAAGACAGCTAACACATGGGGAGCGGTCTGTAAAGGGACATAAAGTCATAATCAATTTACTACCAACCAGCAGAACTATAAAGACACCAAACTCAAGAAATTGTTTGGTCTCTTAGATATCAAATGCCAGGGTAACAAGAAGAGTGAAATGGAAATTCCTGCAGATAAGAGGAAATGTGATTTAAATGGCAACACTAAAACTAAAAAGAATAGTTCTTATGACTGAAATGTAAAATCACTGGGGTAGATCTGGGTAAAAAAGAGTGTGAGTGGGTGATATGGTGTCCCAGAGGAAAAAGAAAGCATTTCTCATGGAGTATATGAGGGCTCTGAGCAGCAGGTTCTGTATCAGTATATGAATCTATGTGTTAATGAAGGTCAGGAGAGTCTAATAATGGGGTGTGTTACAGACCACTAAAATAGCCTGATGAAGAGGATAAATTCATCCCCCATAATGAGAAGAAATAAAAGCTGTATACAGAGAAGTTTGCCACAAGCAGCCGTTGGCAAACAGAATTAGAGCTGCTGACATGTACAGATGGAAATGACCCAGCACAAATTCTACCACAGAACTGACATGGGTTGGGTTTGTTTGAAGTGAATTGATAGGCTAAAGAGAGGAGTAAATAGCATGCCTGTGATAGGGGCAGTCACCTATTGCTAGCTGTCAAGCTGAATTAAGACTGCTTAGGGTCCCACAGTCTCTTTGATAGAAGTTACTCCAACTGAATACTGCAATTTTTACAGAAGATCACCAGTTCATTTAAACAGTGTTCAAGAGGCACTATATTATTTTTGTGGTGAAATCAAAGCAGTTGTTTGTTTTGTTTTATCTTAACTCATCTGTCCTTCTTTGAAGAAGAACCACCTCAAAAAGCATGTACTATGTACCCCAATGTGAGTTGTGTCTTCATTAAATCTTTTCAGTGTGACATGGAGCACGTAGGTGGTATGCATGTCCCCCAAAAAGCATCTGAAGGCAACCTCTATTTTTAAAATGTGGCTACTTATAATCTGTGCAACATCCCAAAATCCATATGTGGTGTTAATGTCAATGTAAGGTAAACAAGGCTTGTATCTCACTCCATTGACCTTATGTGCTCCTTCCTGATGCCAGCAGGAGGGCCTGAGGAAAGCAGATGGGGCATGGTTCTATGTCATCAGGCAAGAACCTTATCTAGCCCTGTCAAAGAATAGCCTGAATGTGTGTTGCATTAAAGACACCCTTTTACTACCTGGAAAGCCCCTGGCATTGCACATTCACATACAATCACTAGGGTCATATTTTGTTTGGATGGTCTCATAGATCTCACTGCCTGGGTTTATGCAGAGCTAAAAGCCTCACTTCTAAGCAGCATTTCTAAGGAGATAATTACATGAACTGGATTTTTTTTCTGGGTATATATAGTTCTATAATAGGTGGGCATGGCTTTTTTTTTTCTTCTGCTATTCAGATTGCAATAGGAAACGGCTATGCAAACTGTGAAAGTGATAAACCACCTAATCCTAAGACATTTGGGGTTTTATTTTGCCAATTTGTATTCTTAAGTACCACCTCCAGGCAGAAATTTGAAAAGAATGCTCTGTGTTTGGTTTATTTTGTCATAAGGTAGATATGGATTGAGTTTTGAAAACATACTTAGTTTATTTTCATAATACCTTTTTCTTTACTGTGCCCAAACTAGACTTGCCACATAAAATGCAAAAGTAGGAAAGTTAAAAGGCATCCATAACAGGCAGAGACAGTGAAACAAAAAGTTTCTGGCAGTTGCAAGGTTCTAGGGCATGCTGGAGAATTCACACAGCAAGGCAGAGTCATTAACTCCTTCCTCTGACATGAGTGCATTTGATGAAGCTCCAAAAAGTATGTCAAGGTCACGTTTACCCAATTCTAATGAAGCAAAGCAAAAATCACAATTTGTAAACCATCCACCAGGGATAAAAGTGTAATTTTTTTTAACAGCTAAGTAATTAAAAAGGCAAATGTGTTCCATATTGCAAGAGTGTTACTATATTAGATAAGGGAATGGATCATGACCATGTGACACTATTAATATGACTCAAAATTATCTGGTCTCTTAAAAGACTACATTTCCCTTAGCAGAATGTGAATTTCGGGTTAGTAATTTTAATTGCACTAGTATATGACTGCTTAAAAGTGTCATTTCATGTATTTTTTAAGCTGCTCCTCTTTGAATTCCTTCTCCTCCTACTCAGGGTTTTGTTTATTTTAATTGGGAGTTACTTATGCCATATTGTGTACTGACTCTTCATGATTTTTTTAAAATAAGCAGTTTTTTTTCAAGACCACCATACTGTGAAAAGAGTCACTATAAATAACAGAGGGATTTTAAAATTCAATCTCCCTTGAATGGAGAATTTTGCCCTTCAAGACGCAAAATGACCTAACAATTTCAGGGGCACTGTAGTTTTTTGCTTGATTCTGTCACCCTTTTTCATGCTAATTAGTGATGTCTTTTGCAAGCAATGTCACAGTATAGGAGGCAAATAATCCATTTTACTTAAAGTCATCTATTTTTCCAAAGGTGGAAACGTAACATGGCTGCTTTACCCAATGTGGAAATGCACTATGAAACAATAACTATGTAACTGTTCCTTTTCAATTAGTTATACCACAAAGTTAGAAAATAGCTCTACCTCTTTCACATTAATGGTGATATTTGCATTATATATTACTTTATGAATCATAAGTGGTTGTGTCTTTAACTATGTCAGCGTCTTCTGACAGAGATTTCCTCAGGATTAAAGATCTCACTGGAGAATAGATGAATTAAAATCACTAAAGACAGAAGTATATAGGTAAATGGTCTTAAGTTAAGCTTGCATGTTTTATCCTGACTGGAATTCTGTGTATGGTGTCTTTGTTATTCAGTTTTGGTAGGCACAAAAAGTGTGACAGCAAGTTAGAGTCAAAATGCAGAGAAAATCGTTCTCTTCCAGGAAGATGACTTTTCATTGTGGCTGAATCCTCATGTATTCCCAAGAGTATGCAGGCCAAGGGCAAAGGGGATTTTTTTAACTTAATAGAAAAAGTGTATTTACATTTGGAGTTGTTTTCAAGACAAAATAAACAAGAGCTGTTTATTTAAATCTCACAAAATAATACTAATATTCTATGATATATTATTCTAATTAATAAAGAAAACTATTGAATTCACAGATTTTGTTGAAACTTAATATGTACTGTTTAGTACATGAACTGAATAGCCCTATACTTCCAGATAATTATGAGTCATTCTGACAGCAGTAACTGAAATAGCAGTGACAATCACAATATTCCACCTATAAGACACTGTTGCAGACAGGGGTATGTTCCTTAAGAATGAAGGAAAAGGTATAGGTGTTGCTTTTTCAGCAGAATACTCTATCCTCATATAGTGTTTTCAGTCAAACTATAGTCTCAGTGACTTGTCTTAGTGTAACATTTAAAAAAAATTTACTAACAAGAGAATATATAATTAAGAATGCATATTGCTTTTAAAAATCAGAAGATACAGGTGAAAGCAACTCTCCTCATGAATGGCAGAATCTGCAAGCACAGCTTTTGTTACAGTTCTGAGAAGTAGTGATAGTGGTAAGATTTAGCTAACCGGAAAAGGCAGAAAATAATCCTATAATCAATTTACCATGATTAAATACCTATATAAGAAGTAAACAAATTCTTCTCTTAAGAACAAGTTTTGAAATTGGATACACTAAAGCTCTCACAGCATCTGGAATTCTTCAATGATAAATGAAGCACTAAACATGTCCATAAAATATGCTATCTTTATTAATTCAGCTGCACTTAATGCATCTTAGTACTCTGTTTTTATTTGAAAGGGCTGAATAGCAGAAATTTGCCTCTATATCATGAGAATGTTGCACAGTCCTGAGGAGACTAAAATAGCATACAGAACTGCAGAACAAACTAACCAACACATCAAATCCTGGCAACTTTTACAAAGAATTTGAGCAAGAATAAATTTGCTTTGCAATCCCCTGTCTGAGTAAGCTATAATACCTCCTAGGCTAGCTACCTGCATTTTCCTACTTCAGTAGAAATGGAAAGGTCTGATTTTATGCCAAGAACATGATTGTGAGGATTTCTTTTTGTTGGTTGTTTTTTGGTTTTAACTGCTGTAAAAATTATGACTGAACCGGTAGATAAAATATGGTATTGAATGTTCAGATCCGAAGGGTCCGTGAAGGATTTCCACAAATAAAATTACTCCTTCTTTCAACAGATGGGGAACTAATGTAGAAACCCTACATAGTCTTTGAATGTCATGCAGTCCAGAGCTTTTGAAGAGACACAGCTGTATTTTCTAGCTGGTTTGTTGCAAGGCAGATCCTAGAATCCTAAAGAAAAGTGTCTTTGTTATTTTGTCTGCACAAAATTATATACGTCTCTGGATTGTGTGTTTTAGAGGCCCCTGAGAAAGTGATTATCTTCGTCAAACTTCTTGAGTATTAGTGGTTATTAGAAGCTGGTGAGTATTCCAGAGTAGTTATTAATCTACCTGTGATCCAGTAACTGGATTTTCACCTCTGGCTTCTTTTAGAATTCTTCTGGAAAAAATTGCATTATTAATAGGCAGAAACTCTACATAAAGTGTCATAGTATATGAAGGTCTGAGTGGGTTGGCATCACCCGTTCCTGACAACAGACAGGGAGAATTCCAACACCATATGCTTTCATCTGCAAAACGCCCACTTCTGAGCAAAAATGCCCCATAAAATTAAAATTATCTTCCTGCAGAACTCAAAGTCATTTGCAAATTTGCTTCTTTTAAACAAGCTCAGAAGTAAGATTAATGGAGTAATGAAATTAACTCTACACCAAACCAGTTTTATCATCTGACTCTTTCAGCAGGTTCTGAATTTCCATGACTCCTTTTCAAACATATATTCACAGGACTCTAGTCAAAACTGGCTAGCATCTTCCCTGTATCAAACACAAGTTCTCTCTTGCTATAGCAGCACTGTTCTTTTTGCAATATCTGGAGATTAGATAAGGGCAAACATCATTTTAAAAAACTACTGTAGTTAGCTTCATTAATTTTTCATGGTTTCTGCAATTACTTCATGTCAACTAGCTTGAAGATTTAAAAATGTGTCTTGGAGAAGTGATATTTTTGTGTTGTATAATCAGGTTTTGCTATTAGCATTATTCTCATTCTAATTATCGATGGTATATGCTGCAGACAGAGATCCTCCCCAGTGTCTAGAGGTGATACAAAAGGAGACACAACTCACTTGTACAGTGCACTCATGCGATCTTTTATCACTCCTCCAGCAATGAAAAATTAGTGGTAAATCAATTAATAGTGTTAAAGGTATTGACAGGCCAACAGGTAAATACTATCAACATGGTAAATTGAGAACCTTGCTTTGGTATCAAACCAAGAAGGATGGTTTAAAGGGGATCTAACCAAAGGCTGAAAACTACCATGGAGAAAGCCAAGGACAAAGTTATTCTATGAGTGCGGCCCACAGGGATGTTAATTCTCACTGTTGTAAGAAGCCAAAAAGGGAAGCACACCAAGAATGTGTTGCATTTCTTTAGCTGAGGAATGAACACAGTAAATGCAGATTTCTGAAATGTGGCATGTCTATATATATAACTATATACATTTCTTGCTGTATTTTTCATTGCAGGGAAAGTAGAACATAAATAACATAGACTTTTTTTTTTTTTCGACTGGGTTTGCATGACAAGCTTAGAGGTCTGGGGGAAAAAATATAGGAAACACTTATTATTCAAGCTGTATTATTCAGGACATTTTGTAGCTTTCCAAAGTGGTATAAACAAGACAATACAGATCCAGGGATAGACTGCTATTCCTTTTCTCTGACTGACACAAAAGACTTGCAGTGGGAAGGAAATTGTGTTGTGACTCACAAGCCACTAAATGACTGTGGCTTACAGTGGGCTCCATATATCACCAGGATAAAGAGAATGGCAATGTTTAAAACAAACAGATTTCAGGACATTTGCAGCCCATCGGGAAGTGATTCAACTCCAGTAAGCCTTCGTTTTTGTTTTGAAAACCCTGCCAACAGGGCTTCTCTTTCTTTTCCATTGCAGCAGGAGTTGATGCCTGCAATGTGTTACACAACTGTTTCCCTTAAGCCCAACGACTGAGCTTTGTTATCAGAGTTATATTCAGAAACACTACTTCAGCCTAAAATTGAAGGAAAATCTATTTTCACCTTTTATATTAAGTACATTTGCTTCTCCACTAGGATAAGACTATCAGAGGCACACACAGCTTAAACGTAGTATTGATTTTTAGAAATTAAAGCCAGTTTCACATAGCTCTGGGCTTCAATGAGTCATGAAATTCCATCAACAGTTAGTTCAGATGGGGTTTTTTTTGTTCCTGGAAGACAAGGATCGGCTCATGTGAACTGACAGGTGGAAATGTATTCAGTGTGAAAACTTCTGAAGGAATTTTTGAAGTGGGTCTCTTAGCAGAAAGAGGTTGATTTTAACTAACCTACAACCTGCTGAGTAGAGACCAATTTGTATAGAAATGGGGTCATTGCATTAGGGAAGTCTGAAATTCAAACCTGCAGATGTTCATGCTGAGTGCCTAACTGAACCTCTGGAGTCCTCAAAGCTGTGCTTTAAAAATATATACTTCTTTTTTCTTTTCTTACAACACTCCACCTCATAGTAATGCAGAAAATTCCCAGACCACAATCTTCAGTTCAGCACTTATTCATCTCACTTGTTTGCTTGTTTCAGGATACGTAAATATGCTAAGATGGAAACTGATTCTGAAATGTGAGGCAAAAAAACAACTTAGAGAAGTAAATCCATGCATTTCTTAAGAACAAATGTCTTGAATTTGCTCATGCTATTTCTATCACATGATGGCTCAATGCCCTCTTTTAACAGATATTCCATTACATACAACTATCTAGAAGAAATATTAGTTTTCTCACAAAAAAAGCATGTATCAGATGCTGCTCAAACTCAAACATGTTCATATATGGGAAAAATTAGTTCTCATAATATATTGGAAAGTAAAATGCTATAAATACTACTACCAAAGTAATTAAGTTATTACTGAGACATTGGTCAATGATGCTCAGTGTCCCATTTTATCAAGAAATTGTCAGGTACTCCAAAAACTGTGAAATGTGCAAAGTTACCCAGAAGAGCGAACCAAAAAGAACTTTCAGAATATTTCCTTCTAGAATTCTTTATAGATGTTTACACAACCTGAGGGAATGGACTGAAGAATGAGGGGAGGTTTAGGTTGGATATTAAAAAGAGGTTCTCCACCCAGGGGGTGGTTGGGCTGTGGAACAGGCTCCCCAGGGAAGTATTCACAGCACCAAGCCTGACAGAGTTCTAGAAGCATTTGCATGATATTCTTGGGCACTTAATGGGACTCTTGGGGGTGTACTCCTGTGCAGGGCTATGGGTCAGACTTGGTGATCCTTGTGAGTCCCTTCCAACTCAGCATATTCTGTGATTCTGTGGCTCTGTTACCTGCCATCACCAGCAGTGCATCCATCCAGCTCCTGAGTAGACATGAATTTTACCCGGAGAATGCCGTGGGAAACAGTGTCAAAGGCTTTACTAAAGTCCAAGTAAACAACATCCACAGCCTTTCCCTCATCCACTAGGGGGGTCAGCTGGTCCTAAAAGGAGATCAGGTTGGTCAAGCAGGACCTGCCTTTCATGAACCCATGCTGGGCTGATCCCCTGATTGTCCTACATGTCACATGAGGACATGCAGCATGATCTTCCAGCACTTCTTATAGATGGGTGTCACACTGGCTAACTTGCAATCACCTGGAATCTCCCCAGTTAACCAGGACTGTGAGTAAAGAATGGAAAGTGGCAGAGTAAGCTATCAGCTTCCTCAATACTCTTGGGTGGATGTCATCCAACCCCACAGACTTGTGCATGTTTAGGTGGTACAGCAGAGCACTGATCATTTCCACTTGGATCGTGGGGGCTCCCCATTCTGTTCCCCATCCCAGTTCAGGGGGCTGGTACGCAGGGAACAACTCATCTTGCTATTAAAAGCTGAAGCAAAAAAGGCACTAAGTACCTCACCCTTTTCCTCATCCTTTGTCACTCCCCTACATCCAGTCAAGGACAGAGATCCTACTTAGTACTCCTGTTGCTGATGTCTTCATAGAAATATTTTTTATTGTCCCTTATGGCAGTGGCCAGATTAAGTTCTAATTGGGCTTTGACCCTTCTAATTTTGTCTCCGTATAACCTCATGACATCCTTATAACCCTCCCGAGTTTCCTGCCCCTTCTTCACAAGGTCATAAACTCTCTTTTTATCCCTGACTTCCATCCATAGCACTATGGTCAGCATGTCTCCTTCTTAAACCCTAATGTTTCATTCTTCTCCATTTCCAGACAGAGATTGTCCACAGGATCTCAAAAATTAGGTGAGTTTTCCTTTTCCCTCGTTATAATATTGATCATTGTCATCATCACTGTTATCACAAGATCCAGACGGCAAAGAATTCTCTTCTCAACATACAAAACGTCACCAGCATTCCATATAGTAGGTGCTTTCCATGGTTTCAGCAGCTGTTAATATCCTTGCAGACAGCAGTATCATAGGATAATTAGGGTGTGAAGGGCCCTCAGGAAGCCTCTAGTCCATCCTCATGCTCAAAGCAGCATCAGCTATGGGATTCCTCAGGGTTTGATCTAGTTGGGACTTCAAAACCTCCAAGGACAGAGACTGTGCCACCTTTCCAAGCAACTTTTCTGAGAATTCTGTTCTTCTGTTTAGCTGCATTCATGGTAAATGCCCTTTTCATTTGAGCGCTAATTATTTTAAAGTCTTATTTTATTTATTGTTTTTATTATTCCTTTTTTAAAATTTGTTTTTTCCTGTTCTTTTTCAGCTTATTGTTGCTGTCTTTTATCTTCTTGCCGCACAGAACTCTTAGAAGCCTGTCTCCATCTTCCTCTATTCTGCACCATCCTTCAACCTTTGGACTTCTGCACCTTCTGTCATTTATACGTAAAGCTCTGCTTTTCTGTCATAAATCTCTGCTTAGAGCTCACGAATTCTCATTGCTCCTTTGCCTTATATGTTAACCAAAGGAGCACATTTTGTTTCTTTACATAACAATAAAATATCTAAGTAATTATTCTCAGGTTTAGGAAACTACCTTTTTCTCATCTGGGAGAAATAAATTCATAAGAGTTTCCTCTCCAACATCAACCTAAGAATTTGAGTTCTGAGAAAGGAGCAACTTTGGAGAAATGCAGAGAACTCCCAGGCCCCTTAAGGCAAGGCAGGACCTATTCCCATGCTGGGCAGAGAGTGACATGTGAATGCCTCACTTCACATTGCAGTTGCTGGAGAATAACTGCTGATTTGAAGCATGAATTTTGGTATAGTCCTCATGCTTCATGGAAAGAGGGTGATACTGAAGTTTTTTCATTCACAGACTTTCCATGGTAACAATTTTATTATACTTTTAAGCTTAGGATTCAGACATGCATTTGACGCTAACACTGTTTACCTCTTGGACTTTAGTGATTGTTCATCTGAGAAATGGGAAGCTGCTTGCCATATTTATATGTTTCTTACTCTTAGTTTTGTGCTCCAGTCCCAGGCCTCACAATCACACTATCTAAAACCTTAAAAGCAAGCAATTACAATTCAACACTTAGTCTGTATAATGAATGGATCTAAGATCATCTATAAAATGGCACTCAAGGGACAGCTAGTCCAGGTTACACACACTGTTTTCAAAAACTCTCAGCTCATGAGTGATTTGCACATCAGTGTAAATCATTGCTTTCTCAGCAAGTACATTTCTGTAAACTAGTATTAATGTCAAATTTATACTCATAAAAGCATGCAGATTGAAAGGAGAAGTGACAGGCATTGATTTAATTTCTTGTCATGCATATATTTTCATCGTATTTACACATTAGTAAGGGAGACATACCTTGTGTAAATCAATAGCTACCCAGCCTGCATAGTGTAAACTTCATTATTCATGGTCTTACACTATGCTGGATGAAACATTAAAGATACAAGTAAAACAACTATAGATTGGTTTGAAGGACATAGGGAAGGTCACTGACTTACAAAGACAGAACAGGGATGTATATGATTTCACAAATTTCACTCTCTGACCTTTTCTCCATTCTTTCATAGTCTTATTTTTTCCCATTCTGTCAAACACAGATGAGAACATCTCAAAGGGCCATCATGAGAGGTTACTAGTTAATGTTTGTAAATGTCTGAGGAAAGGGTCATCATTTTACAGGTATGGGTGCTTTCTAGTTTACAGTGTCATTAGGCCATTCCCTAACCTTGTAGATCCATATGAAGTGATTATTTCATTTCAAGAAAAGAGGTCTACATGATAAATAGAGAATAACATTCACTTCCCATCTCCCCATAGAATTTTATCACCATACATTGATATTGTTATTCTTTTGTGATTAATTTTATAGATTAAGACAACATAATTTTATTGTCATTCTGTTCCCTTTACACAAACAAGACTGTGGAAGATGTGCCCTGTAAGCAGAAACATTAAGTCCCTTAACTTCATTTCAAGTAGGGTGAGGAGACTGGGAGAAGGAAGTCACTCTGGAGCTCATGTTGGCATAAATGCTCCTGGTCAGCTGTAGGATATAATGAACACTGGGGGCAGGCTATCCCAGCTAACGCAAAAGACAGAAATGGCAGCATTCACTGTGACAGTACTTAGTTCCTAGCCTGCTTGACCATGTAGAAGAAAAAAGTTTGGGATGGGAATAAGTTCTGCAACAAAAAAAGTGCAGGAGCATTGGAGTCCACAGCCACTGCTCAGGCATCTGATTCTTGCTTCCTTTCCTCCATGAACTAAGGAAAACCATGGAGAAAGAAGCATGGGGGAACAGGGAGTACTTATTGGTTATGGAAAAAGCCAGTTACAAAAAAAACAGCTGCTGGTCAGTGCACTTGTGTAACTGAGCCCTGGGCATGATCTTGGTCATCCCTCCTCTATGCTTACGTAAGCCATTTTCTCATTATCTTCTCTGTGGGTGAGGTCTGTCTTCTGAGCCCGTGTGGATGAGCCCTAGTGATCTCCAAATCAGAGTGGACGCTAGGCAGGGTGCCAGCTCAGAGTGCCAGCCACCAGGGTGGGACCATCAGCCTGAGGGCTCCAGAGTTTTGGGGTCTGTTATAGGAGGAGATCAAGGCTGGGGGCCAGTTTCTAGATACAGCAAGCATCAAATAGCAGCTTTTGGAGAGACCTCAGCACTCCAGAGTGTGCATGTGTGTGTGCCCAGTATAAGCTACAGCCCCAGGAAGTAAATGGGAAGTAGAGGTTTGTCAGGGAACCCTGTCTCAAAGGCTGCCAAAACTGCCAGGATGAACAAGTGATCAACACCAGAAATGGACAACTACTTCAAACCTCAGAAATGTATGTTTTAAAAGATTTTCTATAGCATAGATAGTGACATATTGTATTAGATAGTTATTCCCCCTGTATTTGTGCGTTTTATTCTGATTGGTGGTGGCTACCCAGTTACCGGTTTCCTATTGGTTGTGTATTCCCTATTCTTTCATTGGCTGGCCAGTGATGCAAACCCAGCATCATCATGTAAGGCTAGCCATGCCCCGTCTGTATTCCCCTCCTTCCCTCTTAGCCCTTCCCCTACTTGCCGGACTCCGCCCCAACTCCTCCCACTTTCCAAGCTTCTCCCTGAACCCTATATCAGTCCCATGCTCCCTGAATAAACCAGTTCCAGCCTTCTTCACCCTACCATCAGCTGAGGACGTTTCCTTTCTCCCCCTATGGCACCTGGCAGAGGTTTGTGTTGTCTTTGTAGTTTATGGCCACATGAGCACTGTTTGCTTTTATGTTGACAAAAGCACTGGCGTCTGTAGAGATTTGTACAGCCAACCACTGTGTCTGTGCATGTAGGTGCCTTTGGGCAAACAGGCACAGCCTCACTATTTCTTGAATATACAAATGAGAATTGCAGCAGTCTGGCTCTGCTGGATTGGGACAGGAGGGATCTTCTCAGCCCCTGTGCCCACCAGATTTGGCTCCATAGGAGCAGAAAGCAGAAAGCCCCTATATCATGAAGCTGATTAGACCCAGTAACCTCTAGGATCTACCCCATACAAAAAGGATGAATGTGCTCCTCCTGCACCAGCACATCAAGTATCTTCTCAGCCCTGGATTCTAACTGAAAGTACCAAGTCATTCCAGTGTCTTCTCCCACACTAGGAGTACCTGGTGCCTTTTCATCCTCTCTTCTTCAATAATTATTATTTTTGTATTATCTTTATAACAGAGATGGACAGAGCTGAGGTTAGAAATATCATCATGCCATAATGCATAGCCACCAATCTACAGACAGTTCTGTGCCCAGAATCCCAAATTCCACACATATGAAGTCTTCACTAAAGCTAGTAGAAGCCAGCCTACTGTATCTGTGCTGTATCCTTTAACATGGTATTGATAAAAGCTGAATTATTTCCAAGCAGAGAAATGTTATCACATTAAACCCAGAATTAACTTTGCTTTTCCATAACTGAACAAAACCAAAGTTGACAAATCCTTAATGCTGAATTCCAGCAAAGAAAAGATAGCCAGGAGAGATCATGGAGCTTTTCAGGAACTTGTCTTTCACTTGAAATTGTGAGCTGGCAAACAGAAGGATACTGAAGGGGTAGGCTGTTCTGCTGCTGGAAAGAATGCACTAGAAAGAATGAAAGCTGTGGGACCTCGTTGCTCAAGCCAAGCACAGAAAGCCATTGCTATGAATTTATGAAGATAAAATGCAACCAGAGAAACCCTCACCATGCCCTGCCTGGTCCCATAAACCCCGGCACATTGCACCACAAGATCTAATCTTTTATAGTTGACAGCACTATTGGTCCTTCATAATAAGAAAGAAAAGAAATCCTCAAGGAAAAAAATAAAGCTCACATAAAAGCATGGTTTAACTTTGTTTTACTTCTCAAAAACCTTTTACTCACCCTGACTGATCTTAGCCTGATCAAATGGAAAACAAATCTTCGCAGAAATAACATAGCTGTCTTTCTGGGCTCTCAGATCATTTGGGGGGGTGAAGAGTGCGCTCAAAACTTTGAAGTGTTATTTTCTGTTTCTCTCTTCCCTCCTTCTCAATATAAAAAAAAAAAGGCACATAGAAATGAGGGCAAAGCTCTTCAAGTTAGGAAAAGTAAAACTTCCAACTTTCTTAGAAAAATAAAGAAGTTTAAAAAAGGTTAAAGATTATTAGTAGCAACAGAAACAGGATAATTCAAATGCAGTGCTTTCTAAGATGGCTTAAATATAACATTACAAACATGTCCATCTTAATATTCTGCCCTCAAAGAGGATTCTGAGAACATGATAGGGTGGATAAATGCAATAAGAGAGTTCAGAGGTCTTCTGTCTTCTTCTGTCCAGGAGATAAACAAGGATGAAAAATGAATGGAGCAAGAGATGGGTCGCCTGGCAGTCATAAACATCTACAGCTACACTAATGTAGAAGGTTGAGCAAGTGATGGGGAAACAGCATGGCAAGACTTTTCCCATTGGATCTTACCACAGTTGACACACAGGGGTGAAAGAAAATGGCGAAAGCAAATGGAAAATACCTTCTTTGGTGAAAATACCAGGCTATGCAATGACAAAGATCTAATAAAGGAACTTGAAAACATATTGCTAGAAAACAAGGAGCTGAAAGGACAATAGTACAGGACTGCAAGTGGCAAATGAAGAGCAAAGTCAGAACCTAGGCACCTGAAGGAATAAAAAAGTAATTTTTTTTAAAATCACTGGGGCCTACGTATACACACAGCCACCCTTGCAGGAATCCACCAGTATTAAAATAAAACACAGTTGCAACGGAGAGAAAACTAGTTACGTACACAGCCTGACTGATCCTATTCCAGGTGAAGCATTATAAGTCTCTCAGAGGGGAAATAAAAAGATTTCTTTCTATCCCATGGTCTTAATGGCTATTTTTATTATTGTTCTTCTGCAACAACAAAAACACTGGAAAACTGTACTGAACAGCAAACTAAAACATGCCTACAGCAAGAGACAGCTTTTTAAACTTCCATCTCACTAGTGTCTGTCTATATGAATAATGTCACCATGTCACTGCTTTTCCTGCATTCTATTATAGAATATTCTTCCCCCAGTTTTATTATGCTATTCTATTTCAACTTGATGAATTATCTATATTACATTTTTTGAGAAATATTCCCTCTGGGGACGGACATACTTAGTTCAGAAAGTTTTCAGCAGAAAGAGGAAAAGAAAAGGGGAAGAAAAATAGAAACTTCCACATCTCCACTTTTTTTAAGCTACCCCTGGGAGTAGGACGTAATTATCGACATTCTGCAATTGCCAGCCAACTCTTAGCCAAATTATGAACATCGGTGATACTAAGAAGTGCTGTTCAGGTGAGTCCAGACAGAAGGAAAAAGGAGTCTGTTAAGAGAGAGCAAGAATGGGAAGCTGAATTCACAAGATGGGGACCCAGTTAAATGGTTTCATTGACACTGTTTTTCTACTTTTTTCTCCAATGTTCCAAAACTGATACGCTTACTCCTTCAAACCAAGATAACCGGCTCAATAATCTTTTTGAAAGTGGCACAAAATAAGAAAATAGTTATCCACACAGTAGCTGTTACCAGAATAGGGGGGTATGCTCTGTATTATATAGTAAAACTGATTTCATGTCTGATAGCGACCAATTTAAGGTTAAAATCTGTGACTCCATGAATACAGTTTTCACTTTCTTCCCTGCTGCAACATGAGAAATACAAGGAAATAAAACATATTGAGTCACATTTTCTTTGCAAGTACAGTTATTGATGGATTTTGTTACATTTCTGTGTTCCAGCAGACTTTAACAAGAACTGCTAACAAGTCATCATCTCCCTTCTGCAGTCCTAAGATCTCAGGACTTACTTGCTGCTCTTACTGCAGCCTATACTTTCACGTGCATATGTTAACCCATTCCCACAGTGTCAGCCTTAAACAGAAATTCAGTGCTGAATATTGTAAGCTTCTGTTTTGTTGTGTTGCTACAGATGCTTTTATGCTCAGAGATCTCTTTTGTCACCATAGTAATTTTGGACAAGGAGCCCCTATACACATTTTTTTTATTAAAAACAAAGAAGAAAAATCATTTTGGGAAAAAAATTTCCACTAGCTGAGTTTAGTTTCAAGTAAATCTGGAACTAATAATATGTGTTCTGCTACTGTGAAAACCTTTGTAGGACTAAACAGTCCTTGAGGAACCATAAACCAGCTTTGCCATGTGGGATGATTGCAGTACAAAACCTCCAACTTACCCTTTCTTCACACTTGTTTATTTTAATTCAGTTGGCCACTAATTGTTTTTCAATAATTTTTAATACTCCAAATTTGAGTGCTTATTTGTTTAGAGTTAGAAAATGTCTTTCTATGCATTCAGTTAGAATGTTAAACATTCTGCAAAAATTCCTCAAAATTCAGCATATATCACAAAAACTGTACTTGTTTAGTTCCACTTTCTTTTTTCTGCTTTTTGAAGATATGACTCATTGCTATGTTTTGCTGCCTAAAGGAAATGATCCACCTAGACAGCCTGGTAGCTTTCTATTGCTAAACAAGTGTCCGAGGCTTAAACAGCACACTGAAACAACAGCTCTTACTGAAGACCCAATATGGTAAGTTCTAGACTCATAGTCTAGCTGTAATTTTGTTTCATCATTGGTTTTAAGGTGTTTCTTTCATAAGGAAATTGCACTGGTCTGAGTTCATAATGGGTTTGAGACTCTGTAAGGTATCTTTCTGCAGTGGCTATATGTTCTTGTTGCCTAGATGTTACTTGGCTGCAATAAGGCTAAGACAAACACCACTTTTCCTTAAAAATGCAGAGAGCATGGAGGTTCACTATTGCATCATTGAGCAATGTTGCTTTTGAATACCCAAGCTATGTATACTGTTTCTTTCAAATTACAGATGCAGATCAGTTTTGTGACATTATGACGGACCCTAGAGAGGTCTAGAGAAGGGAAATATAGCATCTTAAGGCTTCCTCTCCAGGAGGCATGTCCTCAATTTTCTCTGCCCAGCACATTAGATTTCAACATGATAGAGCAGAAAGATGCTCATTAGCAATTTGACCCTTGTCTTGCATGGCTTCAAAAATCTGATACTTTCTCATGAACAAAAAAAAAAAAAAAAAAAACAACAAAAAAAAAAGGCACTTTAGAAGCTGATTTAGTAAAAGTGTCTCTTTGGTCCATGCTATTGATCAGCACTCATGACCTTGAAAATCCATTTGCATTTAAGAAGAGAACTTTACTGTTTCACTGAGGAATATCTTTGATGTAATCCCATTCATTTCACATTCTACCCAACTGCCCCTAAAAAAATCCTCTTTCACTGAACACTAGAAAAATAAACAGGCTGTTTCCTTAGAGATCCCATTATGTTTATCTCAACAGTGAGTTAGTTACACATCTCTCCTTCCTTCCTTTCAAAGTCACATTTTTAATTCATTTTTCTGGTCTTTAACTACAACAGCTATACACAGGACATGAGGCACAGGAGCCCTTTTGCCCACAGGAGAGCTCTGCTTGGAGCTCACCATACAATTTGATAAACGATGCGATTTGATAATCCCCACTATGTACTTCTGCCTCACTGCAAAAAGGAGCCGAGTCATTAAATTTGACTGGAGTCCTTATTGTATTCCTTGCTTTTAATAAGATGCCTCACAGTCTGAGAGAAAAAACCTGTTTGGCAGTGGTCATTAGCACCTTCCAGCTTAAAACAGTATGACATACCATCTTTATAGGACAATCACTAGAGAATGCTCCACCATTTTTACTGTTACCTTAAACAGTAGCTTCAGACAGACTTTTCCAATATACTGAAAAAAACAACCAAACACGAGCATAAGCAAAGGTGAAACAGTTAACCAGATTAAAAAAAAGCACATTAATGCCAAGGCTTACATCTGTTTTGTGAACATGCAATGCTCAGTGGTGTCTTTGCATAGCACAGGAGGAGGTTATACATTTTGGAAAAGGTTCATACATCAACATCCACATCCAGTATCACATTTCCATGAGTTTTCACATGCATTCTCTTGGGGTGACAAATTATTATACCATTTAATTTGTTTACTCTTTGTTGCAATAAAAGGATTATCTCATTCTTAGTGGAGAGCTTCATTACCTGTAATCTTGACAGTTCTGGTCTAAGTATCCTCATGTTTCACACAGGGGAAAAAGAAAGTCAGGAGGTGCCTTGTAACTTGTTTTGGTTTGGGGTTTGGTTTTGTTTTGGTTTGGTTTTTGCAGATGGATGTCTTGTTACAGACTAGAAAACAAATTTAGTTTCATCACTGACTGGAAACAGGTCGTTCTTAGGCAGAAGGCTACTCACATGAGCACTGACAGCCTTTATGTTTCCACCATTCCCCTCAGAAGGAAAGATATATTGTCTTGCAATTATTTGGAAAGAATCCTAAAGCATCGCTATACAGAGAGCCATTCTTTTAATTACGAGTAGCCAAAAGCAAAAACAGTGGTGGTGGAGTAGCCTAGAGGTAGAGCTTTGCATTTGTCTAGGTTGTTAGGTGTTCAAATTAATTGGCAATGGTAGACTTGCTCTAGGAGACTCTTTATTCTGTTAAGCCACCTTTGCTCACCTAGAATTACTAGGGAGATTCAGACTGGAGCTTTAAAAACTGAAAGTAAAGGAAGAGGACGCAGTCCATTCTTAATGAAGGCTCCACAGCTTTGAAATTCATACTTTCTTTATTGCTTGAAACAGCCCAGTTTTAATGACCTCCAGATTACATTGCACAAGCCTAATTTTTACAGAACTTCATACATAGTAGGATTGAGGAGATTGAAAATGTTCAGAGGAATGATTTTTCAGCAGGGGTGTCTTTCAGTGCTGCACTTACAATAAGTTTTATATTATGTCAAAAGTTCTGAGTTCAAAGGAATCCTTAGTGTTCCAAAAATCTAAATAAACACATAAATTCAGACAATATAATGAACTACAATATAAAATGCTAAAGTTACATTTATATTTCAAGTAATGATCATCTCACTAAAATCTGAGTAATGGACAGGTATTTACTATTTCACATTATGCTTTAAAAGAGCAGAAACTGAAAAATCCAAAAGTTGTATATAAAGGTTCCTAAAAGGTATATTTTTAAGTGGCATCATCTTAACAAGACATTTCATTCACAACAAACAGGAAAATGTAAAAATAAATAGGTTCATGTACCAGGCATTCTTCCGTAGCCTCATTTCTTAACAGTTCCTTGGTCAAAAGAAATTAGAGGCACTAATTTTACAATTTTCATTAGAGCCCTTACCATCTAGTTCCAGCTATTAAAGGTGTTAGACCAAAGTAATTTAGAATATTTCTGTCTTTTAAAGGTCCCTGAATAACATTCTAGTACGAGATACTGTTTTAAAGAAGCTAAGGTATGACTGCCTTCCATTATATCAAATCTGTCCCCTCTCGACCCTATATTCAGTAGCTACATCTGTTCTCTTTTGACCCATGGTAAGGTAATAATCTCAGTGTGGCCTGTGCTGGCTGAAATGATCACAGTTTTGTAGAAAAATAATTTTTCTCAAGAAGTAACACTGCAGACTTTAAACACACAGACCACGTAACACAAAGTTAATTGGGCACATAATGATTCTTGAGTCATAAGGTTAAGTATTGAAAACCAAGGAGATAAACAAATCCCATTCAGCAGACCACAGTGCATGTCATGCTGCAATTGATGTAATACACTGCTTAGCATTCCTTCAGAGAAAAAGAAGTTTTAGGGAAAGAAGTGAAGCAAATAATGCAATATGTTAACTGGAACAATGGTCATTGTACTAATTTGACAAAGTGCTGCATCCGAGAAGTCCCTCGAATCTTGTAAGAATTTATCACAGGACTGTTTCACAGCTAGAAACTATAGAGATACTTTCTTCATATAACAGTGTTTCCAGAACCAGCTATTCTGAATGCAGGATGTGGTTCAGAGTCTCACAATTTTGAGAGGTTTTGTCTGTCAATTGATGTGTACTTGCAACATTTAGGTCTTTATACATTCCCTGATCTTTTTTATTAGTTTTATTTATTTTTCCAAGGCGTTTCCATTTTCTCTTTCTTTTGTAGTTATTATTTATATTTGAAACTGAAGTTGTTCCTTAAACACAGAAAACTTCTGCTGCTTCTTAGTAATACGTATTTAGAATTCCCACTAATTTTATTTAGAAAGTATTGGAGGTATGCATTTTTTTAAAACATCCACAGATCAAAAATCTTTTTTCAGAGATTGACAAATGATTCACAGATATCTCATTTTGCCTACCTTTCACCTAGGATTGAATTCTCTTATTAGGTTTGAAACAGAAAACAGTTCCTTATGCTAAGAATGAATTTTCTTGTCAAATACAATATAATAATTGCCATAAATTCAACTACAACAATAATGAAAATTCTTTCATAATAACAACCAAAACCAAAAATTGCACAGTAACATAAGATAAAACAATGGCTTCAAAAAATCATTCCAAGATTAAAATAATGATTTCATCATAATGATTTCATGATTTCACACACAAATGATGTTTACAAAACACTCACTGATCTTGAAAAATTAAACAAGACTGGGAATGCTTTCAAGATCTCTAAGATAGGTCTTTAAAGGCTGTAGACTGAGTGGCTTATAATTTAGTACAAAGACTGCTTGTAGCTGCCACCTTCCCTTCTCTGTAGAGTATATTTATGTGACTTGACACAGGGTGACGTAAGTACTGTATTCTAGAAATGTGGATATACTTGTGCTACTACATAAATGTGAAAAAAGAGAAAAGACAAACAGCCCTTGCCTTGAAGATGTGAGCAGGCATTCCACATAAAATGGGAGGAGATGCTGTCTTTGCTGCAAAGCACAGAAAATAAAAGAAAAATAAATCAGTAAGGTTGTCATCCAAACTTACATTTGTATGTCTGAAATGCCATAAACCCCTCAGATTTTCTGACTAGAATCTTGCACACAGCTCCCCACTTCCTTTACTCCTTAGAAACTCTGTCGTTGTGGCTGAACAGATTATTAACTGAAGTCTGCCTTCCTTTGGGGGAATTTGTTCGGAAGTGAATATTCTTGAATCCAAGCCCAAAAAAGACTTGGTCTAATAAGTATCCAGTAATTTAATCCTCCATTCTGCTGCAGAATGGCTATTCAAAACAGGCAAGCAATGAAAGAAAAGGAGTGGTGCCTTCCCTTCCTTTGCTGCAGCTCCATAACTGGGACACCTTCCAAAAGCAGAGAGAAGAGACACTCCTCTGACAGTCGCCAGCTTAAAGGAGTACTGATCATCACTCTTCTCCCTTACAGAAAAGCTGCACATGCCTCTAAAAAACAAAAGCACCCTCATAAAATTGAAGGCATTTTTCATGTCTTGTTTGCAGCAAAATGCAAAGAACTGAAAAAAAGTATGGAGAGCAAGAGAGGGGAATTCTGATTCTAGAGGGCGCCTGGGGAACATGATCCCACTTCCAACCCCTGCACACAGAACAATTCATCCTGGCATGAAAAAATAGGAATAATCCAGATGGAGATGACTGAAGCAGTTTTCCTCAAAAATAAATTGGGGATCTACAAAGCTTATTCAATGCTGAGATGTTCAGTCTTGGAATGTTAGATTCAGCAAGATCTTTTTTTACAAATTATTTGATACCATATTCTTGTTTTAAAGTTAGAGATTTTAACTATAGATAGCAGACACAGTCAAAAATCACAAGAATAGAGGGCTGGAAGTGACTGAACCTGGTGGGATATTTTGAGGTATTCCTAGACTATCCCTAGCAAGTGTTTATTTCAGCTGTTCTTCAAAATCTCTGTCACCAGCTTCTTAATGCAGCCTCTTCTGCACTTCCACAATTCTAACAATGAGAAAAGCTTTCTTAATATCTACCTTCCAGACATCTTTCCTTCAAATTAAATTTCTTTATTGTCTTCTTTTTCCCATTGACTCTGTGGAATAGTTGGTCACATGTATCTTTATAAAACCCCTTAACATCTCAGACAATTCTCCAGTCCCTCCTTTGTCTTACAGACTTCCAAAATAACAGCAGCACTTCTTTTAACTACTTTTTTGGTTGTTGCTTGGGCTTCATAAATTTCTCACAATTACTAATGATCTTTTTCTGGATACTAGCCAATTTGTTTACATCTTTTCTGAGGTTCAGTATAGGACACTGAACTCAGTTCTTCAGATAACCTCACTAGCACCAAGTGGAGTTCAGTAATTACCTCCTCTGTCTGACATAATCTCTTCCTTATAATAACAATTCCAAAACGAGATTAGGCTCCTGGTGACAGCATTGTTTCTTAGCCCTATTTATATGCTTCTTGCATTATAATTCCCTGCCATTATCAACTGTGCTGTTGTCTACTTATTTCCATCTTTCAGTATTTGTGTTTGATACTTCCCTCTGAAGAACAGTACTTTGTGTTTGATCTCATTTCACATTGTTGATATCAGAGTATTTCTTCAAACCATGAGCTCAAATGAAGGGTGCTGGAGACACTGTTTTGATCTGTTTTTCTTATAACCATTTGGTTGAAGATTATAGACATTTCTGTAATTTCCTATATGTTCTTGGTATGGTGAAGATCTAATCATAACCCTATTTTCTTACTCCCCTTTCACTTTTTACCCAGTCAGCTACATTTTCATTATCTCAATATTTTCCCTAATTTTTAATTCTTATACTCTTTTACTTGAAGGAAATCAGAGAACAAATAATATTTTTTTCTTTCCTTGGTAGTATAAAGGTCATTCTTGAGAACATGAAAGTTTTACAATACATACCTGCTCTGGGAAAGAAAATAAAAATTCACAGCAAAAATTGAAGGATAGACAAATTTCAGTTCAAGTCTGTTTTGAAGAACATTTAACTGAAATAATAGACTTTTTGAGTTAATTCATGTCACAGGACTACCTGATATAATGTAGACGTTACCCTGTCATCAAGGAAAATGTCAACTAGCATATATGTCTGCTCTCTAGTCCACCAACAAAACTGACCTGTTGAAAAGTGTCTTTCAAAGGGGAAAAGAGCAAATATGCTGTAACAGTGGGGCTTTCCACACAAAGCCAAGCCATGACAAACTGGAAGATGATTTCTTTTGAAAATGTACATTTTAATTATTCTACTGACAGTTGCTCTGAAATTAAATAGCACAAAATGCCACTAGGAATTTCTAACCAACAGGGGGGAAACTATTGCTAATACCAAGGGGAAGGGCAACTGAGAGAAGAAAAACAAGAGTGAAATAACATGTTGAGAAGAAAGAAGAACAGGTAGATGAAAACAATGGTGTTCAGGAAGAGAGATTTCAATATATTTAAGACATTTCAAGATACTTTCTCCTGGAAGTCTAATCAAAGTGGAAACCTGTTAGAGACTGAGTTCGTTGAAGTAACTTTTAATGGTAAATACACAAACAATTCCACTACAGACTAAAGAAAAGAAATGCAGCCAACAGACTGACTTGACTAAACCACCGGACCTTTATGGATTTCCTGTGCAAGGAGAAGGTATAGAGATATGGTGAGAAGCTTATCTTAGAAAAGACAAAAATCAAAATTTTAGCATGACAAGAAGAGAGAAAAAACAAGGTGCAAACTGGAAAAAAACCGTTAAAGAACATGGAGAATGGAAATCTGTGTACTCCATGTGTTTGCATTTGAAAATGTTCCACACATGAAAGTTTTCCATACCAATCTTAACCTCCCTTGCTGCATTTTTGTATGTTTTCCCTGTCCTGTCATCCCAACATGAAGAACAGGGGTTTACATCAGTCTGCCACACATCTAAAAGCCTTCAACATGTTCTCACTTGATCTTCTCTTTTAAACCTTAATTACATTACACTTTACATTTTCTCTGTGGGATCACAACTTCATTCAGTGGTTATACATTATTTTAACATCCTTGTTCAGCTTGTGATTCAGATTCTTTTCCTTCTTATTTTATTAAACATCTAATATAGCTTTGCCCAGATCAAAAAATTGTTTATTTCCTTCTGGATTCTTCCTTTGAGATGCACTTGAACACTTTAGAAGTATTTATTAGTTTCTCTCCACAATACAGTTGCTATGAGATAGATGTTAAGCTCTTTTCACTCAGTAGTTGAGACCTGAGGCACAGATAGTGAAGCTAGAATTGCTAAAAGCATTCATTGATTGTTCATCACCAAGTTTAGCCAAATAGGAGGGTGATCCTTTATGGAAGGTTAATGCCCAGTTAAGATGTTAAGCATTACCCACTTAGAAGATTTGTCCCTCAGTGTAACACACTGGAAGCACTTTATGGCCCAGCAATTCCATTGACTTACCCAGTGCCAGGCGGCAGCATTCTGGTAGAGGCAGGAAAACAGAGTTTTCCAAAACAACACTCTACTTCCTTAAGTATCAACAGTTATGCAGTTAAAGATCCTATCTCTGTGTAAAAAACCCTGAAATTTGTATGGATAACTATATCCCTGGTATTCTTTATCCTTATTTTGTAACTTTTGCAGTTGTAAGTCTCAGCAGAGGTGTGGGGATAATGGAGGAAAAACTATGCTGACATTTGACATTACAGCTTACCCCAGGAAAAGGAGACCCTCCAGGGGAAATCTCGGTAATTTCACTCTGGATCATACTTTGTTCAAAACTTCCACTTGACGCTAAACACTGAAAACCTCTGGACTTTATGGTGTTGCCTTAAGAAAAGGGGGAAAAACTTTCTAAGACAACTTTATGTGGGTAAAGTAGAGAAGAGTTCTTTTACTTATAGGGTTTTGGGGTACAGAATATAAATGAGTATAAAAGAGTATATAAAGTATAAAAAGTATAAAAGAGTACAACACGTGTTGATAAGTAACAGATAGAAAAGACCGGTGCTAGGATGAACTCATGGCCTCAGGAATAACATGTGAGATCTTTTCCCAAGCACCACCACTTCAAAACATGTGGAGTAAATTAATCTGAAAGGCGTCCCTTTCATGTCATTCCCGGCTGTATCCAGCCAACCCGCTGAGCCACCTTGCTATGTGTTACCGAAGCAAACAAGGGACAACCAGTCCCTCCCAGGTGAAAAACCCTTTCACCCACGGCAATGGTTGTTGGGGTTTGCTCCCCCTCTCCTGTCCCCTCCTCAGGGCCACGTGGCCAGGCCACACAGTCCTCCAAGGTTCCAGTAAGGAAGACACACACGCACTGGGGACGGGAAGCAGAAAGAGGGATTTATCCACCTGGCCAGGTCTTTTATAGGCNCCCCCACCTCAGGAGAACAAGAGAGGGAAACCCCCCCTTTGCAAGCAGATCTCCTCTGAGCTTTCCCCCCCGCCTCTTTCAAGGAGGAGGGGGGAACACAAGGCACCACAGGGCAGCAGAGAGTGTGTGTGTGTGTGTGTGTGAGAGAGAGAAATGTCAACAAAGTGTAGGAGCTGGAGAAAGCTGAAAAGCTTCGTATACGTGGCAGCATACTAATTTTATAACCCTACTCAATTATCATATCTAAAGGTCCCATCCAATCTAAGATATGTCCATGCCCAGAACTTCCCTTGGTTCCACCTCATGGCACGCCTCTCCTAGAATTGAGTTGGAGGTCTTAAGACCCCTTTGCCTTATTGGAGCTTCTCCAAGGTTGCTGGGCTTTGCTTTCTTGTTTTGACTAACATGGTATCTAGTTGCCTTAGCTCTGGAAAGATTGCTACATTTAGGAAAATGTTCACCAGCACTAAAATCTGCTCACTAAATACCTTACCCAATGTCAAGACTGCCCAAAAAACATATTTCATAGACTTTTTGAAAAATGCTAATACACTAATAAAAATGCTAATATTATTGGTGCATGTAAATGTATAATAATATGTAAAACAAAGTATATGTATAATACACTAAGAATACTACCAATTGTGTATGAATTGCATTTTTTTTTAAATTAGCAGCCAACAGATTATAGTTTGACTTTGGTTTCTGATTTTGGTTTAAACTTTAAGCATCCTGAGAAATCTTTCTGTTATGAACAAGAGAATAAATTCTCAAACACCCTCCACCACCACCACCCCCCCCCCCATATAATTATCTTTGTATTGTGTCCAGACCAGATAAGACTCAATGTTGCCCTGGTGTCAGATTTTTCTTGATGTAAAATTTCCTTGCTTTTCATGCACCACTGTGACAAGCATAGCTGGATTAGTAAGAGAAACTATGTTTCCCAGCAAAGAGGTTACTGACTTTATTCAAAAAACTAATTTGCTCGTAGCAATGAAAGGACACCCTTCTTCCTACCAGGATATTTTATCAGTTGGCTGGATTCACAAAACCTGCTTATCACACATGATTCACAGCCCATCTCTGCCAGCTTGTCTCTCCCACACCATCCTAAATGGCAAAATCAAAACATGATGGGAATAGCAAACCCTTCCTAACCTATTCAGCACAACAGAGGAGGCCCCTATATGGGACTGGTCAATGCTACAAGGGACAGTCTGCAGTCCCCTGTCCTGGCAGATGCTGTGGCCAGAGCCCAGACTCTGTCAGCAGCCCAGGAGCCACAACACGTGACAGCTCAAGGCAAGGGAATCAATGAAGGCCTGGCCAAAGGTCAAGAAATAAGGGTTTGTCTACAGTGAGCAAAGGTGCTGTGCAAAGGCAAACAGGCAGGAACAAGTGTTTCTAGGCAGGTCAGGAATCACAGCCAAAATAAAGTGAGTTTTGAAGATGGCAGAGGAGCAAGGCTTAGAAGGTCATTTCAAATCAGTAGGTGTGTAGTGACAGAGAGTCCAGCTGTTTCAAACACATTTAATTTACTAGTATAGACACAGGCTGAGTGTCTGTAAGCTGCTGTGATGTAGAACTGCAGGAAGCTATGCTTAAATGGATTTGTCCAAAGGCCAGAATAGAGCAGTAATACAACTGTTCATAATTTTAAATAAAAGCTTTTCTTCACTATAAAGAATTAAACCAAAATGGAGAGTGGCAAAATTGAATGTTTCTGTATTTTTGTGCTGTGGCTGCAGGTAACGTTATTAAAAAAAAAAAACAAACCCAAAAGCAGACGTTATTTGATTACCTTGGGTAAAGAAAATGAACTGCATCTTCCCTTCCAGCTTGATCATGTCTAACAAAAAATTTGAAAAACAGCATTTTATTATTTTTGTTAATTATTCAGTCCTTCCCATGATTCTAGCATAAGCCAGCGGTAATTAAAAATAGCAAAGTCCAAGATGCATTATTTTTAAGTTATGTATCTAGCCCATCAAGAACAAAGAATATAGGAAACTGCAGATTTTCTTACACTGATTCTATTTCTATCCTTCTTGGCACACTGCTGAAAAATAAAACCTCCTGTCATAGCAAAATGAATGTGCAGATCTACTGATCTCATTTAGGCATTTTTGCAAATTCCAAGGGAAAATTAGACACATTGTCTGGTTTCTCCAGCATCATTTTACATTATATGTTTTCAACCTGTAAATTCTAAAAAAATTTCAGATAAATGTGAAGACCATTGTAGAGGAAATTTAAGCCTAATCCAGCTTGGGTTTTGAGATGTTTTCAGATCCATTTAGGTAAAAACCGATTTACCATAAAATTTTAAGTTGCAAGTCAGTGCTCAAATCAGAAGAAAAATACATTACATTTCCATTTTACCATTAAAAATATCGTTCAGGAAAATTACAGCTGCCAAAACAGCAGTAGCTATTGCCTCCATGTGATCACTGCTTCATGATGCTTTTGCATTACTAAAAGCTTGAGATGTTCACATGGCATACTATCAGTGAGGAGCCATACGCAAACATGCAGGCCACTCTTGCCCACCATAGTATCCTAGGGTTTATTCAACAGAGCTGGGAAGGAACCATTAACATTGCCCTTAAGCCCAATGCTGTTTCAACTTTATGAATCAGAAATTGATACTTCTATAATGCAATGCCTGTAAGGCATAATTTTTTCATATTGTACCCAATCCTATAATCAGTTTCTAACATTAAAGTGTGACTTTACCTTCCATTCATTCATCTCTTCTCCAAAGAAATTATTGTTCTTTCATGGTCTTTAATTCTCCTGCATGTTTTTCTTAGCAACAGAAAATCTACTATTCCTCTCTCTCTTCATATATGGGTCGCTACAGACTCCTAGGCAAAACCAAGGGAGGTTTATTTCACAGACACAGAAAAGATTCTGAAGAGCTGTCTGACCTCTTCTATCTTGGCCAAGTTTTGGAATCTCATCCAGTACAAACCATTTCATCCTTTTTAGTCGTTTCTGACATGTATCCTCCTGTCTTTCCTCGGTTCAGTGAAATACTACCTCCCCTACAATTGTGGTATATTCTAACCTTTCCTTGGGCACTAAATTCTCTGCATGGTCATCCCCAGCATCAACCCAGCCACACCCTGTGTCACCCCTTGGCAGTCAGACATAGCTGACCCTGCACCTTCTTCTGACATGTGTTGTTGTTCTTCAGTTGCTTTCTGCTTCTTGTGTCTTTGCAGTGCAGAACACTGACATCACCTTCCACAACCAGATGTATTTGGTTCACCTCCTAGAGGATCCACTTACACGTTATGAACCTCCAGAGTTCTTGTTGGAGTTTTCAAAGCCCAAGAAGGAATTCCTTCCAAAGGGTTTGGAGCCAACGCCCTGGGGTGGGGGAAGATGGTTAACAAAAGATACAAAGGATGTGTGC